>ML778339.1:72493-93813 GCA_009831015.1 Picea engelmannii
CTGCATGTAGAGTAGAGGAGAGAAGAACTGAGACCTTGTTACAGGCCATGCTCAGGAACACATTGTAAATACAGGCATTTGCCATATTTAATACAAAACAACAGTTTTTATTGCATGAGACCTGTATTATGTGAATGTATGTTGAGTGTTCTATTATTTTGTAAATGTATGTTGTGGTTGTACATTTGCAGGGAGTCTCTTTGATTTCCAGGGTTGAAGGTATTTGAGGCTTCACACCAGGAGGGTGTGACAAAATGCTGCGGGTTCTGATAGCTGTGCATAGAGGTTGCACTCCTGAACACTGCGGGTTTAGACGAAGACGTGCTGCGACACAGGAACTGAAGTCAACAACTCAGGAGAGGAAGACCTTTGAGGTTGTTGAACACCTCAGAAGGCAAGGTTGTGTGAGAGAACACACAGTTGCAGACAGAAACTCTGAGGAGTTCTATAAAGCACTGTCAAGTGGGAATTGAGCACTAGCATAAGGTGCAGTTGGAGGAACTCTGTTGTGAGTTCAGACAGAAACTCTGAGAAGTTCTGTGAAGCTTTGCCAAGTGAGAATTGAGAAGGTGCAAGGAGTGCACAGGGAAAGAACTCTGTTGTGAGTTCAGGAAGAAGAAACAGAATCACTGTGGATTTTGTGAAGCTCTGCCAGGTAGGCATTGAGCAGGTGCATAGAGGCACATGATAGAGAAGACATAAATATTGAGAATTCTGTGGGAAAAGAGAAGAAACTCTGCCAGGGGGGCATCGAGTCAGTGTGCAGGCAGGCACAGAAGAAAAATAAAAGAACTCTTTGAGTTCTGGAGCTGGAGGAAGTATCCACTGAAGGATCTTCACTGGGTTGTTGAACACCCAGAAAGACTCAGCAAGGGGTTTCTGGAGTGAAGAATAGGCTGAGAGGCATTATATTCTCCATCTGCAAGAGAAGGAAGGAAGAAAAAATCCCTTAGGGTTCTCAGCGTGCCATAATCTCAGGAGGGAAAGCATTCCTATGCGTGCAGCGAAGCTCAAGATACAGGAGTTCGGAGAAGAGGAGAAAGAGACAAAGGTTGAGGCCTTTGAGAACTGGAAATTCTTCCAAGTGCAGGAAGAAAGTGTGAAAGCTCAATAGGGAGTACAGCAGCCGCCAGATCGGCTGGAGGAGAAGATCTAGACCATTGGTTTCTACGTCCAGGAGAAGATCAGGAGGAGTGCACAGAAGAGGTGATCTGAACCGTCAAATCTTGAGCAGACACCCGTCAGCCGTCATATCGGACAGGAACTGCACGAGGTTCACCATCGGGATTCCATCCATCGGCATATCAGGAGTCACGAGGAAAAGGAAGTCGAGACACTTCAAGTCTCAAAACGCTGGGAGGATCTAGACTGTCTGTTAGCGAAGACACATGGAAGAGATCCGAAGAGAGTCAGGATATCGACACTCAGGAAATCAGAGTTCTTGAGGTCGAAAGAAGCGGTACATCCAAGGTCTCGAAATCTCGGAGAAATCGAGACTGTCCATCAGAGGAGGACACGTGGCAACAATCAGAGCCATCGAGGAAAGTCCCGATAGGAAGTCATTGATCGATGTTTTGGCCATCGGCATATTGGGGATTTCGTGGACACGAAACCTTTGCATTTTGGAATCACGAACCCCAAAACCCTGAAAGGAGGAAGGAGCTAGCATGGGAGCCAGCTGTCAGCACATCAGGGAAGAGGAACGTGCCACCGTGAGGGGCTAGCTGTCAGTGTAGTGGAGAGTCAGGATTCGAGGAATCAGGAATCCCATAGGCATATGCATTTTGGCATTAGAAACCCCGAAGCCCCGATGAGAGGTTTGACTACGGTCACGGGGAGTGGTCACGTGGACCAAAAGTTTAGTCTAGAGGGCTAACGAGAATTGGACGCGTCGGGAAATTGAAACCCAAAACCCTGATAGAAGAAGATAAGGCTGCGGTCTTATAAGGACTAGTCACATGGACTAGAGAGCCTAGCTAGGAGGGGATAAGGCTGGAAGAGAGATCATCGGTGATCGGGGATTCAAGAGGACAGTGACTCTTGACATCAAGAAGGAAAAAACCCCAAAGCCCGATATTCAGATTCCTATGGGGAATTTGTTCACGGTCCGGTGCAGAGGTCGAGACAGGGAAAGAGAAGACCTGTGGGTCAGAGTTTCACAGTGATTCCCGAGGGAATCCAAGGAGTCACTTTGTCTCAAAAGGAATTTGAGAGATCCTTAAGACTGGGAGGTCAGGCGCAGAGACCCTACGGGGTATGTAGGAGCATAGCGCCATCAAGTGGTATCAGAGCTTGAACTCTGTTTGTATATTTCAAGCAGAGGGAGAAGGTAAAGAAGATAGGGTTGTTGAAGACTCTGTAAGGATTTGTTTGCAGGTAGGCAACAGTCCATTGACAGTCAACAGGACTGTAGGAGGATGAAGCTGGTATAACTCTTAGTGTAGAGTAACAGCAACAGATTTTCTAGGAAAGAAGACAGAGACAACAACATGGCTACTAAAGGCCATAGGTATGCTAGAAAGAAAAACTCTGAGCTATGGAGAAAAAAAGGTATGGATATAGAGCTTGTTGAAATAAGGGAAGAAATAGACAAGCTCGAACTGCGGATGCGGAAGGATAAGAAGATGGTTCAGGTATGTGAACCAGAAACTGGAAAATTTCTCAATGGAGAAAATGAATTGGGATCAGCTGAGGATCTCAAGAACTGCCAGGAGGGTAGTGGAAGCATCTAGGATTTCCAGGAGGGCAGAGATGAACATTCGAGACTGTATGAAAGTATCATGGACTCGAAGGCGAGTTCAATTCAGCAAGGAGTGCTGATGAACATGGGATCAGTCGATCTCATAGTCTGCCAGGAGGGCAACAGAGACATCCCATATTTCCAGGTGGGTAGGGATGAGCAGGTGAGTTGGAACCAGCCAGAGGAGCTGACCGAGAAGATGAGACTATCTGAGGGTCTCATAAATTTAGAGGTGAGTGTGGATTAGCATGTGCAGTTGACAGAAGAGAAGGATCTGAGGGATCTTCTGATGATTGGGGGAATTGGAGTATTCCTACCATTTTCCCAGGAGGAGGCAGAAGTCAGTGTTGCAGATGATGCAACAACAATAACAAAACAGTCAGCTGTGACTGTCAAGGAGGAATTGGAGCAGGTGTCTGAAACTTCCCAAGAAGAAGAAGAGGAAGAAAATGAGCATTCTGAGGAGTGTCTCAACATATTCGGCCAGGAAGATGAAGCCATAGCATTGGAGATAACAACAAAAGAAGCAAAAGAGGATGATGAGCATTCTGAGGAATGGCTCAATATTTTCAGCCAGGGGACTGAAAAGACTGCAACATGGGAGCTTGCAGCAGAAGAAGAAGAGGCAGACAACATTTTTTTTGTTGATATATGGGAACAGATAGAAGCCCTAGAGAGAAGGGTGAAGGTGCAGAGCATGCACATCCAACAAGTGAAGTTGGAAACTGATCAAGGAGGCATGGGGGATCATGATGATCTGCTCATGTGCCAAAAATTTTGCAGCTAAGGAGACTGCATAAGCAGAGCCAGCCATGGGAGCAGCTGGCTGAAGTGATAGAAGAGATCAGAAGGATGATGTTGGGGTCAGCAGATACTGCCAGCGGGGAGAGGCTAAGAAGAGGAGAAGCAGCAACAGCAGTGGGATGGAGCAAATGGACAGCTCCAGATGTTTGTTTGGGATCCAGGAGGATTTCCAACAGCTGAGAGGGGAAGCTCATGAGCAGGAGCTCATGATTTTGTAGCTGAGGAGTATGATACAGGATCATCTCTCCACGTCATCCAGCCAACCAGCTAGTCGTGTCAGTGAATTCAAATCGTGCATTGAAGAGAGGCACAACCTCATCTAAATTTGAATTCAATGTAATTTAATTGATTAGGTTGTTGAGCCAGGAAGAGCCATGCCTTTGTGCAGGCGTAGAGTAGATCGGCCTTAAATGTTTGTAATGGTTGATATCTAGATCCGATAGCAGACTAGACAGCCCATTCAATGCAATTGAATAGGGTAGGTAGTTTGGAGGGAAGCGCTCGAAGAGCCTCCTCAGGTAAAAGAGATTTTGATATCTCATTTTGGTAGTTGTAGTTGTAATTGTGTGAGGATCTTCATGTAGAGCGGAGGAGAGAAGAGATGATAACTTGTTACAGGTTGTGCTCAGGAACACATTATAAATACAGGCATTTTCCATATTTAATACAAAACAACAGTTTTTCCTGCATGAGACCTGTATTATGTGAATGTCTATTGAGTGTTCTATTATTATGTAAATGTATGTTGTGGTTGTACGTTTGCAGGGAGTCTGTTTGATTTCCAGGGTTGAAGGTCTTTGAGGCTTCACACCAGGAGGGTGTGATAGAACATTGCGGGTTCTTATAGCTGTGAACAGAGGTTGCACTTCTGAACACTGTGGGTTCAGATGAAGACGTGTTGCAGAATAGGAACTGAAGTCAACAACTCAGGAGAGGAAGACCTTTGAGGTTGTTGAACACCTCAGGAGGCAAGGTTGTGTGAGAGAAAACACTGTTGCAGACAAAAAATTTGAGGAGTTTTGTAAATCTCTGCCAGGTGGCCATTGAGCACAAGCATACGATGCAATTTGAGGAACTCTTTTGTGAGTTCAGACAGAATCTTTGAGGATTTCTATGAAGCTCTGTCAGGTGGGCATTGAGCAGGTGCAAGGAGTGCACAGGGAAAGAACTCTGCTGTGAGTTCGGGAAGAAGAAACAAAATCATTGTGGATTCTGTGAAGCTCTGCCAAGTGGGCATTGAGCAGGTACATAGAGGCACAGGATAGAGGAGATAGAATTGTTGAGTGTTCTGTGGGAAAAGAGAAGAAACTCTGCTAGGAGGGCATCGAGTCAATGTGCAGGCAGGCACAGAAGAAAAAGAAAAGAACTCTTTGAGTTCTGGAGCTGGAGGAAGTATCCACTTAAAGATCTTCATTGGGTTGTTGAACACCCAAAAAGCCTCAGCAAGGGGTTTCTGGAGTGAAGAATAGGCCGAGAGGCATTATATTCTCCATCTGCAGGAGAAGGAAGGAAGACAAAATCCCTTAGGGGTCTGAGCATGCCATAAGCTCAAGAGGGACAACATTCCTACGCGTGCAGCGAAGCTCAAGATATAGGAGTTCGCAGAAGAGGAGAAAGAGACAAAGGTTGAGGCCTTTGAGAACTGGAAATTCTTCCAAGTGCAGGAAGAAAGTGTTCAAGCTCAGTAGGGAGTACAACAGCCGCCAGATCGGCTGGAGGAGAAGATATGGACCGTTGGTTTCTACGTCTAGGAGAAGCTTAGGAGGAGTGCACAGAAGAGGTGATCTGAACCCTCAGATCTTGAGTAGACACCCATCAGCCGTCAGATCGGACAGGAGCTGCACGAGGTTCACCATCGGGATTCCATCCATCGGCATATCAGGAGTCACGAGGACAAGGAAGTCGAGACACTTCAAGTCTCGAAACACTAGGAGGATCTGGACCGTCCGTTAGCGGAGACACGTGATGGAGATCCAAAGAGAGTCAGGATATCAACACTCGATAAATCAGAGTTCCTAAGGTCGAAAGAAGCGAGACATCCAAGGTCTCGAAATCCCAGAGAAATTAGGACTGTTGATCAGAGGAGGACGCATGGCAACAATCGGAGCCATCAGGGAAAGTCCCGACAGGAAGTCATTGATCGGCGTTTTGGCCATCGGCATATTGGGGATTTCGTGGACACGAAACCTTTTCATTTCAGAATCGCGAACCCCAAAACCCTGAAAGGAGGAAGGAGCCAGCGTGGGAGCTAGCTGTCAGCACATCAGGGAAGAGGAAAGTGCCATCTTGAGGGGCCAGCTGTCAGTGTAGTGGAGAGTCGGGATTTGAGGAATCGAGAATTCCATAGGCATATGCATTTTGGCATTAGAAACCCTGAAGCCCTGACGAGAGGTTGGACTACGGTCACGGGGAGTGGTCACATGGACCAAAAGTTTAGTCTAGAGGGCTAACGGGAATTGGGCGTGTCAGGAAATTGAAACCCAAAACCCCGATAGGAGAAGATAAGGCTGCGGTCTTCTAAGAACTGGTCACATGGACTAGAGAGCCTAGCCAGGAGGGGCTAAGGCCGGAAGAGGGATCATTGGTGATCGGGGATTCAAGAGGACAGTGACTCTCAACATCAAGAAGGACAAAACCCTGAAGCCCGATATTCAGATTCCTATGGGGAATTTGTTCACGGTCCGGTGCAGAGGTTGAGACAGGGAAAGAGAAGACCTGTGGATCAGATTTTCACAGTGATTCCTGAGGGAATCCAAGGAGCCACTTTGGCTCAGAAGGAATTTGAGCGATCCTTAAGACCGAAAGGTTAGGCGCAGAGACCCCGTGGGGTATGTAGGAGCATAGTGCCATCATTTCCCCTTGAGATGATAAATGGAAATTCTCCCTTCTACCTATGAGGAGTAATTATGCAACTGGAAGTATTTCCTCATACCCAACAACCAAGTTTAAACATCCTCATCCTTCTTATGCTCACCATCAAAAGTAGGAGGCTTGATCTTATTCATACCCCCATGTAGCTCATCCAACCCAATCCTTCTCTTATGCTTTCTGATAGGAGATCGAATCTAACTATTGCGGGCTCTCGTAGCTGAATATCTTGGAGAGTGATAGAGATGCTTGTCAATACTTTTTATTTTACTTCCCTCACCATGAGATCTGTTCCTTATTGACCTACTTGTCTTTGTCTCCTTATCCATCTTTTTATCAATTATTTTCAATCTTTGTATCAACTTGATGTTGAAGCCTTGTTTATCCTCCTTGGCTTTCATAAACCTATCATTATCGGCTTTGTAATTTTGGACATCTTTTTGCAATTTTTTTATGGTATCTACCAAGTTCATTCTCTCTTCTAATCCTTCCCTATGTCCATTGGATTATGTACCTTCAACACCCATACCAGTGTACAATATTTCCATTTCTTCATCCTGACTATAGGTTCTCTACGTACCTACCATGCTTTTAATATCTATGTTGATCCTTCTCTAAACTAATTATTGTTAATTATGAAAAAAGTGCAATCAATAATATTTGTTAGACTAATTAATGAGACAATTTTATGAAAGCTATGCATAATTTGTTAGAATCTATTATTTTCATTTTTCCTTGGATGATTTTTAACATCCAAACTCTAGTGTGCACACCTGCGCATTGATTTTTTTGCGTGCATTACAACTCTATACTAGCACCAATGTTTTTCCATGCAAAATAAACTATTCATTGTGCAACACCAATACTTAACACACACACATCTATTTCATGATGATATCTAGCCCACACAAGTCTAGTGTTGAACTAATTTTTATAATACCATAATGTAATGTCCCTAGACTCCCAAGATGGGCGACGTCACACAATATAACTTTTGTCTCTTGGATATTCTTTGTAGCATCCCAAACTCACTACTGGACAATGATACTTCAAAATTCCTAATGCGTTGATACTACTTATAATGCTCCTTGTTATAAGTAGATCGGATTACAATGCACAACCTTAAGGTACTGTGCCCAGACTCATGTTGAGTCTCTCTTTATGAACACACTTTTTTTAATGCAATCATAGAAGTGGAATAAATGTCACAAATCATTTGTGCACTTTAGCCCTTCGGTACAAACAAACAAACACACACACACACACACATATTTGTGTGCATGCAACTCTCTTCACATAAAATACTACTGCGTGCACAATCAATCCAATTCTACATGTAGATTCTATCACTTTGTGTGTGTGGACTACTTCACTGTGCACTCGACGATTCATACCATGCCTTGGTATCTTCCAATCATACCACAAAGTTTAACTTACAAGAATTCTTAATAATTGTCATATTTCTCATGAGAAACAATATATATATATTGTTCATACATGTAGCTAACAAGAAACACTTATAACTATCATGCCCACATATGTCGCAACATAAAAGAATACAAAAGCTATGTGTGTGTGTGTGTGTGTGTGTGTGAAATAACATTGCACATAGTTAACCACAATATGCAGATGAAAATTAATATAAAAGATAAACCCATTTAAAATATATTATTAGAGCACACCATAATTAAACAATCATGTGAAGGACATTTATCTCTAATGAAAAGTCACTGACTGCATGGAGGACTCATAACTTCCTCCTAGCCATATACATTGTCACTCATAATTGTTCAATGACAATTCAGCTCCGAGCTGAGCTTAAAATCCACAGGAAAAAGGGTTCCTATCACCAAGATATGGTATGTTATTCAACAAAAGACTTGGTCCAAGGTGTTGACTGTTGCAACTAGTCTACAGACCCTCATTCCCCACATTCCTTTCCCACCCTAGGATGTGTTCCCCTTCTCTACTCAACAGTCCTTCATATGCCCTACTTCCCTTCCAGGGCTTCAACAACATGTCGGATAGGAAGTCTTAGATCCCTGTATCTAATGCCTAGTGCACCAGGGAACAATTACCGACAAACTATCATCTCGAGAGAGTGCTCACAGGCCTGAAAACCACCTCTTTGACAGTAAACAAGCCTTCCCTAGAACAAGTTTAAGAAAAATGACAACTACGTTAAATAAAAATACGTATTCTTGCACAGAGGAAATATGTCTGAATGATGCCCGAAAGAGTGGTGATTCCTTGAATTACACTAAGTCCAACAATATATCTTGCATTCCTTCAACTTGACGCTTTTCATATTCAAAATTAGATTTATCCACTTGGTGACCTATTCCCTACCCTCAGGAATGTAGGCTAAATACATATCCATAAATTAAACTTCCTGAAATATTAATAAAATATTCCCTTTACTTAAGATCCCCCTTTTTCCATTTTCCGTGGAGTTTATCCCCTGTTTGTTTTTCATCTGAGTTGAGTTTTCCTGCAATGATGTGATTATATTAACAATATTGAGGGTGATTACATTTACAATACATGCACACTATCTTTTTTCATCTAGGCTCACCAACCTAAAAACACAAGCATAAATACAAAGGCTCTCTGGCCTAAAAAATAGGTGCTTAATCCGGTGTACACAAAATTCTGGGATCCACACACTCTTCCTTTGGTGTGCCATCCTCAGACACTTACACAAGTGTGCGCTACACTATATATATATATATATATATATATATATATATATATATATATATATATATATATATATATATATATATATATATATATCCTCAGACACTTACACAAGTGTGCGCTACACTATAACATAACTTGTGAAATTATTGTTCACATATTCTTATATTGTTCACCTCCATTATATGTTCTTAACCTTTGAATTTGATGCCCATATTACTTTTCTACAATGTCCTTATAGGCCAAAAACTTGTCAAACACTTTGATCTTAAGTTTTAAGAAGTAAACTCAAGTGCATATGGAAAAGTCATCAATGAAAGTTAATAAATACTTGCACCCAGAAAAATGAGAAGAAAGTGGACCACATAAGTAATTGTGAACAAGTTGCAAAGGGGCCGAGGCATGCAAAGAGGAATGTTTGTCAAAATTTTCCCGATGATGTTTGTCGAGAACACAACTGACACAAACACCATATTTGCATGAAACAAGAGGAATTTCGATTACCATCTGTTGATTACATAGTTGTTGCAATGATTAATCGTTTAGATGACCAAACTATTCATGCCAAAGTTTTTTCAATTCATCACTATGAGAAACAAAAAATTATGGAAAATATGAAGACACAAAGTTTTCCAACTTGTACAACTTGGTAATATCATCAACAATTCCAATTGCAAAAACATATTGAGGATTTTTTAGATCCTTGATTACAACTTGCTGAGGTGAAAAATATACGGTTTTACCTTCATCTAAATGAGTGATTTGGTATGCTAATAGAAGGTTTCAGGAAAGACATGGAACACATCATACATCATTAAAATGACTATTATCTACTTGAACTATTCCATACCCTACAATACTAATAGATATATCATCACTAGCATATATTTTCTTGGTTTTACATTCATTTAGAGCTGAAAATATCGCTTAATCATTAACAATATGATAAGATTATCTAGAATAAATAAGCCACACATTAGAAGAACAAGTAGAAGTTGCATTGAAGGAGAAACTAGAAGAAAAAAGTGCATGTCCATGAGAAGAAGAAGAACAAGAAGTAGAATATATATTGATATTTTTCTTCTTCATTGTTGCTTCTAAAATTTCCATCTTTTTAAGGCATTTGGACTCGTCATGACCATATTTCCCACAAAAGTTTCAATGTATGTCAATCTTCTTATTTTTAAATTTTTCTCCTTTGTCACCATTAGGAGTTGAAGCTGGATGAGAGGGTTTGGGGCCCTTGTTTTTCTTGTTGTTATGGAAAGGATGTTTCTTCTTTGGATTCTTGGATTTATCTTTCTACTGGACTACTAAGGCTTTGTTGGAGGTACCTATAGTTCTAATCAATCCAAGTTGTAGAAGCTTATCTTGCTCTCAAATTAGAGAATCACAAAAGGACTGAAGAGAGGGATTTTTATAAGAATTCCCTAGAGCTTCTGTAGTGGCATAAAATGTAGATACAAAAACATAATATGCACTACCAAGCTTCAAAAGAATAAAATATATGCATCGATCTTCTGGAAGATCTATTTTTCATTATATAGATAAATTTATAAGTGTTTTCAACTTAGATAAGTAATCTTCAATGCAAGGAAAATAATTTGGACTTAAGTTCAATAACCGATTCTCAATTTGGTGGGATTGAATAATATTGTGTTTACCAAACACAATTTTGAGCTTTTCCCAAGAATCATCAAGGTCATTAATTCATTGAAGGTGAAACATAAAATCAAGAGAGATGGATATTTCAATCAGTCCACATTCTTCATCATTCTTATTTTCCCATTTTACTTTATTTTCATCATCAATGGGTTCTAGTTCTTTCCCCATGGTGATCTTGTACAATCCTTTGCTTCTTAATACATCCTCCATATGGGATTTCCATGAGAATTAGTTGGTACTAGTAAGCAAAATATCAGTAGGATATGCCATATTAAAATATGTAGAAAATGATGAAATTGATGGTCTAAATGGAAAGCTCTCAAAAAATTGGCTGTTTAAAAAAAACGGCACGAAAAATGGACTTTGGATGTGAAAGTTATGCCCTTTTGGAAAAATGATTAAACGGAAACCAAAGAGCCACATAGAAAGTAGAAGCTGTTCCATGTGGTGATACTCCTCCTAATTGTGTCTATAATCTCACTTTTAAATAAGTTACTTATGAAGTGACCCACTTTTATAGAATAAGAGAGAATAACTTTAACAATGAAGTTACTTTGTAAATGAAAGTTGCACGCAAAGTAACTTAAAATAAAATATTAAAGTTATTTAATAGTGTTTCACTTTTATAACTTAAGTGAAATGCACTTTATAATGAATGCATGAAATTAAAAAAAAAAAAGTAACAAGAGAGAGACTTGAACTCAAGACCTCTTACTATGTAAAGTAACTTTTAACCAAGTGAGTTAGTGAAAAACATATTATATTGTTTAGAAGGAGGATTCAAGTTGTTGTTGTTTTCGGCCTTGGAGAGCATAATCATAAAAAACTCTTTTTCACACAAGAGAAATATTTATCTTCTCGATGACAACAAGGGTTCATTATTGGTTAGATTACCTGGAAAATGCAAGTTTGCCCTCTATTTTTGATTTATCGAGATTGCACAGAGTGCATGACAAAAATCATACGTAAACAATAAAACCCTTTTTGATATGTTTATGATTTTTCGAGATCACATAGAGTGTGGGGAAAAGAGCATACAAACATAGAAAATAGTAGTAAACTGGAAATGAAAAAATAGAAACCCGAAATATTAACTCTGCAAAACTTTGAAAGGGAGTCTTTGGGATTTATACCTCCATATCTGACTAAAATGGCCATATATTGGGTAAAAGGAAACCTTTTCAGGTGAAAATAAAATCATTCTTGACTAAAAGGAGTGATATGAATGAAATGGAATAATCCTCTCAGATCATAAATGTAAGAAAATGGAAAAAAACTAGAGATGAGGCAACACAAATTCACTATCTCAATCTACAATGGGAGCAGGTCTTCAAACCTCGCTCTGATACCATGTTCGACAACATAGGTATTCTAGCAGAGGATGAACATCTTCAGTAACCACTCACACAACCAGATCAAATATCAACAGACTCATTTTTTGATGTTGTAAAATCCCTATGGGTAAACATCCACGCCCATAACCAACGTAGCCACTTGGTGCAATTTATTAATGCAAAAGAAAATATTACAGAGATATTTACAAGAGAGATTCCCACAATTTATCATCAAAAGATGACCCTCCATTATATTTAAATAGAGATCACGAAACAATTGGGTGTTAAGCCATAGATCAATGTAGGAATTAATATCAAGGCGAATATGATCCATCATATCACTCTATGTCAAGACCATATCATGACCATCAGATTTCCTAACTACAAATGCATATTATTGCTTGCTAAAGAAACACTTTAAGAAACACACTTTTTCCCAACAACACATTATACCAAGTTGATCTTAACTAACTCCTAAGTTTCTAAATATCCTAACGAAATATCCCAACGAAATTTTAGTTGCCACAAGCAATTAGGTTGGCCAAAGAAACCGTCCAATATTGATGCAGGAGCATCACCCCATGTCATCAAGCGCCATCCAACCAGCGCGCGTTCAATGGAGAGGAGAGGCGCAACCCTCTCTCTTTCAAATTTTAAATTTGAATTTAATGTATTAAATCTTTGTGAGGATGGTAGAGCCAATCCATGCCTTTGAGCATGTTGTAGTTAGAGTCGCCTTTAATGTCTTATAGGTCAATGGGGATCTAGATCCAATTCAGACTAGACAACCCATTCAATGTAATTCATTGTAATTAATGAGAGTTGGTGAGGATGGAGGGAAGTGCTCAAGGAGCCCCCTTTTGTAAAAATATCTTCCTTTATTGTTTTGATAGAAGAGAAAAGAGGAAAGGTAGAGGCAAAGAAGAATAGAGAGAATCGGTGAGATAGGAGAGGAAATCGTGACTCTGTTGCAGTCCAAACTCTCATTGTAAAGAAGCATTTCAGATTAATACAAACAAGAGTAGTTTTTCCTGCATGTTATCATGTGTTTGTTGAGGAATGTCTTTATGTGTTGATGGTATGCTGTAGATGTGTGTTAGTTTAAATTTGTAGGTTACAGACAGGAGTAGTTGTCTGTTGGGTTCTTTGATTTCAGGTTTGGGTTCTTTGTGGCTTCATGCAAGAGGTTACATGATAGAATACTATGGGTTCTGTAAGCCAGTGCATGAGTGCACTTCTGAACTCTATGGATTTTAGATAGAGATGTTCCAGGAGGGTGCACCAGAGGAAGTCATTGATCCAGGGGAAAATCCTCAAGGTTGTTGAACACCTTTGAGGTCAAACTGTGCATAGGAGGCATAGAGGGAAGACAGAATGTTTGAATTTTTTGTAGAGATTTGGTAGGAGGGAATCGAGCGAGTGCATAGAGTGCACAGAAGGAACTCTTGTTGAGTTCAGAGAGAAGGAAAGACAGAACGCCTGAAGTTATGTGAATCTCTATCGAGAGGGAATTGAGTAGTTGCATAGAGTGAATAGAAGGACTCTTTTGAGTTCTGTTGGAAAGAGAGTGTCAAGGAGAAGACATTCACAGGGTTACTGAACACCCTGTAGACTCAGCAAAGTGTGATTGTGCAGTAGGTTTCTAGAGGGCACTTACATCCCTTCAAGGAGAGAAAGGGACAAAGACACTTTGAGGTCAGAGCTCAGATAAGCTCAGAAGAGATAGCACAGTTGCATGCAAGGGCCCTGTAAGGAGTCGTAGAGGCCAATAAAACCCTTTGAAGGGTTCATATTTTGAGAAGATCAGGAGGAAAAACGTTTTCTAGAATGCAGATAAGACCCAAAGAAACTGGGTTCGCAAGAGGAAGAATCGAAGGTCGAGACCTTCAAGACTTAGAAAATATTCTAAGTCAAAAGAGCCAAGAAAGCTCAGGAGGAGAGCACACAGGGAAGGAAGATATGAACTGTCAGATCTACCACCAATAGCCGACGACTTTTGGGTCAGGTGAAGGTGCTCAGAGTTTAATCTCTGGGAGGTCGCGCAGGAGAGTAGCTGAAAGGAATGGTGGAGACACTTCGTGGTGGTAGATCAACATTTTATCATTTCAGAGTTTGGGGTTTGGAACGACAAGTGATTTTGGAATCACTGCCTTGTGAACTTCCAGTTCATGAAACTCCAAAATGGCTAGGACCGTTGGAGTGAAGAGAGGCCTAGAGCTATTTTGCCATTTCGACAGTTCAGGGTTTGACATTTCGGCAATCCTGATGAAAAGGAATCGAGATCCGTTTCCATGAAAACCCCGAAGTTGTGAAACACGACATGCCTTTGATGTGAACATCAACATTTCGGCAGTTTAGGGTTCGAAATTTTGGTAATCCCAATGACAGGAGCCAGGGTACTTGGCATTGAAACTCCCAAAGTTGCGAAACATGACATGCCTTTGGAGTAGAGCGTGGTCCCAGAGGAAGCAACCATTTTGGCCCTTTAGGGTTCGGAAGGTTAAAGAAACAGGAGTCAAGAGACAGGGAGTCCTAACTCACGAAATCGTGAAATCACAAAACCCCAAAAGCATTCGGAGGAATAGCAGAGCCAGAGCCGTTGAGCCCATTTCGGCATTTCGACATATTAGAATTTGGGGATTGGCGCGACAAGTGATTTTTGGGATCGAGAGTCATAGACTCCCAATTACCAAAATCCCGATACGGTAGGATAACGTTAGACCCTTTTGAGGTTTGGTATTTCAGAAATCTTGAGAACAAGGAGCCGGGCATTTTGTGTTGGAAACCCTGAAATGTGAAAGGTGGGGTTTTCATAGAAGGACCTGTGGAGGGAATTCACGGGGTTCCAAAAAGGGCCCGAAAGAACTATTTCTATTTTGCGGATTCGAGGAAGAACAATCCTGTGTGGATCTTGGCCCGAGGGTTGGGGGTCTGCGTCAAATATGGCCAACAAATGGTGGAGGAATTTTCGACAATGGTTGATTCCAGTTTCAACTTATGGACACATATAAAGAACCTCGATAATGTTGAGTATAATTGATGATAGGGTTCACCTAGATGAGATCAAGGTCACCCAATAGAAAAACAACTTGGAATATCTACCTCCTAGAGAGTTTTCCACTATGATGGTAGTTATTTTCTCCAAGACGAAGGAGATTGCTTTAGCCCGGGCTGAGCAGCAAAATATTTCAGAGCTCATTCTATCTATGATTGATAATACCTTGATATTTTATACTCATCTCATAGATGCACAAGTTTCCACCAACCCCTTAATTGAGAAGATGAATGCAACAAAATTGACAGTTCCTTAGGTCACGAGAGTTGATGTTGATGCGGTTGTTCAACTCACCTAAGATATTCAACGCCACATGAATGAGCTTGAGTGCCAATTCAAGGAGTTCATGCAATAAATTATGAGCACAATTACCATTGCATCAGTCCTTCCATGAGGCAGTTGGCTTGAGGATGAGCCAAGTAATAGTGGTAGGGGCATGTTGACACCCAAAGTTTTGGGTTAATATCATATGCACAAACAAACGAAGTTGTGCATGATCATTCCAATTTTTCACATGCTCAAGAAGATGCATGAGGATTAACAATAAGCAAACACCAAAATAAGTTTTTCTATTATGCACCAATCCAAGTTCTATCAAATGCACATTGGTCCAAGTTTGTGGTGCACACTAGAAACCAAGAAGACAATGTATTCACACCAAAATCAAGAAAATAATATCTGGGAAATCTCCTCGAATGATCATTTCTAGCAGCACGAGGAAACATGGGGTAGAAAGAAGACGAGTTGAAAAGGTAGTTAATATTACCATGATTCCAAAAAGGATACATGGAGTGTAGGGAGGTGACAAAAACGTCTTGGGTTGGAAGATGGAGGAATGAGTGGTGTAGATCTTAAAGCGACTAGATTCGAGATAAAGGAAGGATATAAAATGAAACAACAACAATAGAAACATAGTTACTCACTCATTTGATCAATTAGTCATTTGTTTAGTGAACTAGTTCATGGGCTATTTTTGTATGGGTTCTATTGAGCTTTCTCTAAGAATATATTTTATAATTCCTTTAATTGTAAGTTTGAGTCTATTGTCTGGATAGATTCCAAAGAGATGTACATGGTGTGATGTAATGAAACTATGGGAAATGCATAAGAAAGGAAATTTATGTTGTTGTTGATGAATTATTTGCTTAATGTATGCATGTGCATGGTTAAATAAGAATGATAATAAAATTGTAGTAATTTTGGACCCATGGTGTGTCAACTATATATATGATTGAATGTGTTGTTTCCTTTATGTTTTGTTATTTGTTAAGTAATATGTAATGAATGATATGAATGCAATCCCCATTGGATCTGGTGTGTTTAGTAGGTCATCCTCGACACAAGACCAGATGGTATCTATGATCCTCATATCATCTTGGGTGAGACCTTCCTCAACCTTGACTGAGGATTGATATGTTGATCATTTTTTTTTTGTTGGTAAACTATGGACGAACCCTGGATCTTAACCCCCCAACATTAGGAAGGTCACACACAAGCGTGAAATGACCCAACAATAATGTGGATTGATTGTTGACAATCATTCATATTCAAGATGAGTTTTATGCCTACTTATGAGGAGGGACCAATAGGAATCCAATGGGAGTAGGGCATCTCAAACAACAACCCATCTTCAACATCTCTCATTGATTGTGTGCGGAATTTTGTTGGACCCTTTAAGTGAGAACATTTATAGTCAGTTTAGTTCCTATATTTAACTCAAAACACCATATTTAAAGAATCCATTGAAACATTAGAAAATTCTTGGATGTATTGATATCTCTAAAAGAAAAAGTTTTTAAAAGAAAAGAAATGCAATACATAACTCCTCCAAGTGTAAGACAAAGTAGATACAACTATCTCACTTTAAAGTATTGCTTCTCACTTTCCAACTACTTGTGTATATGAATTCAATGTAAAACCTTGAATTTCAACAAAAAATATCTACACTTTCAGGTTTTAAATCCATAAGATCTCAAAATACCAATGTCTGTAGCTTCCAAGAAGCCTTGAACTATGCTCAAAGATTGAAATTTTTAATATTTGAAGCTTACTAGCACTATAAATATGCAAAACCAAACCATTGTGTGGCTCATTTCTAACTCACATCCTCCATTCACATCCATCAACATGTTGTAATTTACTTAGCCTATTTAAGACCATGAGGAAAATGAAAATATGGCCACCACAAATTTGATGTCCTTGGATGAATGAATGGATTCCATGAGAACCCATCTCTGGGAAAGGATTTGAATAAAACAATTTATGAGGATCCCTTACAACTTAGACTCAATCTTGGCATACATGTTCACCCTGCATCAGTTGAATCTGATTGTTGGGTTTCCCATCCAATACTCTCCTTTTTCATTTTTCATTAAAGGCTTCATTGACATCATTCATGTTAATGCCTCTCTCCATCACTACTCCTTCATTACAATTCAAAATTTTAATAGGGAGACGAGAAGTGGTTAATGAAGGTGAGTAGGGAACTCAAATTTTAATTCTTCTTAGGTATCCACAAATATACATCTTATATTATCAAATACTTCATTAAACAATCCCACTCAAACCATTGGTTGGTTTTCTATATGCATTTTTAACAATTTTGTATGGTAGAAATCATTTGTTATTAATGATTCATTAGTACTTAGAATTTGTATTTCAATATTTGGGTGGTTTATGCATGAAATTTTCATGGTAGTCAAAGATTTATTGAGGTAACAATGTGTATATTGGGTGGTTCTTTGAGAAATATAGCATCGTGGGAGCCAAAATTTTCAAAAGTCTTCTTCAATCCATTCTGAATATAGTGAACTCCATCCTTACCATGGTTGGGTTAGTAATGGTGGTTTATTCGTTGTGGATTCCATAATACTTGTCTCTCGATTCCCTAATACATTTAGCAATGGATACTTTCCTATGTTTAACCACATCAAGTCCCATGAACATGTGAGCCCCTCATGAAATTTGAACTTCTTCTTCTCTCATGTTCTTCATTTTCATACTAGTGGTAGGAAGTGAATTAGATCACACACATGTTTATGCATAATTAATTATTAATATGCATGGTTGATTATATTTTCGCTAAAACATGTACCATAAGGTTTAATATTTGGACTAAACTACCCAAAACTCAAAAAATGGACTTAAGAAATTTGAAACATATGGTAGGAGGTGTATGACAGAAGCACCTATGTTGGACAATTGGCTTAGGTTGATGGAGAGTTCGTTTGTATAGTTGGTTTTCATTGATTTCAACCCTTGGAGAGTGATATTTTAGATTGATTTTAACCCTTAGATATTGATGTCAACCCTTGGGGAATTCCGGTAGCGAATTCCGGTAGCACAAAGGTATGGGTAAGGGACCGGAATTTGTTTGAGGTATAAATGAATGAAGATAAATGAATATGTAGGTAATATTATTCTATATGGATATTACATGTCATTCCATTTCCTGTGATATGTGGTACGTCATGTAGTTTCTCATGGTTGAAGAGATATGGTTGTGTGAAAATGGAGGACCCTCATGAGTTATCTAGAAGCTCCTAGAAGGTAAAATAAGTCAATTATTCTAGACGCTCCTAGAAGAAGTGTACTAGTCAAATTAATGGTAACTAGGATTTAATCATGGGTAAATTTGTTGCATTAACAAAATAATTAAAAATAAATATATTACTTGCAACAAGAAGTTGTGAGTTTTCTAATTATGACAAAGTGGTCAAAGTGGTTGCAAAGAAAAATGATTTAAATAATAAAGTGGTTGCAAAGAGAAATTATTTAAATAATAAAGTGGTCAAAGTGGTTGCAAAAAGAAATTAGTTAAGGGTAAATAAGTTATTCTTTGACTAATTAAGTAATTGTAAGTTGCATCAAGAAAGTGGTTAGCCCTAAAAGGTGGAGAAAGGGGTAAAATGGTTACAAAGAAACTTCTAGAGGAAGGCACTTGGAAAGTATAAATAAGAGAGAAAGGAACTCCTATTAGAACCTACCTACCTATTGAACATGATTGAATATATATATATCGTGAAAGGTTATTTGTAGGTATACATTGAAAAATCTGAGAAAGCGTAGGTCTGAGGAAATGAAGGTTTGAAGGAATGCAAGTTTTGTATCTACATAGTAATAGAATGAACCAAGGTTTTTCATAGGTTATCTACGAGCTACAGAAAGACAATATGCATACATATATGACCCACAGACACAAAGAAGAATGGACATCCATGGGACATAGAGGAGGAAAACGTGGATACCCACGAGCTGTAGAAGGGGAAAGTGTGGATCTGTAGAAAGGGTAAGGAGGAAGGTGCTTGTTCCATGTTGCAGGATCTAAGGAGAGATTTTAGGTATGTTTGTGAGAAATCAGATATAACATGGTTACTATAGAAATAAAGGTATGTTCATGATTATCTTTTGAGATTGTATCTTAGTGGTGTTGTGGAGCATACTTGAGGCATGAATTTGTGAGGCTTTGTATATGCCCTCTTGGATGTATGACATCTATTGTAGAGTATGATTTGAGGTAGATCTATTGAGGTAAATTGTTGGTGAACTTAGCTTGGTTTTATTGGCATATTTTGTGGTGCATTGTGAGAGGCATTTGTTAGTGTTATTGATATATGATTGACTTATGAATGGTACATGATTTGAGGCTACATAACAGTGAGATTTTGGCACATAGGTTGATGTGAGGGTTTATGGTATTTGGTTATGGATAGTATGATGTATTTCTAGAGAACCTTTGAGGGTTATATTGGTATATGTCTTTGGTATATGGTTGAGAGACATGTTGGAACATATAGTTGATGAGTTGGCACATGCATAAGGTTCATGGTATGGTGGTGTTGGTGTATCTTTATAAGGCATAATTTGGTTTGTTGTTGATACATGATTGGTACATGTTTTGGTTATCTTGGTATAGTTGTTATGTACATGATTGATGTGCATTGTTGGCACGTTGTAAGGTACATGGTATGGTACATGATCGATACTTGGTTGATGCACATTTAGGTGATATTTTTCATATGATTGAGATTTTTCGTTTTGGTTAATATATGTGATTAGATCTAGTTCGGTTGTTGTGTTAATGTGAAGGTTAAGTGGTAAAGGTTGGTACATGTTATTGGTACAGATTGGTATAGGTTCTCGGTAAAGGTTCAATATCATGTTTTATAGTGACAACTTGATAGAAAGAGAGATAGTGAAAGTGAAACTGGGAAAGTTGGTAGTAGTCCACTAGTTGCACTGAGGAGAGGTGAAACATCCATGAGTTGCACTAAAGAGAGGTGTGGACATCCACATGTTGCAGAGTAGACAAGTCATGGATCTGTAGAAAAGTTTTCAAGATTGTTGGTACAGGTTGTGAAATTGTTTTGGTACAAGTTGATAGTGACAGAGTGATAGTCGAAGTGATTGATTCAGTGAAAATGACATGTTGTCTACATTTGGTATTTATACTTTAGGGAAATTGGATGGGGAAAGGATAGGTGGTTGTAGCTGGAGAAACAGGGAGTTGGATCTACTTTCAGGTTGGAGCCCGAGAATTAGAGGGTTGGAGCCTCCTTCTGGTTGGAGCCATAGAACTGGGTAGTTGGAGCTTCCCTCATGTTGGAGCTTGATAAAATAGGGGGTTGGAGCCTCCTGTTGGTTGGAGCCATATAATTGGCATTTGGTGCTTCCTTGAATGTAATTATTTGACATATAAGAAAATCATTACATGGTTTTATCTCGCATTGGGCTTCCATGTAAAATATTGGTGTAATGTGTATTGTGTGGATGTTTCTATTATTGTTCATTATGCACTGATGGATGTTAGTGTTTATGATGCAATAATATATTGATGGTGAAATGATGAAACAATGTTGAATATCTTAAAATAATATACAGTGTGGTTAAAAGGATTAATAAGTGGTATAAATTGTTCATTACTGATTCACCCCCCCTCTCGGTAATCCAGTAACCTATATAACACATGTTTCTTATTCCCATGGATGATAGGAATGACTCTCCTCTCCATATTTGTATGCTATGCCCAAAATGAGGATATTAATAAACTCTTACTCACGATATAACCTTGAAAGATATTGATAAGAAATTCCATGCGTTCAGTAGAACCAACTTATAATTAGTCTAAATGGGATGATGACACCCTTTGATACAC
>ML778339.1:104424-131732 GCA_009831015.1 Picea engelmannii
GTATGTTTATCAGTTTGATATCTGGCTTTAGCTAGTGAGCCCATCTCTTGGGGGTTTTGAGGGTTTTGACTTAACAAACCCTAGAGGATGATTCGGTGGTGAAAGATTCCACCTAGCTTGTCCCAAGCTTGGTCTCAGAGATGTAATACTATCCCACACCATTCTCGTCATATCTACATCAGTGTAGGAGGTTCTACATAGCCACAGGCATAGGAAGAGGAGGAGGGCGCACCAATGGGGGTTTCTAGCAAGGGGGGGTGCACCATCTTTGGAGAGAGATTCGTTGTAGGATATTGGCAAGGCTGTTGAGGATTCTATCACTTGGGTTTTCATTACAAGGCCCTGGAAATCAAATCTAGTGCTTTCTGAGATAGTTTTATGGCTCAGATTATTTCTTGAGCAGTGGGGCGAATTGAAGAGAAGGAGGGCATTTTTGAGATCCAGATCTAGTCCGTTTGGAGGGGTTACACTTTAGATATGACCCTGAGACTTCACCTAGTGACTTGCAGTGTCCCGATCTATATTTTTAGAGAGTTTTAGAGAATTTGGAGGCCTCCTTCAACATGGCCAAATTATCTAGGGCTTAAGTCATCCAGTGGGGTGCACCATTCAGAGGGGGATTTCAGATCTACAGAGATTGAGAGGGATCTTGGAGATTCGAGCACCTGGGTTTTTCTTACCATCACCCAATCTATCAATTGGCATATTTCTTAGGGTGATTGGACACCTTGGGCAACAGGGTCAAGTTATTGAGGGTTTTAGCCTTCTATTGGAGCGTGGCATTCTTCAGCTGAAGAGTTTGGCATTCCGATCTGCTTGTATTGATCTTCATTTCTTATTCAGCCTTTGGAGGCATCTTTTGTATTAGTGGGAGCATTTTTTAGCATCTCTTATCTATTGTCTATCTTCTTGGCCATCTATTGAGCATTCCAGATCAACATATTCATTGTAGCATGTTTCTCTATTTTATGAATAAAGAAGATTTGAGATGTTTTGGCTTGTCTATCTTATTGCATATGGTTGAGGTATGTTCCATGGTTATCTCTTTCTGTTATTTACTGCATACCCACATATAAACACATCTAAACAAATAGATCAACAAACTGTTTGACGAAATACCACAACCAGAAAAAGTTTAAAAAGACACCAAAACAAGTGATGATCCTTTCATAATGGCTTGGGATCATTACAATGGTATCAGAGCTTAAATCCTGCAAACCTGAGGGGTCTTTATGGATAGTTGGAAGGACATGGATAGGATATCCTTTGAGATATCATGTTTGGAGATCATGTATGACAACCTTAGCAAGGAAACTAAGACTATAATAACCTTCCAACAATATGCAGCCTATAGAAATCCCCATTGGAGAAAATGGGATATTTTAGAGGGGATCATCATAGCAGATAAAAAGAGAAAAGAAGTAGCTAGATGGTGGGAAGAATAGAGAAACCCCATGCCTAGTAGGAGCACACAACCTTGCCAAAGTTGCAAGGGGCCGTTGGAACCAGATCATAGGTGCAGGGGTAAGGATCAGGAGCACATTATTGAGGCATGTCATGATAGTGATGATGAGGTGTGTGAGGATGGATCGATAGATGTGGATTCAGAGCAGTCGGATGACGACAATGACTCTTGCACAGAGGCTAGTGATAGTGACTCTACCTCATAGGATAGTGATGATGACTCTTGCACAGAGGCTAGTGATGCTTGCATGCTTGAGGAGGATGATGACCCTTGTGTAGTGGATAGGTAGTTGGATGGACATGACGATAACACTAGTGTCTCGGTAGACATATCACATACCATTGATGTCGTCATGTCTCAGCACAGTGGTGACACWAGTGAGGAGTCACACGTGTTATCACCTAGAGATGATGATCTTCCTATGGGGGTCGTGACACATCTGTCACCTGTTCAGACATGAATGATAGCCACATCACATGAGGAGATCAGTGGCACATYAGGTATGATGGATGAGCCTAGTGTGAGGGATGCACACCATGCACAGGTAGACCCACAGATCTAGGAGGAGGTACAGGACGTATAGGCAGTTGACCTCACACATAAAGGTTAGCTAGAGGAGATGGAGTCACARCTATTGGAGACTCCATTGGTTGAGCAGATTGCAGAGGCTGACAGGTGGATGGAGCAATTACTTCCAGGATCAGATTGCATTGATGAGGATGCACTCTTTAGTATTCAGGACAACCATAGCATGTGTCTTGACACAACTATATGGGATCCAGGCGCAGATGATAGTAGCAAGTTGAGTGCACAGGAGGATACAGCTACTCATACAGGATACAGTGTGAGTCAGGGAGAGATGGAATCTAGTGATGGGATGCAGTGGCATCTAGGAGTACCCAACAACACAGGAGACAGTGGACAATTCAATGCATCATCTTATGCAGAGGGTGTTTTTGGGGATTCTAGAGTTGGCACTAGCAGGACTGACACTAGCAATGAAGGGTCTGAGGTGGCACCTCAATATGACCATGATCAGGAGTCACACCACTTAGTAGCACAATTGAGAGTTAGTGAGGCTATGATCAGGGCATCCACTAGACGTATTGATGACATGCATGCAGTGATGGCAGATTACTATCAGAGAGCATCAGTGGCACAGGGTAGCTCAAATGGAGGATTTTCCATGGATGATTTTCACACTCTCTGGGAGAGAGTATATGTGATGAGGACTGACTACTAGTAGTTGTTAACAGACAGGGATTATCTACTGAGGGTTGGTGAGATGTATCATGAGGCTCTGAGGGAGCAGGAGTTGGAGATGGACCGACTCACTCAGGAGTTGGAGAGCACTCGAGGATTATTGAGAGGCACACAGACTTCCCTTCAAGAATTAGAGTCTAGATCAGATGAGTCTCTTGAGGAGATCCATCAGAGTTCCACTTCATCTATCTTAGTGGACACTCAGATGTATCAGTCAGTCACGTTGATAGAGGATGTTGATGATCTAGCAAAGGAGCACCAGTTGATGGGGGACACTTCCATTTGTGTCTTGGGAGTGGTTGATCTCCATATAGAGATTGATCCATTCGTAAACCATAAACACAGAGATAGAATAATACACAATTTCTATTAATGAAATAAATGTATAGAGACTGTAAAAATACAGAGTGAAAGACTAACTAGAATGGTGGCATCTTATCTCTGAGAAGAGATGTGACGGCTACTCGCATTCACAAGAAGATGATTACAATGAGGCTCTGAAGGTATTTTTACAATAAATAGGAATTACAAAAACCCTAGAGATCCAAAAACCTAACCCTAGGAGATGAAGCACCAAAACTCATGTGGGCCCCGTTTGGGTAAGTTAGTACATCAACTTCCCGTGGTCGTAACTTTTGCATACGATCTGTGTTTTAGGTGTGTAATATCCCGTTGGAAAGGTATCATCTAGGAAATTCATTTAAGGGGATCAATCAAAGCCTTTGGCTATCATTGAGAACCTTGATCTTGAAAAACCTTCATTTAGGCCCTCAAAATGGCCCCGAAAGTTAAAAACTGCTAAAAATAGTAAATTACCAAAATTGTCAAAAAACTGTTTTGAGGCAGTTGGAAAAGGTGGGTGGCCACTAATATCCACTTGGGTTAATCCTCCCTCCTTAGGAAGTAATTTTATTCATTGCGTTGTGTGCCCAGGGGAGAGGTAAAAGTGTTTGTTGAATCTGCATCTTGATGAGTTGCTTGCCTTGTTGGGGAAGTTGTGTTGCTTAGCTTGTTGAAGGTTGTCATGAAGATGTGGTTGGAAGGGTTGGACCTTATTAACTAGTCCTCATACATGAGATGTCTGTGTGCAGAAGGAATCTTTACACTTTATTGCAATCTTGTCAACCTGCTTCTCTTGGATAGAAGGTGCTTAGGCCGAGGCTGTAGTGGTTGCAATGTTCTTTTGTTCCCCTTTTGAACATATTGTGAATAAGGTGAATTTTGTAGTATGAGATACTACCTTGCGACACTGTTTAGGTGGAACAATAGTTGGAACTACCTCTGGTATTCTGTAGAGATGACCCCACAAAGTAACAATGACACTATGGGGTTGAGACTCATAAACAACATGGCATATCCACATATATGGTTGGCCCAAGAGGACATCACAGATATCCAGTGGGGAAACATCACATAATACCTCATCCTTGAAGGGTTGGATGTCGTATGATAATCGACATTGTTGGCTGACATGAAGATCTCGTCCTTGGCGAAGCCACCCGATGTTGTATGGTTGTGGGTGTGGTGTTGTAGACAATCCCAATTGTTTGACAACCTATGCTGATATGAGGTTTTTCTGTCTTTCGCTATCAACAATAAAATGCAGCGGGGTCCCCTTCACCCACATCTGTGAATGAAAAAAGACACTCTCCTTCTTCTGGATATGTTGGTTTTTCTGGTTGAATTGTCGTAGTCACGATAATAGTAGTGGGATCTACGTTGATGATATGTCTTTTACCAGTATTTTCATAATCAGATTCAGAATTAGGGTTCGGTTCCTTGTCTTTGATCTCAGCCACCGATGACTATTTTGAACGACATTAATCGATGTTGTGCAAGGGGATTTTGTGGAAGTCGCACCATTTTTTGGTGTCCTTCTTTGTCTTCTTGTGACCCTTCTTTTCCTATGGCTTGGATTCATTTTCAGGAAACTATTTGTTAGGGCTGTCTTTGTCATACTTTGGGTGTTGTGGATTTGTAGACTTGAACTCACATTTGTTCTGGTGCTTAAATTTTGTAGTATGAGATACTACCTTGCGACATTATTTAGGTGGAACAATAGTTGGAACTACCTATGGTATTCTATAGAGATGACCCCCCAAAGTAACAATGACACTACAAGGTCAAGTCTCATAAACAACATGGTGTCTCCACATATATGGTTGGCCCAAGAGGACATCATAGACATCCAATGGGGAACCATCACATAATACCTCATCCTTGAAGGGTTGGATGTCATATGATAATTGACACTGTTGGCTGACACAAAGATCTTGTCCTTGGCAAAGCCACCCGATGTTGTATGGCTTCGGGTGTGGTGTTGTCAACAATACCAACTGTTTGACGACATTTGCTGAGATGAGGTTCTTATAGCTTCTGTTATCAATAATAAAATGCAGTGGGGTCCCCTTCACCCACATGTGTGAATGAAAAAAGGTGCCTCCCCTCTTATGGATCTGTTGGTTCTTCTGGTTGAATTGTTGCGGTCGCGATAATAATAGTGGGGTCTGCGTTGATGATATGTCTTTTACTAATATTTTCAGAATCAGATTCTGAATCATGGTTCAGCTCCTTGTCTTTGATCTCGACCACCAATGATTGTTTTGAACAGCATTCATCAGTGTTTTCCTTCTTTGTTTTCCTGTGACCCTACTTTTTCTGTGGCTTGGACTGGTTTTCGAGAGACTATTTGCTAGGGCCGTCTTTTCCATACTTTGGTTGCTGCGCATTTGCAGACCCGAACTCTTGTTTGTTCTGGTGCTTAGATTTCTGCTCGATTTTAACAGCATATCGATAAGCAGCACTAAGTGATGAGATGTCCATAAAATCCATTTTAGTTTGGATGTATCTGTGTAGAGCCCCATGGTATTTCAAAACCAAATTTCGTATGGAGTCTTTGATACCCATATTGGTGCACTAGTTATGGAATGTATTGGTGAACTCTGGAACTTCTTGGCCCCTCTCTTGCTACAGTGTGGTCTATCTCATGTATTGGTCTTCATAGTTTCCAACAGGGTAATATTGTTCCTTTACCGCATCCAAAAAAATATTTCAAGTGGGATCGACCCCATATATTCCAGACCCCTCTGTGGAAATTTTCTCTCAATACTATTCCCACCAATTTTTGACATGAGGGAGAGCTTTAAGGAGTGGAAAGGTGATCTTTTCTCTATCAGAAAAATTGTGAACAGAGAAATAACCTTCTAGCATATTTAACCATTTGTCTAAGGCTTCTGCATCTATCTGTCCTTCAAATACAGGAATATCAAAATTAACATGTACCTTGAAAGGAGAGGTACTTCCAAAGTGGTTTCTTGATGAAGAAGTAGTTGTTTCTCTCAACAGGCATTGAAGGATGTGGGAAAAATTCTCCATCATTTCGTCCCTCTGTCGCATGAGAGCTTTCGCAAGCAACATACTGATAGGATTGTTTTCTCCATCGTTTTTATTTTCTTCCACCATTGAGGGTTTCTTGGGTGTACGAGAGTGATTTTACTCAAGAGAGACAAGCTCGAGACCCAACTTTCTATACTTGGACCTAGTCAGGGACATGCACAAAAAAACGATCAAGAGCAGCCTGCTCTGATACCACTGATCTGTATTATTTTCGGCACGAAATGAGAACGGAGATAAAATAAAGAAATGAGCAAATATATCACCAATATCCAATAATATAACATAAATTTATCAGAGATGCAACCATAAACACAGAGATATAGTAATAAAAAATTTCTATTAATGAAAGAAATGTACAGAGAATGTAAAAATACAGAGTGAAAGACTCGCTAGAATGGTGGCAGCTTATCTCTGAGAAGAGATGTGACAGCTACTCACATTCGCAAGAAGATGATTACAATGAGGCTCTGAAAGAATTTTTACAATAAATAGGAATTCAAAAAACCCTAGACATCCAAAAACCTAACCCTAGGAGATGAAGCGCCAAAAGTCATGTGGGCCCCATTTGGGTACGTTAGTACATCAACTTCCCGGGGTCGTAACTTTTGCATACAATCTCCATTTTAGACGCGTGATAGTCCGTTGGAAATATATCGTCGAGGAGATTCATTTAGGGGGATCAATTAGAGCCTTTTTCTATCACTGAGAACCTCGATCCTGAAAAACCTTCATTTAGGCCCTCAAAATGGCGTTGGAAGTTAAAAACCGCTAAAAATAGTTAATTACCAAAATTGCCAAAAAACTGTTTTGAGCTAGTTGGAAAAGGTGGGTGGCCATCGATATCCACCTAGAGTAATCCTTCCTCCTTAGGAAGCAATTTTCTCCATTGCGTTGAGTGTCCGGGGGAGAGGGAGAAGTGTTTGTTGAATCTACATCTTGATGAGATGCATGCCTTGTTGGGGAAGTTGCGCTACTTAGCTTGTTGAAGGTTGTCACGAAGATGTGGTTGGAAGCGTTGGAACTTTTTAACCAGTCTGGATACATGATATTCCTGTGTGCAGAAGGAATCATTACACTTTGTTGCAATATTTTTGAACTTCTTCTATTGGATAGAAAGTGCTTGGGCCGAGGCTGTAGTGGTTGCAGTGTCCTTTTGTTCCCCTTTTGAATAGATTATGAAGAAGATGAATTTTGTATTATGAGATACAACCTTTTGGCACTATTTAGGTGGAACAATAGTTGGAACTACCTTTGGTATTCTGTAGAGATGACCCCCCAAAGTAATAATGACACTATGGGGTTGAGACTCATAAATAAAATGGCATATCCACATATATGGTTGGCCCAAGAGGACATCACAAACATCCAGTGGGGAAACATCACATAATACCTAATCCTTCAAGGGTTGGATGCCCTATGATAATAAACATTGTTGGCTGGCACGAAGATCTCGTCCTTGGCGAAGCCACCCGATGTTGTATGGTTGTGGGTGTGGTGTTGCCAACAATCCCAATTGTTTGACAACCTATGCTGATATGAGGTTTTTCTGTCTTTCGCTATCAACAATAAAATGCAGCGGGGTCCCCTTCACCCACATCCATGAGTGAAAAAATGTGCTCCCCTTCTTCTGGATCTTTTGGTTCTTCTGGTTGAATTATTGTGGTCGCGATAATAGCAGTGGGGTCTACGTCGATGATTTGTCTTTTACTAGTATTTTCAAAATCAGATTTAGAATCAGGGTTCGGTTCCTTGTCTTTGATCTCAACCACCAATGACTATTTTGAACGACATTCATCGGTGTTGTGCAAGGGGATTTTGTGGAAATCGCACCATTTTCCGGTGTCCTTCTTTGTCTTCCTGTGACCCTTCTTTTCCTATGGCTTGGACTGGTTTTTGGGAAACTGTTTGTTAGGGTTGTCTTTGTCATACTTTAGTTGTTGTAGATTTGTAGACCCAAACTCACGTTTGTTTTGGTGCTTAAATTTCTTCTGGATTTTAACAGCATATCGATAAGTAACACTGAGTGATTTTGATATTCTTGTATTTGAAGGACAGATAGATGCAAAAGCCCTAAACAAATGGTTAAATCAGATAGAAGGTTATTTCTCTGTTCACAATTTTTCCGACCAAGAAAATATCACCTTCACACTCCTTAAATATCTCCCTCATGTCAAACATTGGTGGGAAACTTACTCGGAGAAAATTTACACAGAGGAGTCTAGAATATATGGGGCCGAGCCCACTTGGAATTTTTTTGTGGATGCGGTAAAGGAACAATATTACCCTGTTGGAAACTATGAAGACCAATACATGAGATGAACCACACTGTGGTAAGAGAGGGGCCAAGAAGTTTGGGAATTCACAAATACCTTCCATAACGAGCGCACGAAGATGGGTATCAAAGACTCTGAATGACATTTGGCTCTAAAATACTGTGGGGCTCTACACAGATACATCCAAACTGAAATGGATTTTCTGGACATCTCATCACTTGGTGCTTCTTATCGATATGTTGTTAAAATTGAGTAGAAACTGAAGCACTATAACAAAAGAGAGTTTGGGTCTACAAATCTGCAACGACCAAAGTATGAAAAAGACGGCCCTATCAAACAGTCTCCCGAAAACCAGTCCAAGACACAGGAAAAGAAGGGTCATAGGAAAACAAAGAAGGACACCGAAAAATGGTGTGATTTCCACAAAATCCCCTCGCACAAAATTGATGAATTTCGTTCAAAACAGTCATTAGTGGTTGAGATCAAAGACAAGGAGACGAACCATGATTCAAAATCTGATTCTTAAAATACTGTTAAAAGACAAATTATTGATGCAGACCCCACTACTATTATCACGACCACGATAATTCAACCAGAAGAACCAGCAGATCCATAGGAGGGGGAATGAATTTTTTCATTCACAGATGTGGGTGAATGGGACCCCGCTTCATTTTATTGTTGATAGTGGAATATAAAAGAACCTCATCCCATCAGAGGTCATCAAATAGTTGGGATTGTCGAAAATAACACACCCATAGACATACAACATCTGGTGGCTTCGCCAAGGATGAGATCTTCATGTCATCCAATAGTGTCAATTATAATACAACATCCAACCCTTCAAGGATGAGGTATTATGTGATGTTTCCCCACTGGATGATGTGATGTCCTCTTGGGCCAACCATATATGTGGAGACACCATGTTGTTTATGAGACTCGACCATGTAGTTTCATTGTTACTTTGGAGGGTCATATATAAAGAATACCAGAGGTAGTTCCAACTATTGTTCCAACTAAATAGTACCACAAGGTAGTATCTCATACTTCAAAATTCATCTTCTTCACAATCTGTTCAAAAGGGGAACAATAGGACACTGCAACCACTACAGCCTTGGCCCAAGCACCTTCTATCCAACAGAAGCAGGTCGACAAGATTGCAGAAAAGTGTAAATATTCCTTCTGCACACAGGCATCTCATGTAGCCAGACTAGTTAAAAAGGTCCAACTCTTCCACCCACATCTTTGTGGCAACCTTCAACAAGCTAAGCAATGCAACTTCCACAACAAGGCAAGCAGCTCATCAAGGTGAAGATTCAACAAACACTTTTCCCTCTCCCACGGGAAAAAAATGAAATGGATAAAATTCCTTCATAAGGAGGGAGGATTGACCTAAGTGGATATTGATGGCCACCCACCTTTTCCAACTGGCTCAAAATAGTTTTCTAGCAATTTTGGTAATTTACTATTTTTAGCAGTTTTTAATTTTCGGGGCCATTTTGAGGGCCTAAATGAAAGTTTTTCGGGATTGAGGTTCTCAATGATAGAAAAAGGATCTAATTGAGCCCTCTAAATTAATTTCCTCAACGATACCTTTCTAATGGGCTATCATGCTCCTAAAACGGAGATCATATGCAAAAGTTATGACCACGGGAAGTTGATGTACTAAATTACCCAAACGGGGCCCACATGACTTTTGGCACTTAATCTCCTAGGGTTAGGTTTTTGGATTTATAGGGTTTTTGTAATTCTGTTTTATTGTCAAAATGCCTTCAAAGCCTCATTGTTATCATCTTCTTGTGAATGCGAGTAGCCATCACATCTCTTCTCAAAGATAAGCTGCCACCATTCTAGCAAGTCTTTCAGTCTATATTTTTATAGTCTCTGTACATTTCTTTCATTAATAGAAATCGTTTATTACTGTATATATGTGTTTATGATTGCATATTTGATACATTTACGTTATATTATTGGATATCCGTGATATCTCTATGCATTTCTTTATTTTATCTCTGTTCTCATTTCATGCCCAAAATTATCTTGATCAGTGGTATCAAAGAAGGTTGTTGTCGATCGTTTTTCAGTGCATGTTCCTGACGACGTCCGAGTATAGCAAGTTGGGTCTCGATCTTATCTCTCTTAAGTAAAATTTCTCTCTCACACCCAAGAAACCGTCAATGGCAGAAGAAAATAAAAACGATGGAGCAAATGATCCTATCAATATGTTTCTTGAGCAAGCTCTCAAGCGACAGAGGGACGAAATGATGGAGAATTTTTCCCACATCCTTCAATGCCTGCCCATAGAAATAGGCGCATATTCATCAAGAGGCCACTTTGGAATCACCTCACCTTTCAAATTACAAGTTAATTTTGATATTCTTTTATTTGAAGGACAGATAGCTGCAGAAGCCCTAGACAAATGGTTAAATCTGCTAGAAGGTTATTTCTCTATTCACAATTTTTTTGACAGATAAAATATCACCTTCACACTCCTTAAATCTCTCCCTCATGTCAAACATTGGTGGGAAACTTAATGGTATCAAAGTTCCACAAAGGAGTCTGGAATATATGGGTCCGAGCCCACTTGGAATTTTTTTGTGGATGCGGTAAAGGAACAATATTACCTTGTTGGAAACTATGAAGACCAATACATGAGATGGACCACATTGTAGTAAGAGAGGGGCCAAACAGTTCTGTAGTTCACCAATACCTTCCATACATTGCACACCAAGCTAGGTATCAAAGACTCTGAATGAAATTTGGCTATGAAATACCATGGGGATCTACACAGATACATCCAAAATGAAATGGATTTTCTGGACATCGCATCACTCGGTGTTGCTTATCAATATTCTGTTAAAATCGAGCATAAATTTAAGCACAAGAACAAATGAGAGTTCAGGTATGCAAATCCACAACAACCAAAGTATGAAAAAGATGGCCCTAACAAAGAGTCTCCCGAAAACCAGTCCAAGCAATAGGAAAAGATGGGTCATGGGAAGACAAAGAAGGACACCGGAAAATGGTTTTATTTCCACAAAATCCCCTCGAACAAAACCGATGAATGACGTTCAAAGCAGTCATTGGTGGCCGAGGTCAAAGACAAGGATCTGAACCCTAATTCAGAATCTGATTCTGAAAATACTGGTAAAAGACAGATCATCAACGCAGACCCCACTGCTATTATCGTGACCACTGCAATTCAACCAGAAGAACCAACAGATCCAGAAGAGGGGGAGCACCCTTTTTCATTCAGAGATGTGGGTGAAGGGGACCTCGCTGCATTTTATTTTTGATAGCAGAAGCCAGAAGAACCTCATCTCAACAGAGGTCGTCAAATAGTTTGGATTGTTGACAACACCACACCCGCAACCATACAAAATTGGGTGGCTTCGCCAAGGACGAGATCTCCATGTTAGCCAACAATTTCGATTATCATTCGTGTCAGCCAACAGTGTCGATTATCATATGGCATCAAACCCTTCAAGGATGAGGTATTATGTGATGTTTCCCCACTGGATGTCTATGATGTTCTCTTGGGCCAACAATATATGTGGAGACGCCATGTTGTTTATGAGTCTCGACCTCGTAGTGTCATTGTTACTTTGGGGGGTCATCTCTACAAAATACCAGAGGTAGTTCCAACTATTGTTCCACCTAAATAGTGCCGCATGGTAGTATCTCATACTGCAAAATTCAGCTTCTTCACAATCTATTCAAAAGGGGAACAGAAGGACACTGCAACAACTACAGCCTCATCCCAAGCACCTTCTATCCAATAGAAGCAGGTCGAGAAGATTGCAGCAAAGTGTAAAGATTCATTCTACTGTTAAGAACCAAATGCCAATATAGCATAGAAAAACCTTAAAATAAGTACTCAATGCCTTGAAAAAGAGATAAATTCATATAATAAGCCTCTTCGAGGGGGAAACCCCCTTATGCCCACATAAATGTACAATTCCAAGATGATTCCAAATGACAATGTCTCCTTGGTATATATAGGAGACTAGGAGGTATAATTACAACTAATGAAATAAAGCCGACATAAATAAAATAACATTACTAATGTAATATGCCCCAAGTAAGGGGTAATGAGCCACTATTTAGAGCTTAACATGCCCCTCCCCTTGAGACAAGTGATTTCCACAATGCTTGAGTAACTCTGGATGCTTTTTTATAAAAGACTCATCTTCCCAAGTGGAATCTTCAACAAGTAGTTTCCTCCATTTAATGAGATACTCTGAAATGGATCTCTTCCTCAGTAGGAAAATTCTTGTGTCAGTGATGGATTTTGTCTCCAATATTATTTTTCCTTCCTCATCAAGTTCTGGCAATATATTTTGAACTGGGATCTTGTCACCTATAACCTTCTTTAAGCATGAAACATGGAAAACTAGGTGTACTCGTGAAGATGCAGGCAACTCCAATTTGTATGCCACAGTACCAATATTTTGCAACACCTTATAAGGGCCATAGTACTTTGGTGATAATTTATTATCCTTCTTAGCTTGCTTGAGGGACATCTATTTGTATGGTTGTAGTTTTAAAAACACCCAATCCCATACTTCAAAACTTCTTTCACTACGAAGTTGATCTGCTTGTTGCTTCATGCGATTTTGTGCCATGGTCAGGTTGTCCTTTAATATTTTGAGAACTTGTTTTTGATGCTCAATGTGATCTTCCACTGCTTAAACATTAGATTTTTCTTTTAGAGAAGAAGTGATGGAAGGAGGGTGGTATCCATAGAGTGCCATAAATGGGGTCATTTTTGTTGCAATATGAAAGGAAGTTTTAAACCACCATTCTGCTAAGGGTAACCATTTGAACCATTGTGTTTGTTTATCAAAGACAAAGCAACGAAGGTAGCCTTTCGGAATTTGTTCACTATCTTGGTTTGTCCATCAGATTGAGGATGATAGGATGATATATGAGCCAATTGAGTACCCAAACAAGAAAATAATTATGTCCAAAAATGTCCAGTGAAGATGGGATCTCTGTCACTTACAATAATCTTTGGGTTTCCATGTAGCTTTTGAACTATATCCATGAATGTGATGGAAACTTCACTAGATTTGAAGGGATGAGAGAGTGCACAAAAGTGTGCATACTTGGTTAGTATATCAACAATCACCATGATGACACTCTTTCCTTCAGAATTCGGTAACCCTGTGATGAAATACATGGAAACCTCCTCCCAACGTTGACTTGGGATGGCTAATAGTTGTAAAAGACTTGGGGTCTTAATTATTTCCACCTTATTTTGTTGGCAAACCAAACATTCTGCCACAAACCTTTGAACATCAGTTTTAAGGCCATCCCAAAAAACTTCCTTCTTGACCCTATGGTAGGTTTTCAAAAATCTCGAGTGCCCTCCTATTGGAGAGGTGTGCAATTCCAATAGTACCTTTTGTTTGATTTGGGATTTCTTACATAAATATAAGCGATCTTTGTACCATAGTGAATCATTTTTCCATGTAAATGTATCTGATGTAATGGAATCTTGCTGCAACCTTTGAATGAGAATCCACACTTTTTCATCATTCTTCCATTCATCCCTTGCTTCTATTATCCAATCGGGTTGGATGATCAAGATAGCACATAGAAAGGCCTCAACATCTTCATCCTTTCTTGAGAGTGCATCTACCACAACATTTTTCTTCCCTTTTTTATAGACCATTTCAAAATCATAACCCAATATCTTGGTTACCCATTTTTGTTGTTCTTCTGAAGATAGTCTTTGTTCCAAGAAGTATTTAAGACTATTATGATCTATTTTGACCTTGAAGTGCCTACCTATTAGATAAAGATGTCATTTCTTCAATGCATGTAGTATTTCCATAATTTCCTTCTCATAAATGGGTTTGTGTAAGTCTTTTCCCTTGAGTGGTCAACTTTCAAAAGCTAGGGGCCTTCCTTCTTACATTAGGACAACACCAATTCCATTTCTTGAGCCATCACATTCCATAATAAAGGTTTTTGTGAAGTCTAGAGTGGTCAAGACAGGAGCTTTTCACATCACCTCTTTAAGTTGTTCAAAAGATTTAGTTGCCTCTGGAGTCCATGAAAATGCATCTTTCTTAGTTAGTTATGTTTAAGGTGTTGCTACTCTTCCATAGTGCTGAACAAACTTGCGGTAATAACCTATCAAACCCAAAAATCCTCTAATATTCTTCAATGTTTTGGGAATCGAATAGTCTATCATGGCCTTAATCTTGTTAGGGTCTACCTTGACACCTTCAGGAGATACAATATGACCCAAACACTCTACCTCCTTCACTCCAAAGAAACATCTGGATGGTTTGGCATATAGTTGTTGCTCCTTTATTAGTTGTAGCACCTTTTCAACATGTCACACATGATCCTCCCAAGGCTTTCTATAGATTAGTATATCATAAAAAAATACTAACACAAATTTTCAAAGGAAGGGCTTGAAAATGGAATTCATCAACCCTTGGAATGTGGAAGTTGCATTTGTAAGGCCAAAAGGCATGACCAAAAATTCATAATGGCCTTCATGAGTTCGGAATGTTGTTTTTGGGATATCTGCTTCCTTCATTCTAATCTGATGATACCCTGAATGGAGATCCAAATTTGTGAAATATATTGCTTCATGTAGTTCATCTAACAATTCATCAATGACAGTAATGGGAAACTTATCTTTAATAGTGATCTTGTTGATCTCTCTATAATCTGGACACATACACCATGAGCCATCTTTCTTGAATACCATTACCATTGGTGCAGAGTAAGAACTTTGGCTAGGTCTAATAATGCTAGCCTCTAACATTTCTTCAACCATGCACTCAATTTCACTCTTTTGGGCATAAGGGTATCTGTATTGCCTGATGTTAGAAGGAACACTCCCAGGAATTAGGTGAATATCATGATCATGATTTCGAGTGGGTGGAAGACCTTTGGGAATATCTTCAAATACTTTGGAATGCTTATCAATGATCCCTTGGAGATTGTGAGGAATAGATGGCTTAGATGTTTGAACATCTAGTGAGCATAGTTGTGCAATAACATCTAGATGCCCCTTTTTCAATACTTTTGTCATGCCATTAGAGATTATCACCTTACCGGGTTTCCCTGTGATACCTCTTAACTCAATTTCCTTTCCTTCCAATGAAAAATTCATGAAAAGTTCTTGAAAATTAAAAGCCATTGTTTCTAATGATTATAACCATTGGATTCCTAGTACAAAGTCAGCACCACCCATGGATATAGAAATCATTGGACTATTCATTACATATTCCCCCATAGTAAGATTGATCTCATTGGATTTTCCTGATCAATTGATAGTTCCTCCATCTGCAATCATTACTTGAAACTCTGACGCTGTATATAGAAAGCAATTGAGATTCTTGGCTAATTTATAGTGAATGAAATTATGAGTACTGCCAGAATCAATTAGGACCGTTACCTTTTTCTTTTTGATATATCCTTCAATCTTGAGGGTTTAAGGATTTCTAAGTCCAACCAATGTATTACACGATATTGTGGGAGTCAACTCTTTAGACGAAATTGCTTCTACATTTTCATCTTGAGATGGTTCTAGTTCTTGTTCTTCTTCTTCTTCCTCTTCATAGTTGATGTAGGAGCATCGTTCACTCATCAAGCGAGCCAGCGCATGGACCATAAAGGACAACTGGACAGCGCCATCACACATTTTGAAATACTTGAAAATTGTCACGCTGCTCTTTAATGAAGTCATTCATAAAGAAGCGCACTTGTATTGTAAAAGGGACCTTGAGCCTTTAAGCTCTCGTCCTTAGGTACTTGAGGCATTTAATAGATTTAATGTTGGTAGATAGGAAATTTATTGTAGATTTGATAGCTTTAGAATTCGAGAGGGAAACAGGATATAGACACCCTCCTTTGTACATTGTAACATATGAAGTGAAGACAAGCTCAGGAGGAATAGTTCCTTAGTGCTTCTGTGGAGGAGGACCAGGAGAAGGTTCGAGTCGGAGGAAGTCTTGAAGCGGAGGAAATCCTCAAGGAGGAGAATCAACGGACAGGATTCGTAGGATAGACTCGTGAAATCCCGTCGACCATTAGATCTTGGAGGAGTTATGAGTGATTTAACCCCTAGGCGCAGGAAGAACCAACAGCCATCGGGTTTTTGCTTATCGGTTTTCCCAGAGGTAAGAGTTACATAGTTGTTGAAATCACGATTAGCGATTTCCTGATCTACTTGGAGCCGTTGATTGCTAGGGGACAGGTGGCACGAGATCCCGGTAAATTAGGATTCATCATTCAGGGTTTTTGAATGCAAAGGAATTGCGAACTGTGAAATCGCGATCCTGCGATTTCCGATAGAGAGGAGAGAGGAAGTGACATGGCGAGGAGATAGCGCACGTGCCATCGGAGTTCGGGGTTCGGAGATTTGTGGTGCAAGTGAACCGTGACATTGCATGTGTCGATTTTCTGATAGGGGAATCCCCGACAAAACATAAACGTTGACTCTTTGACCCATCGGGGTTCAGAGTTTTGGATAGCACGAGAACCGCGCACTTAGGTTTCACAATATCGCGAAACCCGATTTCCCGACAAGCAAAGGGGAGATCAATGGAGAGTTTATGTGGGTAGTGAGAACTCCCGTAAAGAGTTAGAAGAGTGTTTTAACTCTTCGGGCCTGAGACGAAGAAGGTCCTGGTGATCGCGGACAGTCAAGGGGTGACGGGTCTGCGTCAGAGTGAGGTAGACCCGTCACCCCTTGACTATCTGCGATCACCAGGACCTTCTTCATCTCAGGCCCGAAGAGTTAAAACACTCTTCTAACTACTTATGGGAGTTCTCACTACCCACAGAAACTCTCCACTGATCTCCCCTTCGCTTGTCGGAAAATCGGGTATCGCGATATCGCGAAACCTAAGTGCGTGGTTCTCGTGCTATCCAAAACTCTGAACCCCGATGGGTCAAAGAGTCAACATTTCCATTTTTTGGGGGATTCCCCTATTGAAAAATCGGCACATGCAATGTCACGGTTCACTTGCACCACAAATCTCCGAACCTCGAACTTCAATGGCACGTGCGCTATCTCCTCGCCACATCACTTCCTCTCTCCTCTCTATCGGAAATCGTGGGATCGTGATTTCACAGTTCGCAATTCCTTTGCATTCAAAAATCCCGAATGCCGAATCCTGATTTATCGGGATCTCGTGCCACCTGTCCCCTAGAAATCAATGGCTCCAAGTAGATCGGGAAATCGCTAATCGCGATTTCAACAACTATGTAACTCTTACCTCCAGGAAACCCGATAAGCAAAAACCTGATGGCTGTTGGTTCTTCTTGCGCCTAGGGGTTAAATCACTCGCAACTCCTCCAAGATCCGACGGTCGACGGGATTTCGCGAGTCTATCCTGCGAATCCTGGCCGTTGATTCTCCTCCTTGAGGATTTCGTCTGCTTCAAGACTTCCTCTGGATCGACCCTTCTCCTGGTCCTCCTCCACATAAGCACTAAGGAACTATTCCTCTTGAGCTTGTCTTCACTTCACAAGTCTTTATGAGGACTTGCTGCACGCACTCCTTGTGGAAACCTTCAAACACGACCAAGTGTTGAAGCTTCCTTGACCCTGCGCGCTCACCTGCGGTAGTCCTAATTCCCCTTTACTCAGAATCTCAACTCTGAGCCCTCGGTCAGCCTGCGCATGCCTTGCATGGCTCCAGTGCCAAATCTTCACTTCTGAGATGAATGAGAACAAAATCTAGCCCTAAGTAAACCCTGTAGTCACGCACTCCTTGCGGACAAATTCAACTGCACTCCTTGCAAGAATTCTCTGGCTCACTTAGAGAAACAATTGAAACTCATTCACTCATTCTTTCAGATTTCAATTCAACTCTGAAATCACATACACAGCATATCAAAGCGAGTGCATACAAGGAAAACATACATCCATGAGCATAATATCAACAACACACAGAGAATAACACAGCCATGGAATTGAATCAAAGCTTTCTATTAATTCAATATCTGTACATGGTGGTTCTGCACACAATTTCTTAGCTCTGCTCTCTTCTTTCTCCTGTTTCTCATATGTTACAATGTACAAAGGAGGGTGTCTATATCCCTTTTCCCTCTCGAATTCTAAAGCTATCAAATCTACAATAAATTTCCTATCTACCAACATTAAATGTATTAAATGCCTCAACTACCTAAGGACGAGAGCTTAAAGGCTCAAGGTCCCTTTTACAATACAAGTTTGCTTCTTTATGAATGACTTCATTAAAGAGCGGTGCGACAATTTTCAAGTATTTCAAAATGTGTGCTAGCGTTGTCCAGCTGTCCTTTCTGGTCCATGCGCTGGCTCGCTTGATGAGTGAGCGATGCTCCTGCATCAACAGTCTATGTAGAATAATTTCTTCTCACCACACTTATGTCCCTTACTATACTTGTTGTCACAATTAAATCATAAACCTTTTACTTTTATTTCCTCTAATTGTTGAGGTGTCAACCTTGTAGGTTGAGGTGTTTTAGAAGAAGGAGCATTATTCTCTCTATAGATGTTAAGATTGGTCCTTCTAGTAGCCATAGCCATATTTTTACTTTCAAAATTTCTTGCCACACTAAATGCATTCTCCAATGATATGAGGTTCAATATATGTTACCTTTATATTCAATCTTTGGAAGTTCTCAATGTGCTCTGTAACTGAACGCTATTGCTTGAGATTTATCAATTGGCTAAAGAAGGTATTGCTCCTTGTATCCTCATAGTGTGTTATCATTTCTTCCATGAAAATTGTCCAAGTGACGAGTGATTTGTGAGAACAAAGACATCAATACCATACAAATTGATAGGGTTCTAAATATAAAGAAGCAATTAGTACCTTTTGTGTATGTGTCACATTATGTAGATTAAAGAATTGTTCCATCTGAAGTATCCATGTGATTGGGTCCTTGCCATCAAACTTCCTCATATCGATCTTAGGAACATGGTTGGTATTCAACCCAAAGTTGGAGTTTCTCCATTCTATATTCACCTTCCTTATGTCCTCATCATGAATTTCATGGGATACATTTTCACTTTCACGTGTCCTCTCTATTAGGAATTTTTTCAATCCTTCCATGATCTCCCCTTTTAAACCATCCATATTAGTATTTATTGCCTCAAACTTACCTTCTATTGAATCCATCATCTCTTGTAGTTCATGTTTTGTTACTATATTATTTTATAAATCATTTATGTCCCCACACATTTCTTCACCTTCATAAAGAGTCCATGTAGGATCTTCTGGAGGCTTATTTGGTGTAGAAGTTCCCTTTTTGGGTGGCATGTTGGCCAGGTATCACTTTTGAACCTTGATTTTGAGGTGGTTCTGCTAGACAATCTTTCTTCTGTTGTATCTCCAAAGTTTTGGTCCTTCTAGGTATGATTTTTTTTTTTTGTATTTATCTAATATGTCTTCTCTACAATGCCATAGATCTGATCAAAATTGGATGTGCCAAATGCAATTTACAATAACTTCCCCACAACTTGCTGATTTTTGTCCTTTCTAGGAGAGCTAACTTGTATAGCGTGCCCCGCACAAAATAATTGATATAAAATTATGAAACTTGTACCAAACATACTACAAACTGTTAACTATCCAATGCAACTGGTCTCACTCATTTTGGAAACTCTAGGAAGAAGTTATGATTGATTTACTTGGAACACCTTCTTGAGACTAGTCAATAAGACTAGTCAGATACCCTATCTTCCACAGGGTATATCTAAAAATGTATGATGACCTAGAAGCTAAAAGTTTTACCACATATACTTTACTAATTTCTATAAATAGCCTCCATATTTTAGGGTCTGAAACGTTACAAAAACAAATTTATAGTGAAACTTCTGCAATGACTCAGTTCACGATGATTCCAGAACACTATCTTGCATAGGCTATATCTCTGAAAGTATAGGGCCTCATGATTTAAAATTTTAACCCAACGTACCTTGATCCATCTACTAAATATCCTCAAAGTCGATCCTTTTGAAACGTTGTAGAAAAATAGTTATAGGAAAAATTCCAAAGTGTCTCAGATGTAGTAGTGAAACCCCAAGACCTTGAGCTCTGAAACCATATGTTAAGAGCCAAATACCAATATAGCATAGAAAAACCTCAGAATAAGTACTCAATGCCTTGAAAAAGAGATAAATTCAGATAATAAGCCTCTTTGAGGGGGAAACCTCCTTATGCCCACATAAATTTACAATTCCAAGATGATTCCAAATAAAAATGTCTCCTTGGTATATATAGGATACTAGGAGGTATAATTAAAACTAATGAAATAAAGACGAGATAAATAAAATAATATTACTAATGTAATATGCCCCAATTAAGGGGTAATGAACCACTATTTAGGGATTAACATATGTAGACATGCATCTCATGTAGGCAGACTGGTTAAAAAGGTCCAACCCTTCCAGCCACATCTTCATGACAACCTTCAACAAGCTAAGAAATGCAACTTCCCCAACAAGGCAAGCAACGCATCAAGATGAAAATTCAACAAACACTTTTCCCTCTCCCTCGGGCACTTGAAGAAATAGAGACAATTGCTTCCTAAGAAAGGAGGATTGATCCAAGTGGATATCGGTGGCCACCCACCTTTTCCAGCTGGCTCAAAACAGTTTTCTGGCAATTTTGGTAATTTACTATTTTTAGTAGTTTTTAACTTCCGGGACCATTTAGAGGGCCTAAATGAAGGTTTTTTGAGATAGAGGTTCTCAAGGTTATGCAAGGTCTCTTATTGAGCCCCCTAAATGAATCTCCTCAACGATACCTTCCCAATGGGCTATCATGCACCTAAAATGGAGATCATATGCAAACATTACGACCATGGGAAGTTGATGTACTAACTTAACCAAATGGGACCCACATGAGTTTTGGTGCTTCATCTCCTAGGGTTAGGTTTTTGGATGTCTAGGGTTTTGAGAATTCTTGTTTATTGTAAAAAGGCCTTCAAAGACTCATTGCAATCATCTTCTTGCGAATGTGAGTAACCATCACATCTCTTCTTAGAGATAAGTTGCCACCATTCTAGCGAGTCTTTCACTTTGGATTTTTACAGTCTCTGTACATTTATTTCATTAATAGAAATTGTGTATTACTATATCTTTGGGTTTATGGTTACATCTATGATACATTTATGTTATATTATTAGATATCTGCGATATCTCTGTGCATTTATTTATTTTATCTCCGCTCTCCTTTCGTGCCAAAAATAATCCGGATAAGTGGTATCAGAGCAGGTTGCTCTTGATCATTTTTCAGTGCATGTCCCCGACGAGGTCCGAGTATAGAAATTTGGGTGTTGAGCTTGTCTCTCTTGAGGAAAATTGCTCTCTTACACCCAAGAAACCCTCAATGGAGGAAGAAAATAAAAATGATGGAGCGGACGATCCTATTAATATGTTTCTTGTGCAAGCTCTCACGTGACAGAGGGACAAAATGATGGAGAATTTTTCCTACATCCTTCAACGCCTGTCGATAGAAACAGGTGCATCTTTATCAAGAGGCCACTTTGGAAGTACCTCTCCTGTCAAGGTACAAGTTAATTTTGATATTCCTGTATTTGAAGGACAGATAGATGCAAAAGTCCTAGACAAATGGTTAAATCTACTAGAAGGTTATTTCTTTGTTCACAATTTTTTTGACGGAGAAAAGATCACCTTCGCACTCCTTAAATCTCTCCCTCATGTCAAACATTGGTGGGAAACTTACTGGGAGCAAATTTCCACAGAGGAGTCTGGAATATATGGGGTCGAGACCACTTGGAATTTTTTTGTGGATGTGGTAAAGGAACAATATTACCCTGTTGGAAACTATGAACACCAATACATGAGATGGACCACACTGCGGCAAGAGAGGGGCCAAGAAGTTCCAGAGTTCACCAATACCTTCCATACCTTGCCCACCAAGCTGGGTATCAAAGACTCTGAGTGACATTTGGTTCTGAAATGTCATGGGGCTCTACATAGATTCATCCAAACTAAAATGGATTTTATGGACATCTCATCACTCGGTGCTGCTTATCGATATGTTGTTAAAATCAAGAACAAATTTAAGCACTAGAACAAACAAGAGTTTGGGTCTGCAAATCCAAGATGACCAAAGTATGACAAAGACGTCCCTAATAAACAGTCTCCCAAAAGCCAGTCCAAGGCATAGGAAAAGAAGGGTCACAGGAAGACAAAGAAAAACACCGTAAAATGGTGCAATTTCCACAAAATCCCCTCTCACAATAGCGATGAATGTCGTTCAAAATAGTCATTGGTGGCCGAGATAAAAGATAAGGAGATGAACCATGATTCATAATCTGGTTATGAAAATACTGGTAAAAGACAGATCATCAACGTAGACCCCACTACTATTATCACGACCACAACAATTCAAACAAAAGAACCAACAGATCCAGAAGAGGGGGGAGCACATTTTTTCATTCACAGATATGGGTGAAGGGGACCCCACTACATTTTATTGTTGATAACGGAAGCCATAAGAACCTCATCTCAGCAGATTTCATCAAATAGTTAGGATTTTCGACAACACCACACCTGCAACCATACAACATCGGTTGGCTTCGCCAAGGACAAGATCTTCATTTCAGCCAAAAGTGTCGATTATCATACGACATCCAACCCTTCAAGGATGAGGTATTATGTGATGTTTCCCCACTGGATGTCTATGATGTTCTCTTGGGAAAACATATATGTGGAGATGCCATTTTGTTTATGAGTCTCGACCCTGTAGTGTCATTGTTACTTTGGGGGGTCATCTCTACAAAATACCAAAGGTATTTCTAGCTATTGTTCCACCTAAACAATGATGCAAGGTAGTATCTCATACTGCAAAATTTAGCTTCTTCACAATATGTTCAAAAGGGGAACAAAAGGACACTGCAACCACTATAGTATCGGCCCAAGCACCTTTTATCCAATAGAATCATGTTGACAAGATTGTAGCAAAGTGTAAATATTCCTTCTACACATAGGCATCTCATGTAGAGAGACTGGTTAAAAAGGTTCAACCCTTCCAGCCACTTCTTCGTGACAACCTTCAATAAGCTAAGCAATGCAACTTCCCCAACAAGGCAAGCAGCTCATCAAGATGTAGATTCAACAAACACTTTTTCCTCTCCCCTGGGCACTCAACGCAATGGAGACAATTTCTTCCTAATGAGGGAGATTGATCCAGGTGGATATCAATGGCCACCCACCTTTTCCAACTGGCTCAAAACAGTTTTTTGACAATTTTGGTAATTTACTATTTTTAGTAGTTTTTAACTTCCAGGGCCATTTTGAGGGCCTAAATGAAGTTTTTTCGAGATCGAGGTTCTCAATGATAGCCAAAGGCTCTAATTGATCCCCCTAAATGAATCTCCTCGATGATACCTTTCCAATAGGCTATCATTCACCTAAAATGGAGATCGTATGAAAAAGTTACGAGCCTGGGAAGTTGATGTACTAACTTACCCAAACAGGCCCCACATGAATTTTGGCACTTCATCTCCTAGGGTTAGGTTTTGGGATGTATAGGGTTTTTTTTGTTCTTTTTTATTGTAAAAATGCCTTCAGAGCCTCATTGTAATCATCTTCTTGTGAATGTGAGTAACCATCACATCTCTTCTTAGAGATAAGTTGCCACCATTCTAGCTAGTCTTTCACTCTGTATTTTTACAGTCTCTGTACATTTATTTCATTAATAGAAATCATGCATTACTGTATCTTTGTGTTTATGGTTGCATCTCTGATACATTTATTTTATATTATTGGATATCCATGATATCTCTGTGCATTTCTTTATTTTATCTCCGCTCTCATTTCATGCCGAAAATAATCCAGATCAGTATGCCAAAATGGACAACTTTCTTCTTGACACTGACTTTTCTAGATGTCATTCTGACTCTAATTTCTATACCAATAAAGTAGGCATCCATGTCATAATACTTGGTTTATTTCTTTATGTTGATGGTTTTATCCTCACTAGTAGTGACTCTATACTTTTAACCCGTGTGAAATCTAACCTTAAATATAAATTTGAAATGACATACTTAGGATTTTTGCATTATTTCCTTGGCCTCAAAGTTTTTTAAACTAAGTGAGGTATTTCCCTTTCAAATTCTAAGTATTCTTGTGACCTTCTTCATCGCTTTCACATGGAATATTCTAAACCAACACCTTCTCCCTTCCATTCTAGAGTCAAACTTGTTGCCACCTATACTACTCTTGAAGTTGATGCCACTTTATACCACTAGTTAGTTGGTAGCCTCTTCTATTTGACTCATACCCATCCTGATATTTTATTTTTTGTTAGTCTTGTTGCCCAGTCTATGAAAAGACCCCATGAAACCCATTGGAAATCAACAAAAATGATAATTTGGTATGTTTGGGGTACATAGTTTTGGATAGATTACAAATAAAGGGGGACTCCTTTGTTGATTGATTTCACCAATTCAGATTAGGATGGTGACCCTGATGATCAAAAATCTATTGGAGGTTATTTTTTCATCCTTGGTTTTAGACCTGTCACTTGGACCTGTAAGTAATAATAAGCTATTTCTCTTTCTTCAGTAGAAGAAGAGTACCAAGAAGCAATTAATGCAAGTCAAGAAGCCTTTTGAATTTGACATATCCTTTTAGAGTTTGTATTCCATAAACAACATCTGACCACCCTCATGTGTTACAATCATAGTGCTATCAATCTCGCCAAATATCTAGTTCAACATCAATTTAGAAAACACATTGATCTACACATGCACTTCATCATAAATCTCACTCATGGTCGAGTTATTGAAATGTGTTTTTTCCCTATCGAAGATCAAGTTGAATTTTTTTTCACAAAATCTCTTACAGAAGCGAAGTTTTGCAAACTTTGATGGATGTTAGGAGTTCAAGAAGTTCTCATTAAGCTGGGATAGGATATAATAGATAGGGGTTTAATGGCTTGGTGGTTAAATAGGGTGAATGAATTAAGGATTTAGTGAGATAAGGGTTAGGTGTAGTTCAAGAACTAGAATAGTGGGATAATGGGTTGGCATAATAATGTCGATATTATTAACTTGAATTTTACAAAACATAAAAGTACACACACACACACAATAAACCAAGAGACACTCCATATTACTTGAGAAGGAACATGCATAGTGCCTCAAGTGCCGAGCTATTTGGTTAAAAGCAAGAGATAAAAATTCCAAATATTTCGAAAAGTTTGCAAATCACAAGAAAAATTGCAACACCAATTGGGCACTTGAGGATCACCTTAGGAATAAGAAAAAGGTTTTCTCTGAGCTTGTCAATTTAGCGGCGATCCAATTAAAATAATTATTTACTGAAAATAATCATGAATCTGTAGGGGATATGTTGAAACTCCTATCCCTTTTTCCGAAGATAGTCTAACAAGAATACAATAGATATTTCTATAGGGAAAGATATTTCTACAGGGAAATAACTAAGGAAGAACTAAGTGGTGTTCTAGAGTCCTTCAAAAAAGATAAAATTCTTGGGCTAGATGGCTGGAATGTAGACTTCTTTTGGGAATTCTTTAAGTATGTGGGAGAGAATATACTTGGAGTAATGGAAGAAATCAGATCCGATGGCAAGTTAAAGAAAAGCATAAATTCCACATTCGTAGAATTGATTCCAAAATTAGACCTCCTCTCTTCCTTCGATGATTTTATACCAATTGAATTATGTAATAGTATCTAAAAAATTCACTCCAAAATTATAACAATGAAGCTTAAACCCCTTCTTTCCAATTACATTTCACAAGAACAATTTGGCCTCCTGAATGGAATACTAATCCATGAAGATATTGGAGCAACGTAGGAGGGTTTACATACAATCAAAACACAAAGGTAAGATGTTTCAATTTTCAAAATTGACTTATCAAAATCATTTGATAGACTCTCCTAGATGTATCTTTGACTATTACTACTACACATTGGGTTTGATCTGCAAGGTTTCAAGTGGATTATGGCAAGTGTCATGTCAACCTCCTTTCCAATTTTAATAAATAGTGTTGGCTCCCCATTCTTTAAGTAAGGAAGGGGGCTTAGATAGGGTTGTCCATTATCCCACTATATTTTTATATTGGTAATGGAAGAACTAAGTCTGGCCTTTATAGAAGCAAGAAGGACCCACTCCTTTCAAGGTGTCTCCTTTGGTTATTTGACTAGACTCAATCATCTATTATTTGTAGATGATGTTTTAATATCTTGTTGTTGTGTTGTTATTGACTGTCGGGATTTAAAGACTATATTAACTAATGTCAGTGCAACAATAAGAATGATAGTTAATGAAATGAAAGCTGCCATATATATTACTCTAGGAAATGAAGATCATAGGGCCCTATTCACAAACACATTTTCTTTTGAGCAAAAAGATGTAGAGGAAAATTAAAATATATGGGATATGCCATCAAGCCTAATAAATATGATATTGTAGACAGGTCGTGGTTAGTTTCAAAGGTAGAGAACAAAGTGAACTTATGGTTTAATTGATGGATTTCAGGGGGAGGTCGGTTAGTCTGCATCAAAACACTCTTGGAGATGATTCCAATATATTGGCATATCATGACCTAGATTTCTAAAGGAATCCTTTCCCGAGATAGAAATATTTTCTTCAACTACCTTTGGAAAGGTAGTGTGGATTACAAGGGACTTCATCTGGTAAGCTGGAAATGTATATCAAAATTGAAATATTCGGGAGGTTGGGGCTTAAGGGACATAGTGTTTTTTGGTTAGGTGTTAGCAACCAATTAATTATGGGTCTTTCTCACATAAGAGGCTGTTACACATCAAAATTACTCACTTTGATAGTGTCGCAAGTGTCGTCATTACAAAGGTTGCAAGTGTCGCATTTTGCTCACAAGGTCGCAAGTGTTGTATGTTGCTCACAAGTGTCGCAAGAAAGCATGTTTCCATGATGCC
>ML778339.1:147687-167469 GCA_009831015.1 Picea engelmannii
TCTTATGTTATATGAAAATTTGAAAACATATTTTGTTTTCTTCGATACAATTAGTTTTTCTAGATATCCAAAATAATTCTAATACTTTTTATGAACACCATCGAGATCGATAACCACTAAGTTTAAGTGTGAGGCTTTCTATCGTGAAATAAGATTGTAGACCATTGAGTATAATGTTGGTTTGAATATGGGCTTGTTCAAAACATTATCCCTTCCATTTCAATATAGATTTAATGGCTTCCCATTCCTACCAAATTATTTGGATTTGGGTGGGGATGATAATACAACCTTGAAAACTCAATCCCAACCAAGAGATCATTCAATAGGGAGCCCTGAGCATGAAGCAATTTCTGAGCAAACATTTTAAGAATTTTAGTCCTTTAAGGCCCTAAGAATCCATATTGGATACATGGAATGGCCCTAAATAATGCACTTCACTTTTTTGATGCAGTAAAAAAACATCTATAAATTTCTCCAACCTTCTATAGACATCGACAAATATAAGCCAACATGATGAATAGTAAACATACATGACATCCATCATTGTGTGCATATTTGAAATAGAATCCAACATGATGAATAGTAAACATACATGACATCCATCATTGTGTGCATATTTGAAATGGTACAACTAAGAACATAGATTTAAGTATCCACTTACTAACTTGCTTTCCCTCCCTTTGAATGACCATGTTTTTACCAGAGTTCTTTTGGAAATACACAACAAGAAATTTGAATAACTATCCCAATAAATCCAAGTTTACCCTAGATACATAAACTAAATTGGTACATCCTTAAGACTTTGTATATAGCCTTGCATATTAGCCCATTAAATATTGGATGAAGCATATAACATTTCCAAAACAATTCATTGTATCATCCATTGAAATAAAATTTTCATTTATAAATAATATATCATTATAGTAAAAAAAGTTGTCTATTAAACATTTTATATTAATATAATATTATGAAAAAAATATTTAAAATGAAAACACTTTGCATGGTAGCTTAGTCCCTGCTAAGTAACTAAACTTCCATGTAACACTATTGAGGAAGACAAGATGAATACGTACTCACACAACCAATAAAGGTAGTGTAGGAAACTAGTTAAGTCTATGCAAAAACAAATATGGTGAAGTAAATGACACTAGTAGATGGGTTCCACAATATAGGCACCATTTTCTACAGTGAGAAATCTTGGATATCCAAGTAAGCACTCAATAAAAACTACTAGTATGGGGAAGTGTGATCTGTATTTAAAAAGAAAATATAAAAAGGAGAGGTGAAATGAGGACGAACATGGTGAAAGGCCAAATGAAAACACGCACTCGGGCTTATTTTCAAGGATGGTTTTGATTGGTTACAAGTATGGACAAAAGAGTAGAGTAGAGGTAGTACGGTTGGTACAGAGTCATAAATTCTTGTAGTCATTTCTACAATAAGAGGTTCAGGACTAATGGAAATAAAATAAAAAAAATAAAAAAAATTTAAATACAAAAATTTAATAATATAATATTAAACTTTGGAAAACATCATAAATTTATAGTCAACTAGTTAACTAATATACAACAAGTGATGCATGGCAGTGTAGTTCCTGCCAGGTTGGAATGGGAATAAATTCGACCGAGTTTAAACATGTGGGTAGCAAGTTGAAGTACATGTGGTATCCATGCAGAATTTAGTATTCCCGAATTAGTTTAATTTGAAATTTATCAAAAAGTATTAATGTCTGGTACATCAACAAAGGCTCCTAGTATCTAAGTTTGATAGTACAGGAAAGATTTAAAAGGATCCTCGACAAAAAAAAAAATTACTGTACAATAATAATAAGGTTCCTAGAAAGAATGTTTGTTACAAGAACATTTAAAAGGTTCCTGGACAAAAAAAAAAGTAGCATACAATAGAATAGTAATAATGTCTATTACATAGGTTCGTGGACAAACACACAAAAAAATTAGCATTTCCAAATTAGTTTTCTTTAAAACAATATAATAGTAACAATGTTATGCAACAAAGGTATTATCGAATTAGTTTCCTTTGAAAGTAGTAACATCTTTTATATCAACAAAGGTTCCTAGAAAAAAAAAATTAGCATACAATAGGACACAAAAAATGTAGCATCCCCGAATTAGTTTTCTTTCGAACAAACGAGAAAAGCTCCTGGGCACCAAAAATTTAGCATATAATAAAGGCATTCTGAATCAGGTTTCTTTGAAATTTATCAAAAAATAATAATGTTTGTTACATATTTCTGGAAATTTAAATGTGTTTTTCATATAGACTGGGATTGGGGATCCTGCTAACCATAAAAAGAAATAAGTACAAGAATTAGGAATGTCGAAAGAAGAAGTGTGCGACAGTAGAGAGGAAGACCTGAAAAGAAGAAATTGGAAGTTGTGAGTCTTTGGTTATAGTTTTATATTTAAAGAGGTAATAAATGGATTGATAAAGAAAACAAGATGACAGTATAGACTTAACCTGGATTGATAAAGAAAACAAGATGCCAATATAGACTTACTATGAAGCCGATGCATTTTTTTTCTGTCGTCGATGGTCAGTGGACTCGTGTCTACCGGTTGTTTCCCTTCCCGGACGAGGTTGTCCATTCTCTGTTGGAACCATTCTTCGATGTAGCTTCTCATGGGGGCCATGCTGATTTCATCTCATATTTCTATGTCGTAAAGGTCGTTTTCTAATTTCCTTAAATCCATTGAAATACTATGCAGACTCTATTCAGTTTCTTCATTGTGTGCCACATAGTCCAGTACCCAGCGCTCGAGCTCATCTTCACGATGTTCAACTATGCCGTAAAACTTTTTGAAAGACAACCCCTCTAAAATATCAAGTTGTTCATGGAAAGCTTCTTTGGTTATTGTCAAGGATTTGAGAATTAAGTTTTGGTCTTGAACCTCGTTGGTACTTCCAACTAAGCCTATTTGGATCAGGCTTGTGAATAAATCTTCATTTTATGATATGTCTTGTTTACATGATTCAACAATGAGCTCTAGGTTCTTAACTTTCTTTTGCCAACATGCTTTTACTTTTTTGGTCCTCTTTGGGGAGGGGAGTTTCTCTTGTCTTATTTTTAGTTCCGATGTTTTGACGGCATGTTTGGAAAAATGGGCCAGCACCTCTTAACAGAAATGCTGATCATTTTTTAAATTCGCCTCCAAATGTTCGAGCAAATCATTTGCCTTTTTTTCGAAGGAAACTAAATTTTGCGATGTTTCCCAGGCCTCAGTAACTAGTTGCATTCTTTTGTTGATGTTATTCTCTATAAGGGATCTAGAGAATGCAAGGAGGGTAGAGCATACTTTCATCTTGGTTGCAGTGGTAGCAGGCACATTTTTTTCTAAAGTGCTGACAAATTCCGGGGTTGCAATGAAATCCTGCTCAAATCCATTGAGGCGTTCTTTCACTTTGGCATTTTCCACTTCAATTCCTCCAATGGAATCATGAAGAGAATCACTAGTTACTTGGTGGAACAGGGAGATTTGGGATGGCCACATTTTCCTAAAGTTAATCTCTATGCAAGATTTTCCTTCCCTGTTAGTTACATCTCTCTTTTCAATGACCATACTTTTAGATTGGCTGTCAAAGACAGTGCTCTGGAATACGAAGGATTCATCTTTGTCAAAATTTTGGTCTCAGCTATTTCCACTGTAGACGACCCAATTTTGTGCATGTGCTTAGTTTAAATTTCAAGTTGCACCTGTTCACTTTCAATTTCGGGTTCGTCCGCCTGCCTTGTATTGTTTTTTCACTTCTTCATCGGTGGAATTTTGTGAGAAATATCAATTTTTATGTGAGGAGGGTTGTTATATCCTCCTCCATTCGAATATTTGTGGGTTTCTTTCTTACTGGGGTGGGTCATTGAAGTGATGCTCTATGATGTCGTTCTCTTGGGAGTGTTGGTGGGGGACTGGCACTCTTCTCACTGGATACTTTTCCCTACTGTCTATACAATTCAGTCACGCTTTGCAATGTCTCTGTGTCGCAATTTCCAGAAGCAGCATTGTTGTCGTCACTGTCCCTGTCTTTGGTCAGGTATCTATGGATAAAATAGTTGCTAAAGCCAATTGCCTATAAATATTCTCAAAAACTCCCATTAAGGTCAAACCCTTTTAGCCTTTTAGCATAATTTAGATTCAATTTCTTGAAATGGCTGACAAATTCGTCAATCTTGTTAACATTTCTGCACATGAAGTCTCTGACTTTCCAAGGTAGAGGAATGAATTGTTTTTTTTTCTTGTCATGGAAAAAATGCAACCAGTGGTTGTATTGCCTTGGTATTTCTGCAAAACTTTCTTGTCCGTGATGTGGCATGGAAGGAAAGAAGGATTTTCCTTAGAGACAAATACCATGAGTACAATGTGATAATGGGAGGTCTCCTTGAGCATTTAGCTCATTAATTAAAATGTTGACGGTTAATGCATGGTCAACTGTTACCATGAAAGGTTTCTCATTGCATACTAAGAAAGTATGTAGATCGTAGTTATGGGAAAAAGAAGCCTCAAAATAGGGTTACAAGGTACAACCATTGGAGGTGAGGGCGCGAGGGTCAAATTGTATGTCTGAGAAGTTTTTAAGTGAAATATGTGTAACACCGAAGAGAGTATGGTAGGACAGTCCAGAGGGAAATTTGTATATCACTAGTAAGAGAATAACTAATTTATATCCATAAGGACAGGAAGTTAGTGGGGATGGAAGGCAACAAAAGATACTTTGAAACATTTGTGAGTCGTGGTAGAGTGAAGCTTGCGAGTTCGAGGAGTCCATGGTGGAATTATAGATGACGAAAGTTTTGAGTGCATGATGTATAGCATGGAACAAGAAGCAACAGAGTTGGAAAGCGTCAACATGACAACCGCGACCATAAAATTGGCTAAGTATGGAAAGGAACAATGGTCAGTCGGATTCGTCATGTGAGGATATAGATGGATATGAAGATATGTCATCCCACCAATGCTGGAACCCACGATCATAGAAAAGAGACTAAGTATATAACCACAAAGAAATAATACATGGGAAGAAGAAAAGGGGAAAAGGACTAAGGAGTATGTGGTGGAATTGTAAATCACAGAAATTTTGAGTGCAATATGTATATCACAGAACAAGAAGCAGCAGAGTTCGAAAGTGTCAACCCAGGAAGCGCAACCATAAAATTGGCTAAGTATGGAAACGAACAACGGTCGGTCGGATTCATCATGTGAGGATATAGATGGAGATGAAGATATGTCATCCCACCAATGCTGGAACCTGCCATTATAGAAAAGAGACTAATTATATAACCACAAAGCAATAATACATGGGAAGAAGAAAAGGGAAAATTGACATAAGGAGTCCGCAGTGGAATTGTAAATCAAGGAAATTTTGAGTGCAATATGTATATCATGGAACAAGAAGCAACAGATTTCAAAGGCGCCAACCTAAAACAGTGACTAAGAATTGGAGATTTCATGAACCTGTCAACACAAGGATCCAAAATAGGTTGACAAGGTCTCCCCAGAAGACGTGAGGTCCCGATGGTCAAATTTTATCGTTCGGAACATTTCAATGCATAATTTGTAACACGGAAGAGGGGATGATGTCAGAACCTGGTAGTCAATTTGTATATTGTGGATCGGCGGATGCGAACTGTTTTGTATTAGTGTGTGCAATTGTCACTAGTAAGAGCATAACCAATGTATATTAGGAAGGACAAGAAGCTAGTGGGTATTGAAGGCAGCGATAGATACTTTGAAACATTTGTGAACCGTGGTAGCATGAAGCTTGCGAGTTCGAGGAGTCATGATGGAATTGTAGATCACGAAAGTTTTGAGTGCAAGATGTACATCATGGAACAAGAAGGAACAGAGTTCGAAACCGCTAACTCGACAACCAAGACCATATAATTGGCTATGTATGGAAAGCAACAACAGTCGGTCAGATTCGTCATGTGATTATATATATAGAGATAAAGATATATCAGCCCGCCAAAGCTGGAACACGCGATCATAGAAAGGTGACTAAGTATATAACTAGAAATCCATAATCTATGAGAAGAAGAAAAGGGAAAATGTACTAAGGAGTCCGCGATGGAATTGTAGATTACGAAAATTTTGAGTACAAGATGTGAACCTGATAGTCAATTTTTATATTGCGGAGGGCCAGATGCCAACTGTTTTGAACCATTGTGTTGAGTTCTCACTATTAAGAACACAGCCAATGTATATTAGGAACGACAGGAAGTTAGTGGGAATGGAAGGTAGTGACAGATACTTTGAAACATTTCTGAACCATGGTAAAATGAATCTTGTGAGTTCGAGGAATCCATGGTGGAATTGTAGATGACGGAAGTTTTGAGTTCAAGATGTATATCACGAAATAAGAAGCAACAGATTTTGAAAGCGCCAACACGGCAAGAGTGTCCATAAAATTGGTGAAGTATAGAAAGGAACAATGGTCAATTGGATTCGTCATGTCAAGATATAGATGGAAATGAAGATATGTCATCCCGGAAATGTTGGTACTCGCGATCATAGAAAGGAAACTAAGTATAAAACCAAGAGGCAATAACACACGGGAATAATAAAAGGGAAAAAGGGCTGAGTGTGCGGTGGAATTGTAGAGAACGGAAATTTCAAGAGCAAGATTTATGTTATGGAAGAAGAACCAGAAGAATTCGAAAGGGCCAACCCAAAATAGTATCCAAGAATTGGACATTTCATGAACCCAGCAACAGGAGGATCCAAAACAGACTGACAAGGTCTCTCTAGAAGATGCCAGGCCTCAACGTTCAAATTGTATTAATCAGAACACTTGAATGTATAATCTGTGACATGAAAGAGACAACGATGTTGGAAGTTGGTAGTAAATTTATATATTGTGGAGGGTGTGATGCCAAATTTTTTGTACCAATGTGTCCAATTGCAACTAGTAAGAGATAATTTAGTATTGAAAATAAGTGCAATGTTGAGCCAGCCAACCCACAGGTCTGCTTGTCAATTTGTATATCATGGAATTCTAGGCGCTATTTGTAGGGAACAAAACAATGGAGGGCCAATTTTGAGCCCACCCACCCGAGAACCCGTGATCCAAAAAGTGGCTACGTATGGAATGCGGAGTACGTACATGCTCTATAAAATCTCATGTCCATACTCTATAGTCCCATAATACATGGGAAGAAAAAAAGGGAAAAAGGACGAAGGAGTCTGCGGTGGAATTTTAGATCACGGAAATTTTGAGTGGAAAATGTATATCACAAAATAAGAAGCAATAGAGTTCAAAAGCGCCAACCCGACAACCACGGGCATAAAATTAACTAAGTATGAAAAGGAACAGTGGTCAATCAGATCCGTATGGAATGCATAATTCTGGGAACTCCACATTCAATTTGTATATCGCGGAATTATGGGTGTTATTTGCAGGGCACAGAACAATGGAGGACAATTTTGAGTCCACGCGCCCGAGAACCCGCGATCCAAAAAGTGGTACATATGGAATGCAAACTCCATATATGCTCTATAAAATCTCATGTCCATACTTTATAGTCCCATAATACACGGGAAGAAGAAAAGGGAAAAAGGACAGAGTCCGCGGTGTAATTGTAGATCATAGAAATTTTGAGTGGAAAATGTATATCATGGAACAAGAAGCAGCAGAGTTTGAAAGCGCCAACCCAACAACCGCGAGCATAAAATTGACTAAGTATAAAAAGGAACAGTGGTCAATTGAATTCCTCATGTGAGGATATAGATGAAGATGAAGATATGTCAACACGCCAACGTTGGAACCCGTGATCATAGAAAGGCGACTAAGTATATAACTAGAAAGTGATAATACATGGGAAGAAGACAACGGAAAAATCACTAAGTATCTCAGAGAATAACATCTATTGTTTGCTTATTAATGAAAATCCTTTTGAACCCCTACTAAGTTCTCACCAGTAAAGGCATAAATTGAAAATCACGAAATTTCTTTGGGTGCAAGATTTATATGAGGGAACAGGGGACATAGGTGTTGGATATCGCAAATCTGGGACCCGATGATTACATAATTGGATAAGTATCAAAAGGGACCACGGTCGGTCAGGCTCATGGTGTGAATATATAGATAAAGAATTGTCAATTTGCGAATCCATGAGGTCATGATCATATAGTTGCAACTAATTATAGAACCAGAAAGGGATAATAAAGGTGGGGGGAAAGAGAATTAAGAGTTATTATACATTCTTGTGGATAAATTGTATATTGAGGAACTTTGGTCGCTCTTTGCAACTCACCAAAAATTCGAAACACAATTTTGAGGCCGTCAATCTAGTAACCCACAATGGAAAAAGTGTGCAAGTATGGAACACAAAAATTTTGGTCGGGACTTGCTTTCACTAAGCAAGATATTCTTTGCATGTTTCTAGACAAGTTCTCTAGGGATGGTTGGTTGTCCCGAATGTTTCTTATTAATGACGATTTTTTTATGCTTCTTGCATGATGTTGTTCTAGTATTAAACCTTTGGTGTTGCATAACTAGAAAGAAGTACGGGGATGGGAAGAACATGAAACATTGACTACGACTTGGAGTTTTCATCAACCCGCCAACGCGAGGATCCAAAATATGATCACAAGGTTTCTCTAGAGGACACAAGGCCCTGACGGCCAAATTGTATAGTTCAAAACATTTCAATGCATAATGTGTAACATGGAAGAGGGGACGATGTCGGAGTCTGGTTATCATTTTGTATATACCAGAGCAGCGGATGCCAATTCTTTCGTACTAGTGTGTTCTGTTGTCACTAGTAAGAGCATAGTTAATGTATATCAGGAAGGACACAAATTTGGTGGGGATGGAAGGCAACAACAGATACTTTGAACAAAGTTAATGTATAAGAGGAACCCGTGGTGGAATTGTAGATCACGGATTTTTTGAGCTCAATATTTGTATAATGGAACAATAAACAACCATTTCGTAAGCGCCAATCTGGCAATGGAGGCCATAAAATTGGCTAAGTATGGAAAGGAACAATGGTCAGTCGGATTCATCGTGTGAGGATATAGATGAAGATGAAGACATGTCAGCCCACCAGCCCTAGAATCGGATATCATAGAATGGAGACTAAGTATATATCTAGAAACCAATAACAGGTAGGAAGAAGAAAAGGCGAGTTTGTATGCGCCAGCCTGGCAACTGCAGCCATACAATTGAATAAGTATGCAAAGGAACAATGTCCAGTCAGATTCATCATGTGAAGATAGAGATGGAGATGAAGATATGTCAGCCCGCGAACCCTGCAACCACCAATCATAGAAAGATAACTAATTATAAAACCAGAAAGTGATAATGGGCAGGAAAACGAAAAGGGGAAAAGGGATAGTTATCTGACAGTCGAAAAACCTTTTTTTTTGTTTATTAATGGCAATGTTTTCGAACCCCTGGTGGGTTCTTACTAGTAAAAGCATAAACTGCAGATCACTGAAGTTATTTGGCTACAAGATGTATATGACAGAACAGGGGACATAGGTGTTGGAAATAACCAACCCGGGGCCTGGTGGCCAAATAATTGGCTAAGTATTGTCCAAGAGAAAGGTTTGATATCTATTTTAATAGTATTCATACTAATATGTATTATTGAAGAATTTTTTTATGTTTATTTGAATAGTATCCATACTAATATATATCAATGGATTGTTTCTGTTTCAAATGTAAATGATCTCCCAACTTGAAGGATGCTCTTCAGTTCGTAAATTTCGTTGAAACCATGAAAGTTTTGACTGCAAGATGTATATAACGCAACAAGAAACATGAATTTGCATTGTGGTTTCAACGATATAAACTCCTTATCATCTATTCATCTTGTATTCCTTGCAATGACATGAGAAAATGTCGAATCTCCATAAACATTAATATCTAAATTAAATTAAATGTAATGAAAATTTGGTGTGATTTAAGTAATTAAGGCAGCTTCAGTCATTCCTTTATTAATGCGAAGCTTTTCGAACCCCTGGTGATTTATCACTGGTTAAAGAATAAATTGCAGATCACATAAGCACTTTGGTTGCAAGATGTATATGACAGATTAGGGAACATAGTTCTTGAATACCGCAAACCCAGGACCCGGTGGACAAATAATTGGCTAAGTTTTGCCCAAGAGGAAGTTTTTATATTTATTCCAACAGAAGAAGCTGTAATATATGCAAGATATTGAACAGGAACATCGCGTCAACACTTGAGTTTCCTTGTTGTAATTCATTAATTCATTCTATTTACAGGACCCGCAGAATGAACTAGGACAGGTCCTCCAATTTCTTTCTTTAAGTATAGGGCCCGTGCCACATAAGTATGGCCTATGACAAATTATTCTTCAATGTAAAATGTAAGAAACGAACAAAGTAGCCTTTTATTTAAATTGAAGTACTGATGAGAAGAAAGAAAAGCTTGTCGTCCATGTTTAACGACACACAAGGAAAAAAGGTACAAAATAAAATGAAAAGCAATTCCAGAGATTGGAAAACACTTTAAAAAAAAACTGCAATGATTCTATATTCAAATAATATGGGTTACAAAATATAGCTGAGATTATTTGCCACAATGATTGTGATTTGGCCTGCCACCAACCAGAAAAAATATGTACATTGAAAATATTCGTAAAAAACGAGTTGAATATCAATTTCCGGTCTTGGAGTTAATCGGTGTTGCCAACTAGATCTATCCCAATTTTTTGAATAGCTTGTCTCTTCCAGATATGGTCTTCTTGTAATGGCTAGTCATTCAGCATTCCATTGTTTGTCAAGTATTAATTTCCCTTTGTTGTCTAAAACTTAGGGTTTAAGGTGCTTTCCTTGCAATGTTCCTAACCATTGACATCTGAGAAAACTTAGAAATGCGATCCAGGCCAAATTCAAAGTCGACGGAGTCGTTTTGTGTGACATTAGCTATGGGACGGGGAAAAAATTCAGGTATGTTCTGACTGTTATTCTCCCTGTATTCGATCATCTATTTGGTTGAAAATCCTGCCTGAAGATTTGTATGTTGAACTTCTTTGTTTTATTACAGTAAATTGGAAGGAACATGCAATCCAGCTATAAAATGTTATTATGTTGAAGTACATGGCTTGTTCGGAAAACATAGGTCTGGAAAGTGTATCAAATGTTGCAGAATGCATCACCACAGATCTGGCAAGTGTATAAAATGTTGCAGATCACATCATAATATATCTTTCATCATAGCGGTGGAAAATATGGTGGCCCACAGAAAGTTCTGGAATGTTCGAAGGTGATGCCAAATATGTGGAGTCTTCAACTACATCCAGAGGAAACTAAAGAAACTTTGACAAAGAACATGGCTTTCTGTCAAGTTAGTTACCACACCCAGAAGTAGCTCAACAAACTTTGAAATAGAAATTTTTTAGTGATAATATGTCGTTTTATCCACCCATATAGTTTATGTTACCCGCCTCTGGTTACATTCACAAATGGAGTAATATTTTGCATCGTTTACGAACATCACAGACCATTTTGCAAGCCACGATAAGTGCGACGCCCCCAAGGAAGAGAAATTATTGTACGATCTGCAGAAATCGATACCCTTTCCAAATCTGTGTTGTTGGAAGAAACTATATACTTCAACGAAAAAGTATTTTGCAAGTGACCTGAAAATCCATTACAACTCCCAGCAAGAAAACAAAAAAATTCAACAAACAAATCTCTAGGAAGCCTTTTCAACCAACCAAAGCATCGAATACAGGGAGAACACCAACCAGAAGATACTTGTTCCTTTTTTTTCCTCCTCTCTTAGTTTATGTTGGATAACAGAGTTTTTTTTGTATTCAAATCTCACGTCACATAAAACCAGTCTCTCTTCTTTCATATGGGCCTCAATCGCATCTCTAAGTTGTCTTACATGTCCATGACCAGGACCATTAGAACGAAGTCATGCTAAAGCATGACTCTTTGATGATAGAGAGAAATGGAAACAAGTATTTGAAAGCAACGCTGGATGATCTTTCATAGATTTTGTGTTAATTCGTTTTAATGATAGATGTTCTCTATATTTTCGCTTATTAATGCCAATCTTTTCAAATATGTACATTGAATACTGACTAATAGCATGTATTAACATTCCCATATCCGATCAGATTCTCAAACATGACATCTAAGATATGCACAATCTTAAAGAGGGACATGACGTCAAGGCCTCTGTGGGTGACACGTTCATGCACTATGTCGAAGCCTTTACGAAAACAAAAAAAGCCATTTTTTTTTTTTTTTGCAAATTCAAAATTTAGGCAAAAGAAATTTACCAGATCCCATAATATTTGCATGTCTATTCATTTTAATGGAAGATGTCCTTGATCTCTCTGCTTATTAAATCCAATCTTTTCGAACCTGTTTGGTCGGTTGTGACTTTTCAAAGCATAATTCATGTCTATTGGGAAGGGCAGAAGGTAGCGGGGATGGACGAGAGCGACAAATTCATTTAAATTTTCTGAACCCAGAAACATGTCAACCCGCCAAACTTTGAAAACTCAACTAAGTATGGAAAGGTAGGTAGGATAGACAAACTCATTGTAGGCAGAGGCACGGTTGCGACTTCAAGGAGTGCGGGGTCTAATTGTAGAGCATGAAAGTTCTGGGTGAAAGATGTATGCACCGAACATGAGTTGCCATAGTTCGATAGCACCTATCCGCGAAGCGACGTCCATAAATTTTTTAATAAATTTTTCAAGTTGATGTAAAACCGCATAAATTTCATCAATTCATATACATCAACTAATTAAAAAATTAAAATTTATGTTTTAAAAATTTAAAAATTATTTTTAATTTTCATAACATTAAAATTTAAGAAAACATTAGTAAACTTTATAAATTAAAATTTATGTTTTAAAAATTTTAAAATTATTTTAAAATTTTCATAATATTTAAATTTAACAAAACATTAGTAAACTTTATAATTTTGAAAAAAATTAGAAACTCACCAAAATTGAACTAATTTAACTCAAAACTAATTACAATATAACCTGCCAATACAAATTAGAAACTAATTAAAATCAAACTAGTTTAACTCAAAACTAATTACAATATAACCTTAAAAATATTGAACATGAGCAAATTTTTGTTTTATTTTTTTAAATTATTACCGTTCTCCACCTATGGAGAGTTAAGATCGACAGTTATGTTTTATTTTTTTTAATTATTACCATTCTCTACCTATGGAGAGTTAAGATCGACAGAATGGAGCGCATAATGCTTCACATTTCGTCCAGAACATCATCGATTTACCTACCCATAAGACTCATAACATTAATAAAAGATGAGCAGAGGTCGTGAAGAGGATCTTTGTCGTCTAGTATTTGGAAAACATGGCGAATGCCCAACCTACTTTCTGGATCTGCATGGGAACACAATAAGCCCAATTTTAGCACTCTCTCGATCTCCTCCATATCATAAACCTTCCCCAACTTTGGATCCACTACATCAAGAAACATTCCTTTGCTGTGTGTCTTCGAACGGATCTACGAGTCATTCTGGACAGTTGAATCAAGAAAGATTGAGCCATTGATCTTATCCCATCACAAAATCGGGGATCGAGAGTTGAACAAGAAAATATTGCACTCCAAAAACTCAGATACGCGATATCGCGAAATCCCGAGAGGACTTGTGAGTCGTCCATCTCAGAGAACAGGTGGCAGCAGATCCAAGTGCCGTCAAATCAGCATTTCGGAGTTCGTGGTTTTGAAAGACCGTCACAACAAGAGTTCTAAACTCGCGAAATCGTGATTCACGAAATAGCAATAAGATCATAGCCGTCCATTTGACTGGACACGTGGCGGACATCAAGGAAACCGTTGGCATTTCGGCATCTGGGGTTTCAAGTTGACAGAGAAGTTGTGTCAATGGAGTATCGCAATTCGCGATATCCCGAGGCTGAATCAGGATCGTCCATCTTGTGGGGACACATGGCGTAAATCCGAGGACTCGGGAAAAGTCCCGAAAGAAAAGGGCCATCAGCATATCGGGATTCAACAAATCGCAAATCCTGAGGACAAGAAGCACAAGCATTTCGGAACTGCGAAGTCTGAAATCCCGACAGGAGGAAAGTTCCATTTTGGGGCTCAGCTGATGTCATCTCGTCAAAACGAGGGATCGAGAATCTCCATGGTGAAACCCCCGAAGCAGACTTGATCCGTCCATCTATTGAGGACACGTGGCGGAGATCAAAGGAATCGGGAAATTTCCCGAAAGGAAAGCGTCATCGGTAAATTGGAGATCGGGGAATCGAGGAGTCAGAAGAGCTCGTCATCAGGGTTCACGAAGTCCTGATTCGCGATATCTCGATAAGATCTGGACCGTCAGATCACAGAAAGATCTAGACCATTAAATCGTCCAAAAGCAAATTTCACATTTCGGCAATTTGAAAGGCAAAAAACTGAAAAAAACTGTAGCGATTTAACATTAAGGCACATGGTCACATTGCACAGTGACTAAGGCCAAACTCAAGGCCGATAAGCTCTTTTCGGCCATCGGCAAATCGACGTTTCGATGATCAGAGGTAAATACGAAATTTCCCTCTATTTTTTCTGTAGTTTTTTTTTATGGCATCGTCTAGCAATTTAGGACCAACTCAGGGTTCGATTCTTCTGGGAAAGAATTATGAGTTTTGGTCTCTTCGAATGAGGTCGTTCTTGCAAGCACAAGAGTGCTGGGAACTAGTGGATCTTGGATATGTTGAACTAGATCCCGTAGCCCTATCTGCCATGACAAATCCACAGCGAATTGCTCAGGCAACACTAAGGAACAAAGAAAATAAAGCGAAATTCTGGATTCAAAATTCTGTGGATGACTCGATTTTTTCGAAAATCACAGGCAATGGTACTTCAAAACAGGCCTGGGACAACCTTAAATATTCCTACCAAGGAAATGACAGGGTCAAAATAGTTAAACTGCAGACCTTGAGGATGCAATTCGAGACTCTAAGGATGACAGAGTCCGAAAATGTGGATCAGTTCATGATCATAGTCATGGGAATCATGAACCAGATCAGATTGATTGATGAAGCCATCACTGATCAACGAATTGTTGAGAAAATCCTCAGAAGTTTACCCAAGAAATTTGAAATGGTTGTAACAACAATCCTTGAATCCAAGGATCTATCAAGATTTTCAACAGATGAACTAATTGGTTCTCTGGTGACACATGAGACCAGACTGCATCTCACAGATGAGTCAATCTCCAATGCCTTCAAAACTCAATTCTCCTTCAGCAGAGGGAGAGGGAGAGGAAGAATAAGAGGTCACCAAGGAAGAGGGAGAAATCAAAGTTACCCTCACTCCAGTGGAGGTAACAGACAACAGTATCTGAATCAAAATTTCCAAGGTCAAAGACAACAACAACAAAATCAACATCAAAATTTTCAGCCTCAAAGAGGCAAAGGGAGAAGATCAAATGAGAAATCAAGCATACAATGCTATTACTGCAAAAAGTATGGGCACTATGAATCTGAATGCAGGAAGAAGCAAGCAGATCAGCTCTCAGGCAGAGCACATGTGTCAAATCACATGGGAGAAAACTCAAGAGGTATGTTTCTTTTGTGTCCCAACACTAAACATCAACCTAAAGATATCTGGTTGCTGGACAGTGGATGTAGCAATCACATGACAGGTAACAAAGAATTACTTTCATGCATTGATTCTTCAATCTCATCTGATATTACACTTGGAAATGATTATTTAGTCTAATTTCAAGGAAAAGGAACTGTTCCTATTCTTACTAAACAAAATGTCAAGAAAGACATATATAATGTCTATCATGTTCCATATCTGAAACATAATTTGTTAAGTGTAGGACAACTCATTGAACATGGCTATAAGGTACTTTTTAAGGGAGCATCTTGCAAGATATATGACAAATTCCCAAGCAGAAAATTGATTTCTAAAATCCACATGACTCAAAATAGGATGTTTCCCCTTACCCTCAGAACTGCAAATCTAAGTCAACCATATGCACAAAGTGAAACTACCCTGAATGAAACAATGGTTTGGCATACAAGATTTGTACATCTACCATTTTAGAGTCTAAGTCTTCTTCAGAAGAACTCCATGGTCAAAGGTCTTCCTATATTTAAAGAGAAAATTCCCCCATGTGAGTCTTGCATACTTGGAAAACATAAGAGAACTAGTTTTCCACAGTCATCAAATCAAGACAAACAACATCTTGAACTTTTTCACACTAACCTATGTGGACCAATGCAAATAGAGTCAATAGGTGGTAGATTTTACTTTCTAACATTTATTGATGATTTCAGCAGAAAAATATGGATCTATTTTCTCAGACACAAGTCTGAAACATTTACAAAATTCAAAGAATTCAAGGCAGAAGCTGAAAAACAGAGTGGAAAATATATCAAAGCACTCAGGTCAGATGGAGGAGCAGAATACAACTCCAGAGAATTTGAAAATTTCTGTAAATCACAAGGAATTATCATGCAAACAACAGCCAKATATACTCCACAGCGGAATGGAGTGGCTAAAAGGAAAAATCAAACAATAATGAATATGGCATGAACACTTCTTAAAGAGAAAAGTTTGTCAAATAGGTTTTGGACTGAAGCAGTAGCATGCTCAGTTTATCTCTTGAATAGATCACCAGCCACAATTCTAAAGATGAAAGTTCCCCAAGAAGCATGGAGTGGGACAAAGATCAATGTAGTGCATCTAAGGACATTTGTATGCATATCATACGCTCACATACCTTCCGAATTAAGGAAGAAACTCGATGATAAAAGTGAGAAATGTATTTTCACTGGATATAGTGAAACATCTAAAGATTACAGGATTTACAATCCAATCACCCAGAAACTAATTCTCAGCAGAGATGTAAGATTTCTGGAAAATCAATTCTGGAATGATTCAGAAAATCAACAAATGGACAGTCAAAATCCAGTGTTGCCAAGTTCTGAAAACGCAGAAAATTCAGAACAACAAGTACCTCAAACTATTCTCCCAAGATTGTAGGTACAAATACAACCTGAAAACTCTTAGGATAACTCAACTTCCAACAGAGAATCATTCTCTGAACCATTGAATCAAAGAACTCGAAGTTTGAGAGAAATCCATCAGCAGTTGGATGACTTTGAGCAACACAACCTTTTTGCGTTAATGTCATGTCAACCTACATCCTTTAAGGAAGAAACTAAAGAGCCACATTGGATTCAAGCCATGAACCAAGAAATTGACTCCATTGAGAAGAACAAGACATGGGATCTTGTTGATTTTCCAACTCACAAGAAGAGTATTAGTGTCAAGTGGGTTTACAAAACTAAACTCAATGAAAAAGGATAGATCGAAAAACACAAGGCAAGACTTGTTGCCAAAGGCTTCTCACAACAACCAGGTACTGATTATGGTGAAACTTTTTCTCCAGTAGCAATATTAGACACTGTAAGGACTCTATTGGCCATAGCAACACAACACAAATGACAAGTATACCAAATGGATGTCAAGTCAACATTCTTGAATGGTTTCTTAGAAGAAGAAATTTATGTCGATCAGCCACCTGGATTTGAAGTCCAAGAGCACCCAGCCAAAGTATATCGGTTGAAGAAAGCCTTGTATGACTTAAAGAAAGATCCAAGAGCTTGGTACAACAGAATTGACACTTATCTGATCAAAAGTGGTTTCAGTAGAAGTCAAAATGAGCCAACTCTTTACACCAAAACATATTAGCACGGTAAAATTTTAATTGTATGTTTATATGTTGATGACATGATATATACAGGAGATCTTGAGTTAACAGATTTTAAACATGCCATGCAATCTAAATTTGAGATGACAGATCTTGGCTTAATGAAATATTTTTTATGGATTAGGTTCATCAATCAACCAAAGGCATTTTTGTCTGTCAACAAAAGTATGCAGCATACATTCTCAAAAGATTTCGCATGGAAGGATGCAATCCAGCAGAAACCCCCATACCACTAGGCACAAGATTGAGCAAGAATGATGAAGGTCCTATAGTGGAATCTACTTTATACAAAAGTTTAGTAGGTAGTTTGTTGTATCTTACTGCAACTAGGCCTGACATTATGTATGCATCCAGCCTTGTTTCTAGATTCATGGAATCACCCAAAGATTCTCATTGGAAAATGGCGAAACAAATTTTGAGATATGTTGCAGGAACTCTCAATTTTGACTTATGGTACACTAAATATGATAGTAATCAACTTTCTGGTTACACAGACAGTGATTTTGCAGGCAACCTAGATGACAGGAAAAGCACATCTGGACATGTTTTTCAACTAGGCACGAACCTGATCTCATGGGCATCAAAGAAGAAGCCAATTGTATCAATATCTTCTGCAGAGGCAGATATGTAGCCGCTACCTTAGCTTCCTATCAAGTTGTGTGGCTGAGAAGAATATTGAAAGATATGTCACATACAGAAAAGGATCCAACTCCTATTTTCTATGACAATACATCAGCAATTGCTTTATCCAAAAATCATGTGTTTCACAAGAAAAGAAAACACATTGACACTCGTTTTCATTTCATACGCAAGCTAGTCAATAATGGTGATATTGCACTACAATTCTGTGGTTCTCAAGATCATCTTGCTGATATCTTTACAAAGCCACTAGGAAAGTCAGTTTTTTATTTTCAGAGACAACACTTAGGCATAATTAGTGCTGATGTTTGTAACTGTTGGGTTTAAGAGGGAGTGTTAAATATAATGTAACCTCAACAGTCTGATTGTACACTGCCAGCTGTACTGGACAACTGTACTTTCTATTTTTGTCTTGCTTGAGCCTATTTAGCTCAGCTATTTCACTTTACATTGTAACTTCTTCAGTGCTTCTTCATACATTTCAATATACTATTCTATTCTTTTCTCTCTGCATTTCTCTTTGCTTCACAATTTATCATCCTCCCACACACCACCTCCAAAAAAAGAGCTCCGAACCTAAACATGTCTGACCTGGGCGTGGCCTTCCCCATCTGTATCAATTCTAGCACTATGTACCCAAGCGTTCCCACCGTGATGGTAACATTGAGGCGGCATCACTCAGGCAGGTGATGCTGAAAGAGTTGGTGTTTGAAGGGTTTTTTTGTTTAGATAACTTGAACCTAGGATCTTACAAACTCGCCTCAATAATGAATTTCCAACGGATTTGGGTTCTCTTTCCTAGGCTTCCAATGGAATTCTGGACATAACTCAATTTCAAGGAGCTTAAATGCTCCGGGGACCTACATAGACACATAGCAAAATAAATGGAATTGATTTAGGGGGTTAAAAATTTTCACTAAAAGTTTGATTATGAGGGTATCTCATTTCAGTGTGTCATAGATGCCATAAACATGGGCACATAGCCACTCATTTCCCTCTTCCTTTTCGAGGTCGTGGAGGAGAATCTAGACCTAAGCATAATAAAAATAGGGAAACACCACAAAGAGATCTAGATGAAGTATCCCCTGCACGGAAACAAGGGAAATCAACTTTAGATTTGGGGGCTCAAGAGGATCCAAAGTTAGCAAAATATCACAAAGCTATGAAATTACATCCTACGACATCAAGGTATTAGGATCCTTCTACAAAGCCAGGATTGGATGCAAATTGTTTTTTTTACCATGGGAACAACAACCTCCCAAGAGTATATCCAACAACCCACAAGCCAGATATACCAATAACTTGTGACTCAGCAGGGACTGAGACGTACCGAGGCCCACCAAAGTGAACCTCTATCCCAAGGGTCATCTACCCTTCCAGCCTTGTCACAACGGGCCAATATGAGCATCCCTACACCCCCCCCCCCCCC
>ML778339.1:167484-201706 GCA_009831015.1 Picea engelmannii
CCCCTCATTTGGTATGCTTCTCTCCCCCTCCTTCTATAAATGTTTTAGTGAATTATTTATCTCTACTGGGAAAATACTGGATTGATTCACTTAAAAAAATCATTTCTCTCCTAAGAATTCAATCAACACAAATTTCATCCTTCCTGCCCCCCAATTGCACATTGTACTTCTCCTCGACTATAAGATACCCCTCCCTTCCTCAAATTGTCCCATCCATACCCAAAATCATCCATAGACATGAAAGAAGGAGTGGTGTATCAATTGCAAAATCAGTTGATTCCTAGCTAGAGTCGAGTGGATGGATTGGGAAAAAATACCTGACCAACTCAAGGGGGAAGAGTAGGGTACAAAATTTCCATTTACACAAGTCCCAAAATAGGGTGTTAGTGGATATGGAAGCTAGAAAACAAGTCTCAATTTTTGGGCCACTTAGAGCACAGAACGCCTCGAAGGGGGTATCTAAATGAAAATCCTCTCCTACAATTGTAGGGGAGTGGTAGGACCCCATAAAAAATATTTCCTTTGTAGGTTGGTGGAGTCGAACCATCATGATATCATTTTACTTCAAGAAACAATGGGGGAGGAAGCAGTTGTTATACCATCGCTGGAAGCCATTTTCAAAAACTTGAAGTTCTTCGGGTCAGATGCTAGAGGATGATCTAGGGGTTTGGTGATTGGGTGGAACCCCAAAAAAATCAAACTCATAAACTCTTGGGGTATTGAATCTGGGTTGGTAATAAAAATTTTCTCAAAATACCTGGGTATGGGGTTATCATCCTAAAATATTTATGGTCCTTACCATGACTAGATCCCCTTCTAAGAAGCCCTAGCACAAAAATATTTCATGAATTCTAAAAGGTTGATTATGGGTGGTGACTTAAATTTTTCTCTGGGGACTACTGAGATCTGGGATCCTAGGGCTCGACTCACTAACAAAATTCTTCTCTCCTATTGAGAAGGAAAATTTTATTAGATATCCTCCCAACCAAGATTATCCCGACTTGGAGAAATAAGAGAGTAGGAGAAGAGAGGGTGGAGAAAATACTCAATAGTTTCTTGATTCAAAAAATTTGATGGAGACTAGAATCTGGATTAGGCCATGGGTGGGGGCTGGAGGATAATCAGACCACTCTCCCATTTTCGTAGAAATATCGGTAGGACTGAGGCCAAAACCAACTATCCCTTTCAAGTTTAATTCAGAATGGTTAAAGGAGGAAAGATTCATCTTGTTGGTCAAAGAACATTGGATACCCTATGATGCCTCCCGGGGACTTTGATAAGGAGTACAGTTTGCATCCAATTTGAAATGAGTCAAGAGAGATACTATAGAGTGGGATCATGCAAAGAGACAATAGGAAGCCGAAGATCTCATGGATATCGAATATTCTCTTCAGTCGATTTATGACTTAGAGGGAGGAGGATATAAATTGGCGAATACAAAGGAAGCACTACAAAATCTGGAAAAACACAAGAGCAAGATTCTAGAATATAGAGAGGTCGCATGGCACCTTAAAATTAGGGAGATATGGCTATAGAATGGAGATGAGAATACAATTTTTTCCAGGCGTATGCTAAGGGTAGAAAAATGGCCAGTACTATTTGGAGTCTAAAATATGCTGAAGGAAGACATGTTTCTTCTTTTGAAGGGATGGAATGACTTGGTAAGGAACATTTTCAAAACCTCTTCAAAACTGAAGTGAGGATTTCAATGGAAGACATAGTAATAATTTCCCTTTATTTTTCTATATTTGTTGAAGAAGACGAAAATATAGTGTTGATGGAAGAGATTTCAAAAGAAGAATTGAAGGAGATTTTTCATAGTTTCCAGAAGGATAAGAGCCCTGGTCCAAATGGTTGGATAGTTGAATTCTTTCTATGGATTTATGAAATTATCGGGACATACATCCTAAGAGAAGTTGAATAAACTTATAATGAATATAATTTGCACGTCCCTTTCAATGCCACCTTCATAACCCTTATCCCCAAATCAGATGACCCATCTTCCCTGGATGACTTTCTCCCAAATTTACTATGAAATTGTATATACAAAGTGGTGTCAAAAGGTATAGAAAGAAGGATAAAATCTATTCACTCAGAAAATATATCCAAAGAACAATTTGTATTTCTGGAAGGGAGACAAATTCATGAAGCTATTTTGGTTTCACAAGAATTCATGCATAGTGTGAAATCAAGGAGATATAAAGGGGAAATCATAAAAATTAACCTTTCAAAATACTATGACCGAGTTAGTTGGCTCTATATTAGATTTCTTCTAACCCATCTAGGATTTGAGGTAGATTTTATCAATTGGGTTATGTGTTTCTTAACATCGGTATCCTTTGTAGTTTTGATCAATGGCGAAGCATCCTCTTTTTTCTATGATGAGGCAAGGATTCCCCTTATCTTCGCTTCTCTTCTTACTGGTGGAAGAAGGATTGAGTCAAGCCATTGAAGAGGAAAAATCTTATGGGGAGTTTCAAGGTACTTTTATATCTCAAAATCTAAAAGTAACTCATATCCCAGGAGTAGTTCAGATCAGTGGATCTCATGCTTTTTGAATGTCAAAATTGCACAAGGTTTAACGACCAGGCAGAAGCCCTGGAGTTGTAGATCAAGCACTGCATGTCCTTCCAGACCGAACGATCATGATTTACTTATGGACTTTGGGAGTTTTTCCTTTCAGGACTTCCCATCTCGTTTTCCTCCGGAGTACTTTCTCCTAGAATTGCAGATCAGGTGCCACACGTCCTCCAGAGCGGACTGTCAATATTTATTTCGGGAGTTCGGGCTTCGGGATTTTTACCCTCTCCACTCCCAATTTCCTCCGAAGTACTTTTCTCCTAGAGTTCACAGATCTCTGATGCGTGTCCTCCTCAAATCGATGGTCATGATTCATTTCCAAGATTCAACATTCACTTCAGGATGCCATGTCACCCAGGCCCATACTACTCCGTGAGTTATGATAGCTCCATATGCAGACCCCCCCCCTGACTCCAAAGTGCCAAAGACACTTTCCACCCATCCGTTTCGACGCATGGAGATAATCTGTTAGAGACACATGGAATCCATCTAACGCTGACACATGACACTCATGTGAAGCATTTTTGGACATGTCTTCAGCCTATCTTTGAGTGACACATGTCACCCCTCCATCCACGACATGTCATCATCGCGAAGTTAGGCTGCCACATCAATTGTAGGAGATCATCCTCTAGGGAGTGTTCTTGTTCAAGCACCAATATTAGCACCATCTCCATACATGGTTTTAAGGATACTATAATTGGTGGGAGGATAAATTTATCGGTGACGCTAAATTTAGCAAGTGCACCCGGATCATAGATCACAACCAGTTCAATGGCCACGTTTCAATGTGGGGAGACAACAAGATCGAATGATAAAATTATTGAGAGGTCTTGCAATTGAAACCATGGTATAGCGAAAGAGATACATGGTGGAAGGTGGTGAATTACAGGCTCAAAAGCGGTGTGAATCCAAATCACATATGATGGCCCCACAATCACGTGCTTATATAATGACAAATCTGAGAGAAGCACGTGGATGCCCCCTAGGCATTAAGCCTCACCCCGATATTGAGGAGATATCAACTAAGAAAAGATTGACTAGTAGCTGAAACCTCGGCTCAGTCTAATAAATGGAAAGCATGGAAATTATGGCTAAGGAGATAGAACAGTTAGCCCGAGGTACCACGATAGACAATTTCCTCTTGCAGACCCATACTAATTTGAGCTTGCGTCTAATGGGAGGAAACATGAACAGTCTGATAGAAGGATGCACAGATGTAAATCCTTGAATGGGATGGCAAGATCACACCCCTAAGAGTTGTGGGATGATCTGAGTGTAAATAGATGAGTTCAAGATTTTGTTATCGTTGTCAACTGGTTGAGCAGAGCTCCCTATTTTGTAATATTTTGATAACAAAGTTGTTCTCTAGTTTTGTATGAGACCTGAGACTTTCACATTAATAGAAGTCATCTTCTTTCATTATATTGTTTAAATCTTTTCTGAAACACTCATGCATGGAGGATCCAGACGAGGGTTGTGGTTGTATTGTAATGTAGGGTTGATTATAATGCTATTGTGACCTATTTCAGTAATTTCCTTGTTTCTTTTTTCCCTGTTGTGATGAAATTCTCGTGCATGGAGGATCCAAACAAGTTTTCATAGTTTCATGGTAATGGAGGTTTGATTATTATGTTTTTATGATATATTTTAGTGCCTAAAACCTTAGTTCAAGAGTGCTCTTGTGCTTGAGTTTTTCTTCACCAAGTTGCTTGAAAGTTGAATGCCCATGGCAGACTTGTCCACCTTTCTCACTAAGTGTTCCCTTTACTCACCTTTAACCTTAAACCACTGACTAAAGTTAATGAGGACCTCATTTCTCTATACATTGTTTGTCCAGTTTCTATGTTAAAACATTCTTGTACTAAGTTTTGTCTATTTGGCCTCCACTCATAAACCTACCTCCACAAACATTTTGATGGGTATTGGGCTTATCCTCTCACAGTATGAGGGTGACTCTCAGTGCTAAAAAAATTGATAAAGGAAGGAGATATGTGGGTTGAGTCTAGGCCCACGGTGTAGAGGCCATTGAAGCAGCAACAACGGCCAACTAGTAGAGTAGTGTATGAGCAAGCGAATGAGGCAAGAAGGTGATGATTGGATAGGAATTGTTAGTAGAGGTTGAGTTGAGTTTTGAACCAGTATAATCCAAGACAACTATGAGTAGGGGTGGCAAGTGGTGATTGGGCATTGGGAAAAGAGAGCCACCAACCAACAAGGACATTCCATGGGCATGGGGAAAGACTATAGTCACTAAGTAAGAGAACTAAACACAGTTCATGTGGAGGCCAAGGTAGAAATCACACAAAAAATCTAGCCACATACTAATAGAACAACCTTCCAAGAGGGGATGCAAGGCTAGGACAGAGGTCCGAGAAACACCTAGAAAGGAATCGGGAAGCCAAAACAAGTACCTAGGCAGTCCTAGATATCTTTGGGTAGGGGTCTAGGCAGTGAATAGTAGGACCCGACAAAAATTTTGGGTAGCCAAAATTTGAGTTTTCAATAGGTTGTCGAGATGATTGCATCAGAATTGCAATTCGAGGATAGGTTGGTCGGGGTGTCCAACGATAGTCCGTGGAAGGAAAGGATCATGTTGGTATTAATGGAGAATGATATTTGTGAGTTTTCCAAACCCATTGTGGTTCCACCAATGAATCTAAAATATCTGGCCACCCATAAACTAAAGGACGTGAAATCAAGAAGAATTACCCTAAATGGAGTGAAGGATCATTTGATCCCTCATTTATCAGGAAAGACAACTGCCAAAGACATGTGGGAGGATCTAAAGAGTTTGTTTCAGAATAAGAAAAAGAATCACAAAATGGTATTTAGAGATAAGGTCAGGGACATGAAGATGACATGATCAGATGTAGTGACGACTTATCTCACCTAGATCTCACAAGTTTGAGATGAACTAGAAGCAATAGGGGAGACAGTGGATGATTCAGATTTGGTGAGGATGACACTCAAAGGATTCAAAGAGGATTGGAAACCATTAATAAAAGGGAGCATGGCATGTGAGAAGCTCCCTGATTGGTCAATTTTTTGGGATGTCTTCGTTTAGGAAGAAATCTAGGATGAAGAATTGAATGGAAGCTGACACAAAAATGATGATTAGAACCTTGCTTTTGACAACCAGGCAAAGAAGGGAAATTTCAAGAAGTTTGTGAGTGGAGAGTATACCTCTCAATACAACATGAATAACGACATGAGCGAAGTCAATTTCTATGCATGTCACAAGTTTGGGCACTATGTAGGTCAATGTCCGAATAAGAAGAAGAGTGAAAATTAAACGCAACCAGAGGTAGCTGCGTCGACAAAGGTTCAAGAGGATGAGTTTTCCAAGACGTTTGAGAATATAATTTCTTACTTGTTTCTCATACTTCCTTGGGAACCATATCAACTAGTGCATGGCTAATAGATAGTGGAGCCACATGTCATATGACAGGAGCATGAGATTTATTTGAGAGCTTCAAATATTCTGACTCAGACATGAATGTGGAATTTGATATGGGGACCAAGCATGAAGTGAAGGGATATGGAAGAGTGTCATTCCATATGGAGTCAAGAGGCGTATTAAGAGTTATGAATGTGATATGGGTGCCAAAACATAGGAGGAGTGTGCTCTTAGTCTCAAAAATTGAGAAGAAGGTATTTGATGTACTATTCCAGGATGGACAGACGTTGATCAAGCCCAGAGGATCTAGCTCAGAAAATTTAATTGTTCTAGGCTTTAGAGAGAGAAACTTGTATAGGATAAAGGGAAAGCCTATGCGAGCTATGGAAAGTAACACATTAGCAGAGAACAAGGAGCAGGTATCTCTGAAGGTTGAGAAACTTAGAGGGAGTCAACCTTCAGGTTTAGGTGGGAAGGAGAAACCTTGCAATTCTATCCAGAAGAAGTCATGGTACAATATGGCCATGCAAGATTCTCAAGAGAAGGATGCTTCTAGGAATGTGGTTATCAAGTCTTCAAAGTAGGGTCTGAGCGAGATGGAAGGGATAGATTTTGTGTTAGAGGGAGAAACCAATCAAGTGGATTGGAGAGAAAGCATGGTAGCATATCTCATGGTGATGATAGAGCCACCTCTATGTGGTATAAGTGCCTTCATCACTAAGAGGGAGTGTTGATGTATTTAGCATCAGACATGTACTTCCACATAGGCTCAGTGTCTGGCATGTAGAAGTCATCCTTATAACTTATAAGAACCTTAGAAGTTCACTTTATGTGAGTGAATGATATTTTAGATTAACATGAGATTAATTAAATTAAATGCTTAAGTTGTTTGGAATTATTAACTTTAGTGAGTTGATTAAGTCCTAGCCATTAGATCTAAAGTGAACATTAGATCAGCTCTCAGTCGTTGATCACTCTAAATGAGATATAGGGTTTTGGATTTAGGGTTAATCGACATAATAAAAGGTAGCCTAAGTGAGAAGATGAGACAGACACAGAGTGAAGAGATCTCATTGAGTGGGTGAAGATTAGTTGATCCAAGTGTGAGTAGGAAGGTATGAGGAAAGGTGAAAAGGGGTAGCTAGGGACATAGAAGACATGTGGGATAGGATATTGTTACATTGTATTCCTTTGATGGGCCAATATCTAGGGATGGGAGCATAGGATTTTATCTAATAAAATCAAACTCAGATCTGGTTTTCCCTTCGGGGTTTTTCTAGGGGGTTTTACCCAAAAATAACTTATGCAATGTGTTTGGTTTTAGTTCTTTATGCTTCTGTTGATTTTCGTTTAGTAACCTAGTTGGGTTGTTATTCAATAAAGTGATTTTATTCAAAATTAATGGTTGGGTGCAAGGTTTACAGGAATTAACAAAGTTGGAAACAAATAGGGGAGTTAGCGATATTCAAGTCTCTAGAGATTCTAAATTATGTATTGACTAGCTAAACAACTCAATCCTGCTCTCCCACCTAGAACTACAATTGTTAGGACAAAATTTTAAATCCATTTCTAGATCGTTCAACGATAACCAGTTTGTTCATATCTATAGAGAACAAAATATGCAGGCCGACTCTCTCTCAAAATAGGTTCTCCAATTATCTTTAAATGGTCTTGTTTGTGAAGAATTCCTGGATGGTTCTTTGGTATCTCGAGTTGAGGGCTCCCTTTTTTATTTTTTGTTACTATTTTGTAGTTTTATGCACATTGGTTGATGTACTCGTGAAATAAATTGAACCTTTTATCAGACCACCTTAGGGAACGCCTTTTTTTGTTTAGGTCGGTTGACCCAAAAATAGTTTGTGTGAAAGCACATTTTGAAAGTACAACCTATATCTTAATAGAAAGTACGATTTTTTGTTTTAGGGAAATACAAACACACACACTTTGATTTATAAATATAGTGGAGTTTATTTCAACTTAATAATGATAACAATGACCAACAACAATACAATAGTAATTAAATAATTAAAAAAAATGTAGTAAACTTCATTTTATTTTGAATTAGTAAAGTTGAGATAAAAAATCTCTAAAATTTAGGAGTTAAAATGAAGCCAACTTTATAAGAGGTTATTAAGTGTTTATAATATTTAATAGTGTTTGCATTATTTTATAAATATTATTCTAAATTTTCTTCTAATTAGGAGATAATGTCTCAACAAAACTCTTGAAGATCATTCAATAGGCATCACAATTGATATAGGATGGATTTTATTTAAAAGAGAACATCTTAGGAGAACAATTTTGACAATTTTTAGATTAAAATGTTGGTTATCATTATAATTCCACTCCATCTTGGTTTATGTAACATAAAATCAATTAAAAGTTAGATTTACCGTTTCAAGCAATTTGAGAGAAAATAGTTTTTTTTTAACACACATTTTGGATAATCCCCGTAAAATGCCTCCATGATATCAAAATGTACTTTCAACTTGAATCTTTATTAGCACTAAATAATAACCTCTTGACTAGTTCATCATTTCAATTTAACATTACAAAGACTGCAAAACAAAAGGCCATTTCCTCATTTATAAATTCTTAAAAAAGGACTTTGAAACGTTATCAACATGGTGTGGCCAATAGGCTAAATCAGAAAGAAATTTCCATTCCAATAGTACACATTAAATAAAGAGAGTTAAATATATCACAAATTTCAAACATCGATTTAAATATGTCACCATTGCTAGACATGAAAGTACAATAATGAATTGTACTTAACCATAGAATCCAACCATTGTGTGAAACTTTCAACCATATGACTTTATTTGGGCCATATAGTCAATGTTAATACAATACAAGATTCTCCTTACCATCTTGTTTATATAACTTTAACTTTGTAATTTTAGTAGTGTTGTTCCTTATTGCTTCAATACAAGAAGTATATTGAATTTTTTAATTGAACTTTACAAATCTCAAGTTCTAAGTTATAATTCTTATGTTATATGAAAATTTGAAAACATATTTTGTTTTCTTCGATACAATTAGTTTTTCTAGATATCCAAAATAATTCTAATACTTTTTATGAACACCATCGAGATCGATAACCACTAAGTTTAAGTGTGAGGCTTTCTATCATGAAATAAGATTGTAGACCACTAAGTATAATGTTTGTTTGAAGATGGGTTTATTCAAAACATTATCCCTTCCATTTCAATCATATAAATTTAATGGCTTCCCATGCCTACCAAATTATTTGGATTTGGGTGGGGATGATAATACAACCTTGAAAACTCAATCCCAACCAAGAGATATTTCAATAGGGAGCCCTGAGCATGATCCAATTTCTAAGAAAACATTTTAGGAATTTTAGTCCTTTAAAACCTTAAGAATCCATATTAGATACATGGAATGGCCCTAAGTAATGCACTTCACTTTTTTGGTGCAATAAAAAAACATCTATAAATTTCTCCAACCTTCTATAGACATTGACAAATATAATCCAACATGATGAATAGTAAACATACATGACATCCATCATTGTGTGCATATTTGAAATAGAATCCAACATGATGAATAGTAAACATACACGACATCCATCATTGTGTGCATATTTGAAATGGTACAACTAAGAACATAGATTTAAGTATCCACTTACTAACTTGCTTTCCCTCCCTCTAAATGACCATGTTTGTACAAGAGTTCTTTTGGAAATTCACAACAAGAAATTTGAATAACTATCCCAATAAATCCAAGTTTATCCTAGATACATAAACTAAATTGGTACATCCTTAAGACTTTGTATATAGCCTTGCATATTAGCCCATTAAATATTGGATGAAACATATAACATTTCCAAAACAATTCTTTGTATTATCCGTTGAAATAACATTTTCATTTATGAATAATATATCATTATATTAATAAAAGTTGTCTATTAAACATTTTATATTAATATAAATATTATGAAAAAAATATTTAAAATGAAAAACACTTTGCATGGCGACTTAGTCCCTGCTAAGTAACTAAACTACCATGTAACACTATTGAGGAAGACAAGATGAATACGTACTCACAAAACCAATAAAGGTAGTGTAGGAAACTAGCTAAGTCTATGCAGAAACAAATATGGTGAAGTAAATGACACTGGTAGATGGGTTGCACAATATAGGCACCATTTTCTACAGTGAGAAATCATGGATATATGAGTAAGCACTCTATAAAAACTGCTAGTATGGCAAACTGTGATGTGTATTTAAAAAGAAAATATAAAAAGGAGAGGTGAAATGAGGACGAACATGGTGAAAGGCCAAATGAAAACACACACTCGGGCTTAGTTTCAAGGATGGTTTTGATCGGTTACAAGTATGGACAAAAGAGTAGAGTAGAGGTGGTATGGTTGGTACAGAGTCATAAATTCTTGTAGTCACTTCTACAATAAGTGGTTCAGGACTAATGGAAATAAAAAAAAAAAAGATTTAATTTTTTTTTAAATACAAAAATTTAATAATATAATATTAAACTTTGGAAAACATCATAAATTTATAGTCAATTAGTTAACTAATATACAACAAGTGTTGCATGGTAGCGTAGTCCCTGCCAGGTTGGAATGGGAATAAATTCGACTGAGTACAAACATGTGGGTAGCAAGTTGAAGTACATGTGGTATCCATGCAGAATTTAGTATTCCCGAATTAGTTTAATTTGAAATTTATCAAAAAGTATTGATGTCTGGTACAATGCTGTGCAACAAAGGCATTGTCGAATTAGTTTTCTTTGAAAGTATTAACATCTATTATATCAACAAAGGTTCCTAGAAAAAAATGAATTAGCATACAATAGGACACAAAAAATGTAGCATTCCCGAATTAGTTTTCTTTGGAACAAACAAGAAAGATTCCTGGACACAAAAAATTTAGCATACAATAAAGGCATTCTGAATCAGGTTTCTTTGAAATTTATCAAAAAATAATAATGTCTGTTTCATATTTCTCGAAGTTTAAATGTGTTTGTCATATAGAATGGGATTGGGGCTCCCGCAGACCATACAAATAAATAAGTACAAGAATTAGGAATGTCGAAAGAATATGTGTGCGATGGTAGAGAGGAAGACCTGAAAAGAAGAAATTGGAAGTTATGAGTCTTTGGTTACAGTTTTCAATTTAAAGAGGTAATAACTGGATTGGTAAAGAAAACAATATGACAGTATAGACTTAAACTGGATTGATAAAGAAAACAAGATGCTAATATAGACTTACTATGAAGCCGATGCGTTTTTTTTTTTTCTATCATCGATGGTCAGTGGAGTCGTGTCTATCGGTTGTTTCCCTTCTTAGATGAGGTTGTCCATTCTCTGTTGGAACCATTCTTCGATGTAGATTCTAATGGGGGACATGTTGATTTCATCCCAGATTTCTATGTCGTAAAGGTCGTTTTCTAATTTTCTTAGATCCATTGAAATACTATGCAGACTCTATTCCGTTTCTTCATTGTGTACCACATAGTCCAGTACCCAGTGCTTGAGCTCATCTACATGATGTTCAACTATGTCGTAAAACTTTTTGAAAGATAACCCCTTTAAAATATCAAGTTTTTCATGGAAAGCTTCTTTGGTGATTTTCAAGCATTTGAGAATTAAGTTTGGGTCTTCAACCTCGTTGGTACTTTTGGCTAAGTCTATTTGGATCAGGTTGTGGATAAATCTTCCTTTTCTGACATGGCTTGTTTACATGATTCAACAATGAGCTACAGGTTCTTAACTTTCTTTTGCCAGCATGCTTTTACTTTTTTGATCCTCTTTGGGGAGGGGAGTTTCTCTTGTCTTCTTTTCAGTTTTAATGTTTTGACAGCATGGTTGGAAAAATGGGTTATCACCTCTTCACAGAAACGCTGATCATTTTTTAAATTTGCCTCCAAATGTTCGAGCAAATCATTTGCCTTCTTTCCAAAGGAAACTAAATTTTGTGATGTTTCCCAGGCTTCAGTAACTAGTTGCATTCTTTTGGTTATTTTATTCTCTACAAGGGCTCTAGAGCATGCAAGGAGGGTAGATGATACTTTCATCTTGGTTGCAATGGTAGCAGGCACATTTTTTTATAAAGCGCTGGAAAATTCTGGGGTTGCAATGAAAGCCTGCTCAAATTCATTGAGGCGTTCTTTCACTCTGGCATTTTCCACTTCAATTCCTCCAATGGAATCATGAAGAGCATCACCTGTTACTTGGTGAAATAGGGAGATTTGTGATGGCCACATTTTCCTAAAGTTAATCTATGTGCGAGATTTTCCTTTCCTGTTTGTTACATCGATCTTTTCAATGACCATACTTTTAGATTGGCTATCAAAAATAGTGCTCTGGAATACGAAGGATTCATTTTCATCAAAAATTTTGGTCTCGGCTATTTCCACTGCAGATGACCCAATTTTGCGCATGTGCTCAATTTAAATTTCAAGTTGCACCTGTTCACTTTCAATTTCGGGTTCATCTGCCTTCCTTGCATTGTTTTTTCTCTTCTTCGTCGGTGTAATTTTGTGAGAGCTATCAATTTTTATGCGAGGAGGGTTCTTATATCCTCCTCTGTTCAAATATTTGTGGGTTTTTTTCTTATTGGGGTGGGCCATTGAAGCGATGCTCCTTGATGTCGTTCTCTTGGGAGTGCTGGTGGGGGACTGGAACTCTTCTCACTGGATACTTTTCCCTGTTGTCTATACAATTCAGTCATGCTTTTCAATGTCTCTACGTCGCAATTGCCAGAAGCATCATTGTTGTCATCATTGTCCCTATCTTCGGTCAAGTGTCTATGGATAAAAGAGTTGTTAAAGCCAACTGCCTATAAATGTTCTTGAAAAATCCCATTAAGGTCAAACCCTTTTAGCTTTTAAGCATACATTAGATTCAATTTCTTGAAATGGCCGAAAAATTCGTCAATCTTGTTGACATTTCTACACACGAAGTCTCCGACTTTCCAAGGTAGAGGAATGAACTGTTTTTTTTTTTGTCATAGAAAAAATGCAACCAGTGGTTGTATTGTCTTGCTATTTCTGCAAAAAATATCTTATCTGTGATGTGGCATGGAAGGAAAGAAGGATTTTCCTTAGTGCCAAATACCATGAGTACAATGTGATAATGGGAGATCTCCTTGAGTGTTTAGCTCATTAATTAAAATGTTGACGGTTCCTGCATGGTCATTTGTTACCATGAAAGGTTTCTAATTGCATACTAAGAAAGTACATAGGTCACGAGTATGGGAAAAAGAAGCTTCAAAATAGGGCTACAAGGTACAACCATTGGAGGTGAGGGCGCGAGGGTCAAATTTTATGTCTCAAAAGTTTTTGAGTGAAATACGTGTAACACCGAAGAGGGTATGGTAGAACAGTCCAAAGGGAAATTTGTATATCACTAGTAAGAGCATAACTAATGTATATCAAAAAGGACAGGAAGTTAGTGGGGATGGAAGGTAGAAAAAGATACTTTGAAACATTTGTGAGCCATGGTAGAGTGAAGCTTACGAGTTCGAGGAGTTCGCAGTGGAATTGTAGATGACGGAAGTTTTGAGTGCATGATGTATAGCATGGAACAAGAAGCAACAGAGTTGGAAAGCGTCAACGCAACAACGGCAACCATAAAATTGGCTAAGTATGGAAAGGAACAATGGTCGGTCGGATTCGTCATGTGAGGATATAGATAGATGTGAAGATATGTCATCCCACCAACACTGGAACCCGCGATCATATAAAAGTGACTAAGTATATAAACGCAAAGCGATAATACATAGGAAGAAGAAAAGGGAAAAAGGAATAAGGAGTCTGCAGTGGAATTGTAAATCACAAAAAATTTGAGTGCAATATGTATATCATGGAACAAGAAGCAACAGAGTTTGAAAGTGCCAACCGAGCAAGCGCGGCCATAAAATTGGCTAAGTATGGAAACGAATAATGGTCAGTTGGATTCGTCATGTGAGGATATAGATGGATATGAAGATATGTCAGCCTGCCAACACTGGAACCTGCCATTATAGAAAAGAGACTAAGCATATAACCACAAAGCGATAATACATGTGAAGAAGAAAAGGGAAAAAGGACATAAGGAGTCTGTGGTGGAATTGTAAATCAAGGAAATTTTGAGTGCAATATGTATATCATGGAACAAGAAGCAGCAGAGTTCGAAGGCGCCAACCTAAAATAGTGACTAAGAATTGGATATTTCATGAACCTGTCAACACGAGGATCCAAAATAGGCTGACAAGGTCTCCCCAGAAGACATGAGATCCCGACGGTCAAATTGTATCGTTCGGAACATTTCAATGCATAATTTGTAACACAGAAGAGGGGATGATGTTAGAACTCAGTAGTAAATTTGTATATTGCGGAGGGGCGGATGTGAACTGTTTCGTATCAGTGTGTGCAATTGTCACTAGTAAGAGCATAACTAATGTATATTAGGCAGGACAAGAAGTTAGTGGGGATTGAAGGCAGCGACAGATACTTTGAAACATTTGTGAAATATGGTAGCGTGAAGCTTGCGAGTTCGAGGAGTCGTGATGGAATTGTAGATCATGAAATTTTTGAGTGCAAGATGTACATCACGGAACAAGAAGGAGCAGAGTTCGAAACCTCCAACCCGACAACCACAGCCATATAATTGGCTATGTATGGAAAGCAACAGCGGTCGGTCAGATTCATCATGTGATTATATAGATGGAAATAAATATATATCAGCTCACCAACGTTGGAACCCGCGGTCATAGAAAGGTGACTAAGTATATAACCAGAAAGCCATAATACACGAGAAGAAGAAAAGGGAAAAGGGACTAAGGAGTCCACAGTGGAATTGTAGATTACAGAATTTTTGAGTACAAGATGTGAAGCCGGTAGTCAATTTTTATATTGCGGAGGGCCAGATGCCAACTATTTCGAACCATTGTGTTGATTTCTCACTAGTAAGAGCACAACCAATGTATATTAGGAACGACAAGAAGTTAGTGGGGATGGAAGGTAGTGACAGATGCTTTGAAAGATTTATGAACCATGGTAGAATGAAGCTTGCGAGTTTGAGGAATCCATGGTGGAATTGTAGATGACGAAATATTTGAGTTCAAGATGTATATCACGAAACAAGAAGTAGCAGAGTTCGAAAGCGCCAACCCAGCAAGCGCGGCCATAATATTGGCTAAGTATAGGAAGGAACAACGGTAGATCGTATTCATCATGTCAGGATATAGATGGAAATGAAGATATGTCATCCTAGCAACGTTGGTACCCACGATCATAGAAATGTGACTAAGTATATAACCAAGAGGTGATAACACACGTGAAAAAGAAAAGGGAAAAAGAGCTGAGTGTGTAGTGGAATTGTAGAGAATAGAATTTTCGAGTGCAAGATGTATATTACGGAAGAAGAACCAGCAGAATTCGAAAGGGCCAACCCGAAACAGTATCCAAGAATTGGACATTTCGTGAACCTAGTAACAAGAGGATCCAAAACAGACTGACAAGGTCTCTCCATAAGACGCGAGGCCCCAACGTTCAAATTGTATCAATCAGAACACTTGAATGCATAATCTGTGACATGGAAGAGAGGACGATGTCGGAAGCTGGTAGTCAATTTCTATATTGCGAAGGGTGTGATGCCAACTATTTTGTACCAGTGTGTCTAGTTAACACTAGTAAGAGCTAATTTAGTATTGAAAATAAGTGCAATGTGAGCCATCCAGCTCGTAGGTCCGCTTGTCAATTTGTATATCGCAAAATTTTGGGTGCTATTTGTAGGACACGGAACAATGGAGGGCCAATTTTGAGCCCACCCACCTGAGAACCCATGATCCAAAAAGTGGCTACGTATGGAATGTGGAGTCCGTACATGCTCTATAAAATCTCATGTCCACACTCTGTAGTCCCATAATACACGAGAAGAAAAAAAGGGAAAAAGGACGAAGGAGTATGCGGTTGAATTGTAGATCGCGGAAAATTTGACTGGAAAATGTATATCAGGGAACAAGAAGAAGTAGAGTTCAAAAGCTCCAACCCAACAACCACGGGCATAAAATTGACTAAGTATGAAAAGGAACAATGGTCGGTTGGATCCATATGGAATGCAGAATTCTAGGAATTCCGCATTCAATTTGTATATCGCAGAATTCTGGGTGTTATTTGCAGGGCACAAAACAATGGAGGACAATTTTGAGCCCGCCCGCCCGAGAACCCACGATCCAAAAAGTGGTACGTATGGAATGCGGACTCCGTACATGCTCTATAAAATCTCATGTCCATACTTTATAGTCCCATAATACACGGGAAGAGAAAAAGGGAAAAAGGATAGAGTCTGCGGTGGAATTGTAGATCACATACATTTTGAGTGGAAAATGTATATCACGGAACAAGAAGCAGCAAAGTTTGAAAGCGCCAACCCAACAACCGCGAGCATAAGATTAACTAAGTATGAAAAGGAACAGTGGTCGGTCAAATTCCTCATGTGAGGATATAGATGGAGATGAAGATATCTCAACACGCCAACGTTGGAACCCACAATCATAGAAAGGCGACTAAGTATATAACTAGAAAGTGATAATACAAGGGAAGAAGACAACAGAAAAATCACTAAGTATCTCAAAGAAGAACATCTATTGTTTGCTTATTAATGCAAATCCTTTTGAACCCCTTTTGAGTTCTCACCAGTAAAGGCATAAATTGCAGATCACGAAATTTATTTGGGTGCAAGATGTATACGAGAGAACAAGGGACATAGGTATTGGATATCGCAAATCTGGGATCCGATGATTACATAATTGTATAAGTATCGAAAGGGACCGCGGTCATTCGCGCTCATGGTGTGAATATATAGATAAAGAGTTTCCAATTTGAGAATCCATGAGGCCATGATCATATAGTTGCAACTAATTATAGAACCAGAAAGGGATAACAAAGGTGGGGGGAAAGAGAATTAAGAGTTCTTATACATTCCTGTGGACAAATTGTATATTGGGGAACTCTGGGCGCTCTTTGCAACTCGCCGAAAATTCGAAACACAATTTTGAGGTTGTTAATACGGTAACCCGCAATGGAAAACATGTGCAAGTATGGAACACAAAAATGTTGGTCGAGACTTGCTTTCGCTAAGCAAGATCTTCTTTGCATGTTTCTGGACAAGTTCTCTAGGGATGGTTGGCTGTCCCAACTTTTGCTTATTAATGACGATTTTTTTACACTTCTTGCAAGATGTTGTTCTAGTATTAAACCTTTGGTGTTGCATAATTGGAAAGAAGTATGGGGATGGGAAGAACATGAAACATTGACTACGACTTGGATTTTTCGTCAACCCACCAACGCGAGGATCCAAAATACGGTCATAAGGTTTCTCCAGAGGACGCAAGGCCCCAATGGCCAAATTTTATAGTTCAGAACATTTCAATGCATAATGTGTAACACGGAAGAGGGGATGATGTCGGAGTCAAGTTATCAATTTGTATATAGCGGAGCAGCAGGCGCCAATTATTTCGTACCAGTGTGTCCTATTGTCACTAGTAAGAGCATAGTTAATGTATATCAGGAAGGACACAAAGTTGGTGGGGATGGAAGGCATGGACAGATACTTTGAATGAAGTTAATGTATATGAGGAACCCGCGGTGGAATTGTAGATCACTTATTTTTTGAGTTCAATATTTGTATAACGGAACAATAAACAACCGATTTCATAAGTGCCAATCCGACAATGGCGGCCATAAAATTGGCTAAGTATGGAAAGGAACAATGGTCGGTCAGATTCATCATGTGAGGATATAGATGGAGATGAAGACATGTCAGCTCGCCAACCCTGGAATCAGATATCATAGAAAGATGACTAAGTATATATCCAAAAAGTGATAACATGTGGGAAGAAGAAAATGTGAGTTCGTATGCGCCAACCTGGCAACCGCGGCCATACAATTAAATAAGTATGCAAAGGAACAACGTCCAGTCAGATTCGTCATGTGAAGATAGAGATGGAGATGAAGATATGTCAGCCCACGAACCCTGCAACCGCCGATCATAGAAAGATGACTAATTATAAAACCAGAAAGCAATAATGGACGGGAAAACGAAAAGGGGAAAAGGGATAATTATCTGACAGTCGAAAAACCTTTTTTTTCGTTTATTAATGGCAATGTTTTCGAACCCCTGGTGGGTTCTTACTAGTAAAATCATAAACTACATATCACTGAAGTTATTTGGCTGCAAGATGTATATGACAGAAAATGGAACATAGGTGCTGGAAATCACCAACCTGGGGCCTAGAAGCCAGATAATTGGCTAAGTATTGGCCAAGAGAAAGGTTTGATATCTATTTTAATAGTATTCATACTAATATGTATTATTGAAGAAATTTTTTATATTTATTTGAATAGTATCCATACTAATATATATCGATGGATTGTTTCTATTTCAAATGCAAATGATCTCCCAATTTGCAGGATGCTCTTCAGTTCACAAATTTCGTTGAAACCACGAAAGTTTTGATTGCAAGATGTATATAACACAACAAGAAACATGAATTTGCATTGTGGTTTCAACGATATAAACTCCTTATCATCTATTCATCTTGTATTCCTTGCAATGACATGAGAAAATGTCGACTCTCCATAAACATTAATATCTAAATTAAATTAAATGTAATGAAAATTTGGTGTGATTTAAGTAATTAAGGTAGCTTCAGTCGTTCCTTTATTAATACGAAGCTTTTCGAACCCCTGGTGAGTTATCACTAGTTAAAGAATAAATTGTAGATCACGAAAGCTCTTTGGTTGCAAGATGTATATGACAGAACAGGGAACACAGTTCTTGAATACCGCAAACCCAGGACCTAATGGCCAAATAATTGGCTAAGTTTTGCCCAAGAGGAAGTTTTTATATTTATTCCAACAGAAGAAGCTGTAATATATGCAAGATATTGAACAGGAACATCACGTCAACACTTGAGCTGCCTTGTTGCAATTCATTAATTCATTCTATTTATGAGGTTCGCAGAATGAAAGCAGGATGTGTCCTCCAATTTCTTTATTTAAGTATAGGGCCCGCGCCACATAAGCATGGCCTATGAAAAATTATTCTTCAATGTAAAATGTAAGCAATGAACAAAGTAGTCTTTTATTTAAATTGAAGTAGTAATGAGTAGAAAGAAAAGTTTGTCGTCCATGTTTATCGACACAAAGGGAAAAAAGGTACAAAATAAAATGAAAAGCAATACCAGAGATTGGAAAACACTTAAAAAAAAAACCACAATGATTCTATATTCAAATAATATGGGTTACAAAATACAACTAAGATTATTTTCCAGAATGATTGTGATTTGGCCTGCCACCGACCAGAAAAAATATGTACATTGAAAATATTCGTAGAAAACAAGTTGAATATCAATTTCCAGTCTTGGAGTTAATTGGTGCTGCCAACTAGATCTATCCCATTTTTTTAAATAGCTTGTATCTTCCATATATGGTCTGCTTGCAATGGCTGGTCATTCAACATTCCATTGTTTGTCAAGTATTAATTTCCCTTTGTTGTCGAAAACTTGGGCTTTAATGTGCTTTCCTTGCAATGTTCCTAACCATTGACATCTGAGAAAACTTAGAAATGTGATCCAGGCCAAATTCAAAGTCAATGGAGTCGTTTTATGTGACATTAGCTATGGGATGGAAAAAAAATTCAAGTATGTTCTGACTGCTATTCTCCCTGTATTTGATCATCTGTTTGGTTGAAAATCCTGCCTGAAGATTTGTATGTTGAACTTCTTTGTTTTATTACAGTAAATTGGAAGGAACGTGCAATCCAATTGTAAAATGTTATTCTGTTGAAGTACATGGCTTCTTCGGACAGCACAGGTCTAGCAAGTGTATCAAATGTTGCAGAACACATTAGCACAGATCTGGCAAGTGTATCAAATGTTGCAGATCGCATCAGAATATATCTTTCGTCATAGCGGTGGAAAATATGGTGGCCCACAGAAAGTTATGGAATGTTCGGATGTGACGCAAAATATATGGAGTCTGCAACTACATCCAAAGGAAACTGAAGAAACTTTGACAAAGAACATGGATTTGTGTCAAGTCAGTTACCACACCCAGAAGTAGCTCAGAAAACTTTGAAATAGAAACTTTTGTAGTGATAATATGTCATTTTATCCACCCATACAGTTTATGTTACCAAACTCTGGTTACATTTGCAAATGGAGTAATATTTCACATCGTTTACGAACATCACAAACCATTTTGCAAGCCATGGTAAGTGTGACGCCCCCGAGGAAGATAAATTCTTGTAAGATCTGCAGAAATCGATACACTTGCCAAATCTTTGTTGTTGGAAGAAACTATATACTTCAACGAAGAAGTATTTTGCAAGTGACCTGAAAATCCATTACAACTCCCAGCAAAAAACAAAAAAGTTCAACAAACAAATCTCCAGGCATCATTTTCAACCAACCAAAGCATTGAATACTGGGAGAACACCAACCAGAAGATACTTGTTCTTTCTTTTTCCTCCTCTCTGAGTTTATGTTGGATAATAGAGTTCTTTTTGTATTCAAAGGTCATGTCACATAAAGCCAGTCTCTCTTCTTTCATCTGGGCCTCAATCGCATCTCTAAGTTGTCTTACATCTCCATGACTAGGACCATTAGAACGAAGTCATACTAAAGCGTGACTCTTTGATGATAGAGAGAAATGGAAACAAGTATTTAAAAGCAACGTTGCATGATCTTCCATAGATTTTGTGTTAATTCGTTTTAATGACAGATGTTCTTTATATTTTTGCTTATTAATGCCAATCTTTTCAAATATGTATGTTGAATAATGACTAATAGCATGTATTAACATTCCCATATCCGATCAGATTCTCAAACTTGACATCTAAAATATGCACAATCTTAAAGAGGGATATGACATCAAGGCCTATGTGGGTGACACGTTCGTGCACTATGTCGAAGCATTTAAGAAAACCAAAAGAGCCAAAAAAAAATTTTTTGCAAATTCAAAATGCAGGCAAAAGAAATTACCAGATCCCATAATATTCGCATGTCTATTCATTTTAATGGGAGATGTCCTCGATCTTTTCGCTTATTAAATCCAATCTTTTCGAACCTGTTTGGTCGGTTGTGACTTTTCAAAACATAATTAATGTCTATTGGGAAGGGTAGAAGGTAGTGGGGATGGACGGGAGCAACAAATTCTTTTTAATTTTTTGAACCCAGAAACGCGTCAACCCGCCAAACTTTGAAAACTTGACTAAGTATGGAAAGATAGGTAGGATAGACAAACTCATCGCAAGCAAAGGCACGGTTGCAACTTCGATAAGTGTGGGGTCAAATTGTAGAGCACGAAAGTTCTGGGTGCAAGATGTATGCACCGAACACGAGTTGCCATAGTTCAATAGCACCTATCCACGGAGCTGCGTCCATAAAACTAGTTAAGTATGCAACCGAACGACGGTCCGTTGGAATGACCACAGAAGCGTGAGAAACTATAGAACTAGAAACACAGTTTACAAGAGGGAAAAAAAAGGGAGAGAACAACTATATCGCTCACACAGCAAAACTTACTCTCATAACTATGAAACCATAGTAAGACATAAACCATGGAAAAAACATCACCAACTATGAAATATAGTTTGAGGCCGACAAACTCTGCTTCAACACGTAAGAGATGCAATTTACATCGACTGCAAATTTTTTTTATGTTATTTTATCTTAATAGTATTTTATGGAGAGTCCACTGCAAAAGAATACAACAACAGATCTAACTGCAGATTCATCATCCCAACATTGCAAACCCTAGACAAACAAGAACAAGCAACAAATAACAACCCAGTTAAGAAGCACCAAAAGGCCCAACTGCAGCCACAAGACCCAAACCCTGCAAAGTCGAATCAAACAACAATAAACAACACACAGTGAACAAGCAAGCAAGCATCAACCAATGTACCAAGAATGATGCAGTTCCAATCGCGGTTGCAGAACCCCAAATGTGCAAACTGCAACAACACGAACAACCAAACAAGAACAACAACAACAGACAATTAAGAAATCAGTGGAGATGAAAAAAACAAGCATGAACCAGTGAACCAACAATGGCGTTGAAGCATATAAATAAATAAAATGAAAGAAAATGTACTGTAACAAGCCTACTAAGTAAACATTCAACATTGCCAAGCCTGTTAGGTAAACATTTAAGTCTATCAGAAATGCTCTATAAACATTTAAGAAAAAAATGCAATGTGGCAGGTCTCTGACGTATCCCAAAAATTTATTATAATTTATATAACAATAGTTTGAACAGTAGAGAACGTATTCGAAGGCCAAACTTTGGATATGCCAGCATATCAAACATTGCCATAAATTTACCTAGAAGAAAATGCTAAACCAAACATTCGAACTAATGCTAGCATTAATCCACGTTTGACCAATGCATAAGAAAATATATGATTCAAAAAAACCATATACGATCAAATACTTTGGATATGCCAACATATATAACATTGAGAATAGCGAAACCAACAATAAGACATCCGTTCCGTTGTCATCAAATCATGACAAATATGATATTTTTTACTATATAAAAATCGATGTTTTGAGTTCCCTCGTTCAATAGATAATGTGCAAATATTTATGGTCAAAGGACAAACTAATATGAAGTCAATCGCTATAGTCCCTCTATGCCTACGGAAGGGACTAATAAAGGAGGGACAAAAAATATATTTACATAAAGATTTATGAAAAATAATATTTAAAAGATATTTACATAACAATTTATGGAAAAAAAATATTGAAAATATAATAATTTCATATCATTATATTATTAATAGGAAGATTTCATTTTAAACAATAAAAAATAGTGATTTCTTGCAAATTTATATCATTGATTTAGGTAGATAAAAACATTTCGTAGAACAATTAAACAATGATGTGCATAATCGTGTTCTAAGGAATGACACAAGGCATTTCGTAGAACAATTAAAGGCAATGACACTTTTCCAAAGATATTTTCTGGAAACATTTACCCTGGCGAGAAATTATTAAATCCGAAAGTTACCTCAAGAGTTTTTCAACATGCTGCATTTGGTAGAACAATTAGATGATGTCGTTATGCATATAGATGGACAACCCAAAACCCAAAATAAAAAAGTGTTCATAAATATTAAAACCTCCTTAAATTTAAAGTCAAACACCATCTTACACCATTAAAAAACATAAAAACTCTTTTGCATATCATGTTTTTTATTTTACATTTTTACCCACTGAAGAGTATAGTTATAAAATCGAAGCAAAATTATGTTTCTGTGCAGCATTCAATGCTACAACAGGTTGTATAAGACTCATAACGTTAATCCAAGCTGAACAGAGGTCGGGAAGAGGATCTTTGTCGTCCAGTATTTGAAAAACATGGCGAATCCCCAACCTACTTTCTGGATCTGCATGGGAACACAACAACCCCAATTTTAGCACTCTCTCGATCTCCTCCATATCATAAACCTTCCCCAACTTTGGATCCGCCGCATCAAGCAACATTCCTTTGCTGTACAGCTCCCATACCCACTCCACCAATATCATATCTTCCGTGTCTTTGGACGGATCTACGGGCTTCCTCCCACACGCCACCTCCAACAGCAGAGCTCCGAAGCTAAACACGTCTGACCTGGGAGTGGCCTTCCCCGTCTGTATCAATTCTGGCGCTATGTACCCAAGCGTTCCCACCGTGATGGTAACATTGAGGCGGCATCACTTAGGCAGGTGATGCCGAAAGAGTCGGTGTTTGAAAGGTTTTGTTGCCTAGATAACTTGAATCTAGGATCTTACAACCTCGCGTTAATAATGAATTTTCAACGGATTTGGGTTCTCTTTCCTAAGCTTCCAATGGAATTCTGGACATAACTCAATTTCAAGGAGCTTAAATGCTCCAGGGACTTACATAGACACATAGCAGAATAAATGGAATTGATTTAGGGGGTTAAACATTTTCACTAAAAGTTCGATTATGAGGGTATCTCATTTCAGTGTGTTATAGATGCCATAAACATGGGCACATAGCTAGTCATTTCCCTCTGCCTTTTCGACGTTGCGGAGGAGACACTAGACCTAAGCATCATATAAAAAGGGAAACACCACAAACAGATCTAATTGAAGTATCCCCTGCATGGAAACAAGGGAAATCAACTTCAGATTTGGGGGTTCAAGAGGAGCCAAAGTTAGCAAAAGATCAAAAAGCTATGAAATTACATCCTACAACATCAAGGTATTAGGAGCCTTCTACAAAGCCATGATTGGATGCAAATTCTTTTTTTTTGACCATGGGAACAACAACCTCCTAAGAGTATATCCAACAACCCGCAAGCCAGATATACCAATAACTTGTGACTCAGCGGGGGTCGAGACGTCCCAAGGCCCACCGAAGTGAACCTCTATCCCAAGGGTCATCTACCCTTCTAGCCTTGTCACAACGGGCCAATATGAGCATCCCTACCCCCCGTCGATTTTGAACCTGTGACCTCCCCAAAGATAACACATGTTCTTAACCATTGGAAATTGTTCCTAGAGTGATCAAGCCACCATCGAAGGTATCGCCCCTCATTTGGTATGCTTCTCTCCCCCTCCTTCTATAAATGTTTTAGTGAATTATTTAGCTCTACTAGGCAAATACTGGATTGATTCACTTAAAAAAAATAATTTCTCTCCTAAGAATTCAATCAACACAAATTTCATCCTTCTTGGCCCCCCAATTGCACATTGTACTTCTCCTCGACTACAAGCTACCCCTCCCTTCCCCAAATCATCCCATGCAGACCCAAAGTCATCCCTAGACATGAAAGAAGGAGTGGTGTATCAATTGCAAAATCGGTTGATTCCTAGCTAGAGTCGAGTAGATGGATTGGGAAAAAATACCTTACCAACTCAAGGGGGTAAGAGTAGGGTACAAAATTCCCATTTACACAAGGCCCAGAATAGGGTGTTGGTGGATATGGAAGCTGGAAAACAACTCTCAATTTTTGGGCCACTTAGAGCACAGAACGCCCCGAAGGGGATATCTAAATGAAATTCCTCTCCTACAATTGCAGGGGAGTGATAGGACCCCATAAAAAAGATTTCCTTCGTAGGTTGGTGGAGTTGAACCATCCTGATATCATCTTCCTTTAAGAAACAATGGGGGAGGAAGCAGTTGTTATACCATAGCTGGAAGCCATTTTCAAAAACTTGAAGTTCTTCAGGTCAGATGCTAGAGGATGATTTGGGGGTTTGGTGATTGGGTGGAACCCCAAAAAAAATCAAACTCATAAACTCTTGGGGTATTGAATCTGGGTTGGGCATAAAAAATTTCTCAAAAGACGTGGGTATGGGGTTATCATCCTTAAATATTTATGGTCCTTACCAGGACCAGATCCCCTTCTAGGAAGCCCTAGCACAAAAATATTTCATGAATTTTGAAAGGTTGATAATGGGTGGTGACTTAAATTTTTCTTTGGGGACTACTGAGAACTGGGATCCCAGGGCTCGACTCACTAACAAAATGTTTCTCTCTTATTGAGAAGGAAAATTTTATTAGATATCCTCCCAACCAAGATTATCCCAACTTGGAGAAATAAGAGAGTAGGAGAAGAGAGGGTGGAGAAAACACTTGACAGTTTCTTGATTAAGAAAATTTGACGGAGACTGGGATCTAGATAAGGCAGTGGGTGGGGGCTAGAGGATAATCAGACCACTCTCCCATTTTCATAGAAATATCGCTAGGACTAAGGAAACCAACTATCCCTTTCAAGTTTAATTTAGAATGGTTAAAGGAGGAAAGATTCATCTCGTTGGTCAAAGAATATTGGATACCCTATGATGCCTCCCGGGGACTTCGAGAAGGAGTATAGTTTGCAACCAATTTGAAATGAGTCAAGAGAGATACTATAGAGTGGGCTCATGCAAAGAGATAATAGGGAGCCCAAGATCTCGTGGATATCGAAGATTCTCTTCAGTGGATTTATGAATTAGAGGGAGGAGAATATGAATTTTTGAATACAAAGGAAGCACTGCAAAATTTGGAAAAACACAGGAGCAAGATTCTAGAATATAGAGAGGTCGCATGGCACCTTAAAATTAGGGAAATATGGCTGCAGAATGGAGATGAGAATACAATTTTTTCCAAGCGTATGCTAAGGGTAGAAAATGGCCAATACTATTTGGAGGCTAAAAGATGTTGAAGGAAGACATGTTTCTTCTTTTGAAGGGATGGAATGACTTGGTAAGGAACATTTTCAAAACCTCTTCAAAACTGAAGTGAGGGTTTCAATGGAAGACATAGTAACAATTTCCCTTTATTTTTCTATATTTGCTGAAGAAGACAAAAATATAGTGTTGATGGAAGAGATTTCAGAAGAAGAATTGAAGGAGATTTTTCATACTTTCCAGAAGGATAAGAGCCCTGGTCTGGATGGTTGGATAGTTGAATTCTTTCTATGGATTTATGAAGTGATTGGGACAGACATCCTAAGAGAAGTTGAAGAAACTCATAATGAAGATAATTTGCACGTCCCTTTCAATGCCACCTTCATAACCCTTATCCCCAAATCAAATGGCCCATCTTCCCTGGATGACTTTCTCCTAAATTTACTATGAAATTGTATATACAAAGTGGTGTCAAAAGGTATCGAAAGAAGGATAAAATCTATTCACTTAGAAAATAAATCCAAAGAACAATTTGTATTTTCGGAAGGGAGACAAATTCATGAAGCTATTGTGGTTGCACAAGAATTCATGCATAGTGTGAATTCAAGGAGATCTAAAGGGGAAATCATAAAAATTAACCTGTCAAAATCCTATGACTGAGTTAGTTGGCTCTATATTAGATTTGTTCTAACCCATCTGGGATTTGAGGTAGATTTTATCAATTGGGTTATGTGTTTCTTAACATCGGTATCCTTTGCAGTTTTGATCAATGGGGAAACATCCTTTTTTTCCATGATGAAGCAAGGATTCCCCTTCTCCTCGCTTCTCTTCTTACTAGTGGAAGAAGGATTGAGTCAAGCCATTGAAGACGCAAAATCTCATGGGGAGTTTCAAGGTATTTTTATATCTCAAAATCTAAAAGTAACTCTTCTCCTTTTTGTCGATGATGCCTTGATTTTCTGCAACAAACTAAGAAATGATGCATAAAATCTGAATAATATTCTGGGATTATTCCAAAGAGCCATAGGAATGAAAATAAATGAGAGGAAATCCACATTATCATTTCATAATATGGAAGTGGAGGAACCTCTAKAATACCAAGTTTTTTCCCCTTTGACACAAAGAACCTAGATGAGGGCTTAAAATATTTGGGATTTCAGTTAAAACCAAATAATTATAGGAAAGAAGATTGGATGTGGCTTTTGAAAAAACTGGAAAAACGATTGAAAGTATGTAGCCTCAAATGGATTTCAAGAGAAAGAAGGATGGTGTTGGTGAAATCTATATTAGAAGCTATTCTTGTTTATTGGATGTCTCTAGCCTGGATACCCAAAGGGATTCTGGAAAAAATAAGGAGGATTTGTTTCAAATTCTTATAGGAAGGATCAAAGGACCAATATGTTTTTCCATGGGTGAACTGGGTAGAATTGGCAGCCCCAAAAATTCTTGGAGGATTGGGATTAAAGAACATTTTTCTCTTCTCCAAAGCGCTAGCGGCCAAGTCTTGTTGGAGACTAATCACAAAAGACAATTTTTGAACCAAGGTGGTCAGCCAAAAGTACATCCATTCAGAATAGATCAAAGAATGGATCAGAAGTTCGACAAAGGAAAGGGAAAATTGCACCATTATGTGGAAATATCTCTTAAAATCATTCCCTGTCGTTGGGGAAGGATTATCATGGAAAGTAGGAAGAGAATGTAAAAGGTCAAAGTTGGACCAGGCCCTTGGCCTAGAAGTGGGAACAACCATATTCTGTCATAGGAGTTGGTTCGGCATCTAAACAAAAACAATATCATTTATATCTATCAAATGTTGACCCAGGTCGTACCACTATTTGGTCCTAAGAATGGAAAGAAACTGCTCAAATTGGTTTAGGGGGATATTTTTTAGAAGCATGGTAAAACTATACAAGGGATTTAAAGAAAGCACATACAAGAATAATAGAAAGGGATGATGACTTGGTTTGGAAATTCGCACCCCATGGGGTTTACACCCAAAAACTAGGATACTCACAACTGATCATAGATCTTCAACAGAGAGATCATTCCTGGTGGTGGAAGGGTCTATGAAAGCTGAAATGTCCTCTAAAGGATCAAATATTCATGTGGCGTGTGATCAAGAACAAAATTCCCACATGGGACAAAATGAAACGACGGAAAGTGGAAGGTCCAGGATGGTATGCATTATGTAAGGAAGATGAGGAATATTGAGCACATCTATTCATTTCATGTCCTTTTGTTAAGCAATTTTGGGAGGAGAGCTCTCGTGCCTTGGGAAAAAATTGCAAGTGGAAGGGTTTGTCGGTAGAAGAGGCCTAGAAGGAATGGCTCACACAACTCAAAAACAAGATTCTAAAGGTTGTTCCTCTCATTCTAATATGGGGTGTTTGGTTAGCCATAAATTCTGCAGTTTTTAAAGAAAAGTTTACATTACCAGATCTCATAGCTTTGCAGGGACTTAGAATATTTTCTCTCTTTCCCTAGGAAAAAGACAGTAGCACGGACCAAATCATTCAAGAAGAACAGATTGATTACAACAAACCATGGTCTTTTTTCAATGGAGCCTCTCAAAACAACAATACAGATTGTGGTGGGGGAGAATTTTTATTCCTGTCAAAATCTCATTTTTTTAGAATAAAAATGGGGCTAGGAACTGGATCAAATAACAACTCAGAACTCATGGCTCTTAAATTGCTCCTATTGTTTGCAAAGAAAAATATGTTTCTTCTCTTCGATTTTTTGGTGACTCTATGTTGGTTATATGTTGGATCAGAAAGACACAATGATGCCACAATATTATCTTATCTCTATTGCTTGATGAATTATTCAAAATTCTTGATGCTTATGATTACTTTTCTATTCGACATGTCTATAGGGAATGTAACCAAGGGGTAGATTTCCTCTCTAAAGAAGGACTGTGGATGGTTTTTGGGACATGGCTAGCCACTGAAGTAATTGATGGAACATAGCACTCTTACATCCTTAGATTGTTTATTGATTCTCCAACTCCACTGGAGAGGCTTCTTTAGCATTGTTTCTTAAAAAAAATTGATGCGCTCCTAAGATATTTATGGATATGTGTGGTTTACAAAATCTTTGATTTTGTATTCATATATTATTGTGTGAACAATATAAGCTTCTTTTTTATTATGATGTATTTATAAAAGGGACAGTCTCGGTTCTTCAACAAAGTCTCTAACTCCTCCCCCTGATATGGGGATGTTTTTGTAACTGGTATATTGATGGATAGCTTTTTAGATTGGTTATTTTTTAGGTGTCTTGCTCTGTCGAGAGTAAGAAGTGATCAGAGGGTACCTCTTTTTGGGACATGCAGTTTTCTTGCATCCTCCTACTCTTCGGAAAAATACATGGCTACATGTATTCTACATAATGTAAATTTCTTTTCTTCCTTGGATGAAATAAAATTTACGCTTTTTTCTTTGGAAAAAAAATAAAAATTGACTATTGAAAATTTCATATTAATATAAATATTATGAAAAAAAAAATTTAAATGAAAAAAACTTTATATAAAAAAAATTCCATAACAATTTACATTTAATATAGGCTTCATCTGGGTTAGGCCCGAGATCAATCTTACTAGCTACTAATAAATAATGTGGACAACCCAAAGTAAAAAAAGTATTCATAAATATTAAAACAAAAACACAATCTTAAATAATGATTAAAAAGTAGAATGATGAAATGACTTTTTTTTGTTATGGTAGAGCTTGCAAATATATGTTTCTAGATTAATTCAATAATTTACACACATATTTGTGGTTGTATAGACAATAGACACACTACAAATATATAATGATAATTATCTTCATAATTAGATATAGAAAACATGCTACAAATGATGAACATTTTCTCTAGTGTAACAAACAAATATTTGGAAGCATCTTTAAATCTGTAAAAGTTTCTTTTACAATTAAGTTTATGATCTTTGAATATTTGAATTTGTTTTTTGAGAATGTTAATGTGATATTTTGTAAATTTACTAATGTTAAGGTGATATTTTGGATTTACTAATTTCTTTACTATGCATAAATTTGATTGGAAATGCAATATTATATTTAACACATTTTTTTTAATGAAGTGTGTAGTTAATTTTTAATTTTTTTTGTAAACTATCTAATTGTATTATAAAAATATAGAGGCAAAATTTACAAATAATTTACTATCTTCCTTCTTTCTAAGAAGCCTGAAAAGTGGTAGTAATGTTGGGCATTGAAACTGATTGGTCTGGTATTATAAAAAAATATGGCTAATATTTGGCATAAGTTGCCCGTAACTTCTAGTGTAGAGAGCCAAATGCTTTGAAGGTTGGCTACAAAATTTATACAAAGGAAAACTAAAAGAAGTATTTATCATGGAATATTTTCTAGAGGAGGAATGCCATTAGCTTTTGGCACCTAGAGTGTTAGGTAGCTAGAGAGGTAGTGGGGGGGCCAGAGGGCCCATAGTGATAATAGTAGAGATCATTCAATGTAAGGTGGACTAGGTCCACTATAGTATTAAATAAGGCCCACTATGGTAGTTAGATATAATAAATGTAAGATGATTTCTTAGAAGGTTCTGCTTCTAGAAGGTTCCTCCTCTAGAATGTTCTTAGGTGGTTGGTAGAACTATATAAAGGGGTTCAAGCAATGTAATGAGATATGAAGAATTATTTTATTTAGAGCATGTAGCTCAATAGGAGGATGCCCCCTCAAAGAGGCAAGTGAACATGAGAGGATCCCTTCCATAATAAGATCCATTGTATGATGTTGCCTTACCTCAAGGGTTTTCTTATAATAAAGAGTGATTTTATTCTATATTGTTCTCTGAATATTTGAGGTGTTTCTTTGTGCAAGTATTTGGTTCTTAACAAGTGGTATCAGAGCACTTTCCTTGGTAGGAAGTGTAGGAATTTTTTTTAATTTTTGCAGATTTTTTTCGGAGAAGAAAAAGAGGGCTGCGACATTTCAGACAATTTTTGTTGATTTCTATGTAAAATTAGTAGCAAGGGGTTGTATATCTGAGTTCCTCTCAGAAAAACACCCAATTTAAGAAAAAAAAAACATCTGAAACAGAGTCGGAGAAGTAACGTTAACAACATTTTAAAATCTTTTATTTTCAAGGTTTTTCCACAGACAACCACATGGTTTTTTATTTAATTATGTAGCAGTTGGGGCCGAATTTGCCAAAAAAATTACAGATATGAGTTCCTCTTTTAAACAATAGTTGATTTAAAAAAACAAATCACTAAAATCAGAGCTCCATAAGTGAAGATATTGTTGATTTAAAATTAGCCATTTTTGGGGGGTTTCGTGACAACGACGAGACTGCAAAGTTCATAACTTTTCATAAGGTGCTCAAATTTATATCAAATCAATGCCATTGGATAAATAATTTTAAGAAATTTATTTTGGTATATTATATCAAATCAATGCCATTCTTATTTGGATCCACATGACATGTGTCAATCTTTGGAGCATCACTTTCAATTGGTTATTGGGTTCTGATATCTTCCCTGTGGAGTTCACATGAACACTTGAACATGGAAACTCGGTTTACATTGGAAGTTGGACTACTTCAACATAGTGGCTTTCATTTCTCCATGAGACCATGGTTCTCTAGTCTACTTTAGTACTATGGTCCACACTTATCCATGGAATCCTGGTATATGGTTGTACATCAAGCGTTGATGAAAACACTATCATAAGGGGGATGGAATGTTAGGTAGCTAGAGAGGTAGTGGGGNGAAGGGTCGACATTGATAATAGTAGAGACCATTCAATGTAAGGTGGACGAGGTCCACTATAGTATTAAATAAGACCCACTATGGTAGTTAGATATAATAAATGTAAGAGGACTTCTTAGAAGGTTCCTCCTCTAGAATGTTCTTAGGTGGTTGGTAGCACTATATAAAGGGGTTCAAACAATATAATGAGATATAAAGAGAAGTATTGTATTTGGAGAGTGTAGCTCAATAGGAGGATTCCCCTCGAAGAGGAAAGTGAACATGAGAGGATCCCTTCTATAATAGGATTCATTGTATGGTGTTGTCCTATATCAAGGGTTTTCTTATAATAAAGAGTGGTTTTATTCTATATTGTTCTCTGAATATTTGAGGTGTTTATGTGTGCAAGTATTTGGTTCTTAACATAGAGGCTTTCATCTTTGGGTTCTTCAAAGAAAATTCACGTGCTTGCTTCCAGAATGATGAGCTTTTTGCGAGAGCCTTGATCTACAACTAGAGATATTACATCTGCATCAGGAGGTCATTGAGAACATCTTGTTTATCCATGAGGGCCCGACCTAGCAGAGATTTAATGTGCCAATAGAGGTCTATTGCTTGGTAATACATCGTTTCTCTTGTTCTTGATGACCATGTCAATGGAATCCATGACGACATCTCTGCATCCATTTCATTATTAGGAGTTTTTTTTCTTGCTTGGCGTACTTCTTCCTCCAAAGCCTCACATGGATCTCTATTTGGAGGAGGAGTTTGGACATAATATGTTTCCATTTCCCATATAGGATCTCGGTGAGTCCTTGAGAGAGGTAAGTGCGAAGAGGAACAACGACCTCTAGTGTTGGCGTGACCTCGTTCCATATTGAAACCAATGGGAGAGAAGTTGTGTAAGCTCTTTTCTTCTCTTTTTTACAGAGTTCTATGAGATCAATGAGAGCTAGTCTTAGAGCAAGAATTTTTTTTACTCAGATCTATGTTGAAGAAGGAATGAGAATGGGCGGTTGACGAGCTTGGTAATGAATAAAATTCTGGAGGTCAAACTTCAAGAGGGAAAAGAACTTGACTTCATACCTTCATCAATGAAGTCGAATGAATGTTGAAGATGGATGATGAGTTGTAGTTGGCCTTTCCAATTAAGGAAAGCTGTCATTGATAGTTGTAAGGTAGTATGACCCGAGCCGGGGGTTACTATTCTGTGACGTTTTCCTATGTTGAAGTTGCTTTGATTTAATTGAGATATGTTGTAGGTCCTTTCCATATCCTCTGCATTGAAGTTTAGGGAAGGTCGGGAGATGGCCCATTTATTGTCTTTGAGTGTTTGCATGGGATAACATAGGGGTAGATCTTTCTACCATTAGGCTTGCGACTGGAGAGGGTAGGTGGCCTCTATTTAGTACCTGAATTGGGGGGAAATTAAGAGTAACCCTTCAAATTTGATCACTGCCCAGAACATAAGGAGATTTTCCCCAGGTGTTCTCCTTCGTGCGAACATCATGAGGGACTCAACCACACATATGACAAAGATGAAAGGCATTCGGGTTCGATGAAGAACTTGTGGATGGCGTTGCGACAATGGGTGGCATGGTAAAACATGTCTTATAAGTGAAGTGTTGTACTTCTAAGAATGGTAATCAACTTTTAGAACGATTGGCGATGGGAGAGATTTTTTTTTTTTTTTTAAATAATTTTTTTCTGAAAAGTTTATATAAAACTACACAAAATTAATCAATTTATATATATTAACTAATTAAAAAATAAAAATTTATGTTTTAAAAAGTTTAAAATTATTTTAAAATTATCTTAATATTTAAATTTAATAAAAAAAATTAATTTTAAAAAAATTACAAATTAATCAAAATCAAAATAATTAACTTAAAACTAATAATTACAATATGAAACACTCAAAACTAATTAATAATAATAAGAATTTAATTTCAAAATAAATAACTTAAAATTAATAATTACAATATGAAAAATATAAAAATATTTTTCACTCAAAACTAATTAATAATAATAATAATCTAATTTTAAAATAACTTTAAAAACATTATTATTTCAAAATATTATTATTTTAAAGTAAATGCTTCAAAACTAATTAATAATAATAATAATCTAATTTTAAAATAACTTTCAAAACATTATTATTTCAAAATATTATTATTTTAAAGTAAATGCTTCTGCACCAAATTTGTATATAAAATCTTTTATAAATTCGGATAATTAACAAATAATTAACAAATTTAACGTGAGTATTCATCATGGAGACATCCTTCTCCGAACGTGAGTACTCATCATGGAGACATACTTCTCCGATTCAACCATAGCGTACTCGTTGTTATTCCTATA
>ML778339.1:212122-248427 GCA_009831015.1 Picea engelmannii
AATAGAGTTATCCCCTAGAATTTCCACCTTTTCATCAATTTTGGTTGTAAATTATGCATAGTGATCCCAATAATATTGATCAAATGGGTCCTCTACAAATATAATTGGATAATCCTCAATAAATGATTTGTATAGCTTGACTAGATTAGATATTTATATCTTCTAGATACCATTACTATTCTACAACAACCCAATTTCAAGGCAATAAGATAGAAAATTATATCCAAACAAATAACAAAATTGCATATTGATGTTAAATAATTATGTAGTAGACAGTTTCACAACCCACTGTGTGCATGAAATTATGGAAATAATTTTTCTCTCCATGATCTAAAATATAGAAACTTGGTAATTTGGAGTGATTGTGGACAACGATTCATATCCAAGATGAGTTTTATGCCTACTTATGAGGAGGGATTGGTAGGAATCCATTAGGAGTAGGGCATCTCAGATAGAAACCCAACTTCAACATATCTTGTTGATTGTGTGGGGATTTCTATTGGACCCTCCAAATGAGAATGTCTATAGTTGTTATTAGTTCTTGTATTTAACAAAAAACACCATATTTAAAGCATTAGAAAAATTTTGAGGTAAAAAAAGGGCCTGAAAAAAGTGCTATCAACGTCAACTTTAAAATAACCAATATGATTCAAGATGACGATGTCAACCATAAGGGTAAATAGTTTTGGAGAGAAAGAAAGGAAACTACTTTTTTTATCATACTTTTGACTTGTCTCCTTATAGCTTTACTCAAATTTCAATTGTAGGTACTTGTTGGATGCAAGATTAAATTTTGCATCTAATGAGCACCCACTCTGCATACTTTTGATAGACCCACAATGAGATAAACTGGAAATACATGAAAAAAATGGTTCTTTAAGTACCGACTCTACATACTTTTGATAGACCCATAGTGAGATAAACTAGAAATACATGAAAAACATGTTTTTCTTTTCAAAGAAGAACATTTTTTCATGTATTTCCAATTTATTTCATCATGGATGTATCAAAAGTGCATAGAGTGGGTACTCGTTGGATGAAAAATTTAAGTATGAATCCAATGAGTGCCTATACTTGAAATTTGAGTAAAATTAGAAGGAGACAAGTCGAAAATATAATTAAAAAAAGTAGTTTTATTTCTTTCCCTTTGAAAATTCATAACTCTTATTTTATTATTTTCCTTAGGAGATCCATTTTAAACCTCGATTTTTTTCTAAGGAATCCACTAAAACCATAGAAAATTCTTGGATGTATCGAGCTTTGGAAACAAAGTTTCCAAAATAAAAGAAATGCAATACACAACTCCTAAAAGTCTAGGCCATAACTGACACATCTATCTTAGTTTAAACTCTTGCTTCTCACTTTTCAGCTGCATGTGTATATACCTTCAATGTAAAAACTTGAATTTCGACACAAAATATCTACACTTTAGGTTTTAAAGCCATAAAATATCAAAATCCCAATGTTTGTATCTTCCAAGAAGCCTTGAACTGTGCTCAATTTAAATTTTTAATATTTGAAGCTTACCAACACTGTTGGGCTGCAAAAATGTCATCTTTTTATATCCTCTTTCCATGATATTGAATCCCTTTTTGCTTACCTATGACCTTGCGTTAGTTTGTTTTAATGATTGTGTGGGGGATTTAGACCCAAAGTGTTTTCCATTGCATTTCCTTAGTATTTCATGTGAATTATGATTAAATATTAGAGAAATAACATATTTTGCATTTATCTTTGAAAAAGGGGTTAGCTTGTTGATTATTTCAAGACCAATTGTCACTTGTTGCTATTAATGGAAAAGAAAATCTATGAAGTGGGTACTTGATATTTTCTATATGAGACATCATCAAGTCAACATAGGTCTATCCTCAAAATATCTCAATAACCCAAAGTGTACATTTTGAGAAAATTGACATTTTATTATTTGATGCTACTTTGTGACTACCACTACTCTGCATTTGCTGATGCTCTGCACACAGTTGTGTAAATCCATGGGAGAGTTGTGTGGATCCATGGAAAACAATTCACAACCACCAAGATATGACATGGATTTGTATCTTCATCAACCATATTGGATATGGAAATAATCTTGGGATTCTTAGACAAGAATAGTTTGAGTAGTTAGCAATAATCTTGGAATTCTTGGACAAGATTAGTTTGAGTTGTTAGAAAGGATATTGGAATTATGTATGAGTTTTTATTTATTATCAAATTGTGGAAACCACATGAGAAACTTGTGGATCTACATTTAATATTTTTTTATTTTAGTTCAAGAAAATTTATGTATAAAAGAGAGTTATTTCTTCATTATGGGGGGACTCTTGGAGCACAAGTCCAATCTAAGATGGAATAAATTATATTTTGCGAGTTCTTATTTTAATTTAGATTGTAATACCATATTCATTTGTTAATTACAGAAATCATGTAATGATCTTATGTGCATGCCTACATCATCGGGTTAATGTATCAGATCCCATTAGAACTTCGCAGTTAAGCATGCTCGAGATATAGTAGTACTAGGATGGGTGACTGCCTAGGAAGTCCTAGTGTTTTATATGCATCATCCATCCCAGTACTACTCTAGCTCGAGCATGCTTAACTGTGGAGTTCTAATGGCATGTAAAACACTAGGACTTTCCGAGAGGTCACCCATCTCAATACTAGTTTAGCCCGAGCACACTTAACAATGGATTTCTAATTGGATATGGTGCATTAATGCTATGATGTAGGCATGCACATAAGATCATTACATGATTTCTATAATTAACAAATGAATATGGTATTACATTCAATTCCCCATCAAAATGGTGAATATCACGATTTATCAAAACCATAGGCTCGAAATGTTGATTCAATTGAAAAGGTGGTTGGCCACTGAGATCCACATGGATCAATAGCAACACTTTGTTCCGGGGAGGTAGGGCCCATTCCGTAGAACACATGTTTTGTTAGTTAGCGTAGGTAGTTATTTAGCTACAATAATTTGATAGTTAGTTGTTAATCTAACTTTTAATTACAAGTGTGATAATTCATGACTGATATATTCAATTATTTGTTGTCATCTCATTATTGCTTATTGTTTTGATTTAATTACAATAGATAGCCTTAATTTTTTGTTATTTTTTTCTCTTAGATATTTACTAAATTTTCACATTAAATGAACCTATGTTGGAATGGAACTTACAAATTGCATATATTTTTCACAATAACTTGTAAACAGATTCAATCCGTGGTTGATAATTTAATGTCTAGTGAAATGATTTCTTTTTCTTTTGAAAACCAAATAATTGACCCAACAATTTTGGTGCACTTGTCAGGGAAGTTATTAAAGGTGTAATAGTATGTTTGGAATTGGTTTTTATATTATTGGGGGCACCTTCAGAATACCATTGATTCATACTTCTGATAACCTCAGCCTGTGTGTTTCTTTTCCATCCTATGGTTTTTCCTAGAAGTAGATTGTTGGGGGTGCCTTCAGAAGATAGTTGATTCATACTTGTGATAACCTCAGCCAATGTGTTTCTTTTCCAGCATACTTGTTTTTATAGAAGTATAATTATAGGGGTTTCTTCTGAAGAAAATTGATTCATACTTATGATAACCTCAACGTGTGTGTTTCTTTTCCAACCTGTCTATTTTCCTAGAAGTAGATTGTTGGGGGTGCCTTTGGAAGACAATTGATTCATACTTTCGACAACTTCAGCCCATGTGTTTGTTTTCCATCCTATGTCTTTTCCTGTAAGTATATTTTTGGGTACTCCTTTGGAAGACATTTGATTCATACTTTTAATAACCTCAACCTATGTGTTACTTTTCCAAAATGTGTGTTTTCCTAGAAGTAAATTGTTGGGGGCACATTTAGAGTATAGTTAATTCATACTTCCGATAACCTCATCCTGTGTGTTTCATTTCCATTCCGTGTGTTTTCCTAGAAGTAGATTGTTGGGGGTACCTTCAGAAGACAATTGATTCATACTTTCGATAACCCCATCATCCTCACCTTTATTTCATTACAAAAATAAAATAAACAAGATGAGAGGTAAGAAACTACACACTTTTGTTGAGAACACACTTATATTGAGAGAGGGGGTGAATCATTATAAGAAATTTTTTAAAAATTTCAAACATTCATCAACCATAAGAAAATATTCACATGTGAGATCTATTAACTACAAAACATGGAACACAAGATTTATGCGAAAACCCTTTCAGGAGAAAACCACAAAATTTCTCTTTATAATTCTTTGTAGGCACAAACCTAATAAAGACATCAATCCCCACCGCTAAGCACCAACTTAGCAAGAGACACCAATATCTTTGTGTGAGATGCATCAACCTTCACCAAGCTTACCTATTTGAAATTGATCTTAAGACCATTCAAAAACCCTAACTTCCACAATGCATACGTCAAAAAGTGAAACGAACCAACATCTAGAATTTCTACCACATGTACATTAATATCTCTCCTGTGTCTTTGCAAAATTTCAAGTTCTGTAACATCCCAAAAAACAAGTTATAGAAAAAGTGTCAAGATGACCTATTTGCAATTGATTTCAAGAGAATTCAGGAACCCTAACTTCCATAGGGAATATCTATGATATTATAAGAAACCAACATCTAAAATTTGTATCACATTTACACCAATATCTCTCTTTATCTATGAAAATTTTCAAGGTCTGAAACATTTCAGAAAATAAGTTATAGTGAAAGTTCCAGGATTACTTATTTGAAACTGATTTCAGTAGAATTTAGGAACCATAACTTCGATAGGGAATATATCTAAACATATAAATAACCAACATATGGAAATGGTACCACATGTACACCATGATCTCTCCTCCATCCATTCCAAATTTCAAGGTCTGAAACGTCCTAGAAAAAAATGTATCATGAAAATGTCAAGATGACCTGAAACTAATTTTGCAATTCAATCTTTGCTAATCCATTTTTCACACATACACTTTCTCTCAATGCTTTCTCTTTTTATACTTTATCATAACCCTTCATGAAGGGAAACGTCCCTTAATTAAATAATCAATTCCTAATACCATAGGAAAATACCCCAAACCATGAGAAAATACCCCAACCCCATGGGTTTGAAACCACATTTCACTTTTAACTTTTTCACGTGCACCCCTTTCTTAATAAACTTGTATATATATATATATATATATATATATATATATATATATAGCTCGGAAATGTTGTGTGTATTGTAATGCCATAATATTACATCAATGAAGTCATTAATCCTTTGACATCAATGACAATAATTCCAATTTTTTTTCCATAGGAAACTATGGTGAACTTCTATTCCCCCCATTCCAATGTATGTGGGATTGTATGAATAAAGGAAGAAACCACAAAGCACTCGGTGCAGTAAGATCCATTCATGGTACTAATCTCTATTTTGAAAGAATCTGGAAGGAGAAAGAAACTCTTGGGAAGGATGTATTTTACTTGTCATTTCAAGATCACAAGTGTGTCTCTATTGGTGTGTTTCTACTCATGTTATCGCTACTCCATCATAAATGAGTGAGGTTGATTGTACACGATTGTGAATGAGGATTCCACTAGAGAAGGAACAAAGGGATGTCGAAGCCTCCAAGATTGAACCTAGATTGATTAATTATCAAGGTCATACCACAGAATCTAGGCATTTTATGCTTGAATTTTTTGGTACATTGATGTATTGCATTGGAAATTATATACCTACAAAAATACACACTTATCTAGATCCTCATTTAAGAGAAATAGGTTGATTATCGGGATCTTATGGCATGGTGGCTTGATGAGTCTACAGAAAAAACAATCAGGTCAATCTTGTTTTGAGAGAACATATGGGAATATTTATAAAACCTATTTCTATCCAAAATATCCCTAGAAATATAGTTTCTAACTCAATTTGAATCTCTCAATTTGGATATCAAACGAAAAATATATGGTCAAAACACTTACTAAATGTCTAGCAGACAATTCCAGAATAGAGTTGGGACAGTCATTATTTGATAGATCACATGGAAATATTTTTAAAACCTGTTTCCATCTAAATTAACCCTTGAAATATAATTTCTGAACCAATTTTAATCACTTCAATTTGGATAACAAACATAAAATATATGACCAAAACATTGACTAGATGTAGAGTAGGTAGCTCAAGAATAGAGTTAGGAAAATCACGTTTTGGATGTCTAAATGGATATATATTTCAAACCTGTTTATATGGTTTATTATCCTATGAATCTAGTTTACAAAATAATTTTAATCCCTCCATTTTAATATCATATGAGAAATTTATGCTCTAAATACTAACTTCCTATCCTAAATCTACACTCATAAAACTTTCTTTTCTAGTTTGTTCATTGGTGCATTTGGCCCACAAATTATTCTTGTATTCAAAACATATTTCTATTAGAGATACACACATGGATCCAAATTATTATACAAGTGCAATCATGTCAATCCATTACCAAACAAAAATTTTATATCCAAAATTGTGACTGTTGGTCTAGGATGGAAATAAAAAAAAAACATGTCATGCAAGTTGTTCCTCGACATGTTTGGCATATCAATTCATAGAATTTTCAAAACTTGTTTATATTGGAGATATATCCATGAATATAATTTAAATTGGATTTTTAATCTCTCCAATCAGACATCAAATGAATATTTTATCAACAAAATATCACCAACTATTTTAGGCTGGCCAACACTCCTCAACAGGTAAAAAATGAATTTTGATTTGTTATCTTTCATTAGATCTATTTCATATGTACTATTTGTAAAAAACATTGTGTATTTCTTAGAAGAATAAAGTATTTACACCTCCCTTCTTCCCTGATCTCACATTTCATTATAGACAAGTATTATTTTTTGCAGGCCACCGAAGGATCAATAAGGTCAATTCATGAACGTGTGATTTTTGTAGTGCCCCCACTATAATCCCCAATTTAATTAATGCATAATGTAGATATAATGTATGATTGTGGTTAAGCAATGTATATGCAAAATGTATTTCTAAATTTTAACAAATAAAATGTGATGCCAACTACTAGGGGACATGGACAGATATGGGGGATGATTAATCCACAAGAGAGGAGGGGTCTATAAAGGGGATTTTTATCCATGAGTTATTTCCCAAATTCCTTTTCTTGTTTTTAATGTTTTGAGTGAACCTTCTGATTTTCCCCTTGAGTGTAGAAGATTCCAATCATTGAATACTTGTAAGAGGGTGGGTGCGAGGAGTCACATCCCATAGTTATTGGGAGCATGGGGCTGACTTGGAGTCTCCACTTAGTGAACTTATGTCATAGCACCTGCATTCGTGGGATATTAAAGAATACCCTATTTTCACTAGATATTGAAAAATACCTCCAAAATAATTTTTTTGAACCCCCTTCCCAATACATATTTCCAATAAAAAAACCTATTTTAGTAGATTACCCTTTTTATATCCCCCAATACCTAGAACCCCCTCATACCCTACATCAACCCCCCAATACCTAAAATATATTGAAATTATTTTTCACAATTTAAAAACCCCCTTTATGAATGAACATGATAAGATACTGGTCAACAAAGAAAAACCCCCGTGGGGTCTGAGTATAATCGATTTGGGGAAGAGTGTAGGTCAAGAAAGAAAGAAAAAGGTAGAAAGTTCATATAGCCAAAGGGAGTAGTTTTAGTTAGTCACATTTATGCATGGGAGGCAAGAAAACAAAAAGGGAGACAAAACTAGAAATGGAGAAACAATGGAGGGAAAATTCTAGAGCATTTTTGGAGCTGAAGAAGGAAGAAGCAARTTGCAAGGCTTGCAAAATAAGTAAATTTTTAGGCCTGAAGAGTGAGCTCATGTGAGAGTTGCACTGCAAAAACAAGCTTGTTGTTGTTATTTTTGTAAGATTCCCTTCCATATGACCAAAGAACTGGAGGACTTAGTAGCCTAGTTGTTCCCCATAGGCTATAGTCTTTGCACCAAAAAGGGGACTAAGGTGGAAAAAATATGTTATTGACAATACTAAAGTCAAATTAGTAAAGTAACAATGGCTAATAAGGAAATATAAGTTAATTGGATAAGTGGATAAAAATACTTTAGAAACCCAATTAATAATTTAAGTGAGAATTATAATTTTGGAGTATAAAAGAGGATGAGGGAGCCTCACTTCCTCATTCTTGATCATTTCTATTTGCAACTTTGAGCTCTGGCAACTTGAGTGTTTTGAGGGTTTTGACTAGAAAAACCCTAGATATCAGAATGGAGGTGAAATATCCATCCTTTCCTAGTCAAAGCTTGGCTATCACCATTCTATTCAGATCATATCATTTTTTGCTATCATTCCTGAAGAAGGGCACACTATTGGAGGGTTTTCTGTAGCAAGTGTTCACTGTTCAACCTTGAGGAGTTCGATTTGGCCTTTGGTGGTTGGATATGAAAGAGATCTTGACTTGGGAACATTTTCCATCTCTAGAGTGACCTTTATTGTCATTATTGGGGGTTTTCATCCTCCATAATTATTTATTATCAGAGATGGGAAAATTTCCTACAGGAGGGTGCACTTGGGGTTAGAGATCTATTTATTTAAGCTCAATTTTATCATCTACAACAGAGGAAATAAATAAATAAATATCTGAGTTTGTGGCTGTTCTTGTTATTGTTTCTATTTGCTTCATTGTTTCTCAAGTTCATGTCCATTATTGTAAAACTATTTGTGCTATAAAATCGACAACAAAACACAACATAAGATCAATAAAGCTACAGGTGAAAATTGTTTGACAAAACCCCTCAACCAGAAAATTATAAAACCAAAAGATTCCACTCACATTCCCTTGGGGATCTTACAGTGGTATCAGAGCTTTGAATCCTCCCATCCTGTGGAGATTTTATAATGAGAGGGTACAACATGAAGAAGAAAGACAAAGGGGTTGAAGAACCAAAAACAAAGATGAGAGAAATACAGGAAGCAAGTGATGGTACTAATAAGGAGGTGCCAATGGAATTGGCAAGAATAACACATGAACTACAATGCTCCATTTCCAAGACATAGTTTATAATGTAGCACAATTTGGATGAGACATACGAGTTCTTATCAAGGGGACAATATGATCTCAAATTAGATTTGAAAAATATTGAATAGGGACAAGAGCGCTTGGTTACCACAGTGGAAGCAGGGCAGGACAAGATTGCACATCTTCTCATGTAGATGGTACATAGCAGAGAACCAAAAAATAATGGGGCTAGTGGATCTAATGGAGAAGAGAGGTATCACGTAGAGACTAGTCATAGGGTCCACATAGAGGGGAAAACTCTATTTGGGGGTGCAACCAATATGGCACGAGTGAGTAGCAGGATCACACCCAGGCCATACATGCCATGTTTCTTAGACACACAACAATAGAATGTCAATATTCCAGGGCGTAGGGAGGTAGAGGACAACTTTGAAGAGTATGAGAGGGAGTATGCAGCATTGAGTACAGGGTTCAGGAGACAGGTTTCACTGGGGGGTATGTGGAATCAAATAGAGAGGCAGGCCTAGATATTTTCACATGGGTAATAATGCTCTAGGGTGCAAGAAAGGGAAAATGGATATTCCCACCTTTGATGGAGCAGCCAAATATTCTGCAAAGGCATGGGTACAAAAAATGGATTTTTATTTGTAGTTAAACCCCATGATGGAGATGGATGCCATCAAATTTTATACCCTATACTTGGAAGGTAATTCCCATGAGTGGTTCTACTATGGGATGACTACTCTAGGACATGGAAAAATTACTTCATATGCATATTTCACAAAGAGGCTCATAGACAGATTTGACCAAGGAGATCCAAAGCTACATTTTCATGAGCTCGCCCAACTAAAACAAGAAGGCACAGGTGAAGAATTCATTGAAGAGTCTCAAAGGCTACTGTTCATGGTTCCATATGTATAATAATCCAGGTTGATGGTGCTCTTTTTTGAAATATCGACAGAACCCTTACATGGATGGGTCAAGGATTTTAAGCCTAATACATTGCAAGATGTGATTTGGAAGAATAGGGACCTAGAGAAGATCAAAGGGTTGTAGAAAAAGGTAAGGGAAAAATGGATGAAGCTAAAAAAATGGATTTGAGAAGGAAAAAACTCTATTATACCTATAAAGAACCATGGGAGTGATGGAATAGATGCACGGGAAAAGGAAAAATTCACTACATTGAGGCCCTTTCCAATAGTGAGGATGAATATGATGTTAGAAATATTCAAAACATGGAAGTGAATTGAACAGAAGAAGAGCCAACACATGGGGAGGAAGAGGAGGAGCCAATGCACAATCAACTAGGGATCAAGAAGGATGTAATTTCCTCCATTAGTGGAGTACCAAAATTCAACACTTTCAGGATGAGAGGAGTCTTCCAAGGACAAAGGGTCACCATCCTAATAGATGGTGGGGCCTCCCACAACTTTATCAATGCTTCCTTGGTGAACATGAGACACCTTCTTATTGTTGAGTTTGAGGGATTCTTAGTGGAGGTAGCAGGGGGATGAACCATGCCATGTGACATATACATTCCACAGATGAGTCTTACCTTGGTAGGTATAATTTGGCATAGGATTTCTATGTGATGGACCTACTAGAAACCAATGTGATACTTGGATTTCAATGTCTTAGCACCTTGGGTTCTATCACCACAAACTACAAAACTATGGAGATGTCCTTCAATTCTGAAGAAGGAAAGATGGTAACATTGAATGGGATGACATATAATTCTCCGAGGGTGGTTTCAACAAAGTGCATGGAGGCTATATTCAGGCGTGAGGATGTGGCTTATGTAGCAGAGTGTTTATTTTCAATCCAAACTACTCAGGAAGGGTGTGAACACTATTCACAAGAGATATAAAGGATACTTGGAATACATGAGAAGGTTTTTGGGAAAATTCCTCCAGGGAAACCACCAGATAGGGGTTTTGAGTACACCATTGAGCTAGAAGAAGGGGCTAAATCAGTCATCACCACACCTTACCAACACCCAAAAAGGTTCAAATATGAAATTGAGAAGGAAATCAAAGAGTTGTTGGACATGGAACACATTAGGCCTAGCTCAAGCCAATTTGCATCTTCAGTTGTGTTGGTTAATAAGAAATATGGTACAGTGAGAATTTTCATTGACTACATGGCACTAGAAAAGAAAACAATTAAAAATATGTATCCAATTCCTAGGATTGATGAGTTGCTTGATGATATATGTGGCACATTTTACTTCTCGAAGATTGATCTTCATTCAGGATACCATCAGATTCGGGTGAGGGAACATGATACCCACAAAGCAGCCTTCAGGTGTCATTATGGCCATTATGAGTTTTGTGTTATGCCTTTTGGGATAACTAATGCACCAACTTCATTTCAATATTGCATGAATCACATTTTCAATAAATAGTTGAGGAAGTATCTCTTGGTTTTCTTTGATGATATGATAATCTATAGAAAAACTTTGGAGGATGACCTCTAGGATCTGGATCAAATTTTGAACATCATGGAGTAACAATCCTTGTATGCCAAAGAGTCTAAATGTGAGTTTGGGATGATAGAAGTATTATATTTGGGGCATATCATTGGATAAAAGAGGGTACATGTTCATCAAGAGAAGATACAAACCATATTGGATTGGCCAACACCCAGGAACATCACAGGGCTACAAGGATTTCTTGGTATTTGCACCTCCTACTATAGGAGATTTGTTAAAGGGTTTTCACAAATTTGTGCACCCTTGATTGATATAACCTAGAAAGGTGTGTTTAAGTGGATTGAAGCATCCCAACAAACTTTTGAAAGAATGAATAAGGTCATGAGCACTTGTTTGGTCCTATCATTACCATATTTTTCTCATCCATTCATACTAGAGTGTAACACATCAGGGGAAGGAATTGGGGTTGTCCTCATGCAAAACATGCATCCTATTTATTTTGAAAGAAAAAAAATTAGAGGGCATGCTTTATTATACACTATACATGATAAGGAGATTCTATCTATCATGCATGCACTATCTAAGTTCAGACAATACTTGGTGGGAACCAAGTTTATAGTCAAAACAGATCACATTAGCCTCAAATACTTTTTGGAGAAAAAATACCTCAATGAAAGGAAACAAAAATGGATAAGAAAAATCCAAGCCTATGGATTTGACATATAGTTTGTCAAAGGGAAGAATAATATTGTACCAGATGCCTTGTCCAGAAGGCCTTCAACTTACGCCTTGTCAGAAATTTCAGTTGAATGGAAATCACATCTGTTAGTAGAGTACTCCCCAAAAACGTTTGCATGTGAGCTAATGGATGGGAAAATTTAGGATGATAGGTTTCAAATTTTGGATGACCTTATATACTATAAGGGAAGGATTTATGTGGTACTAGAATCCAAATTCAAGGAAAGGGTGCTAATGGAATTCCTTGATTCATCACTAGTTGGGCACCAAGGGTTCCTCAAAACTTACAGGCATATTAGAGAGAGGTTTGCATGGAAGGGACTCAAGGAAGACATTATGCGCTATGTTAAAGAATGCACAACTTGTTCACAAAAAAAGGTTGAACATACCCATCCAACAGTTTTGTTGCATCCACTTCTCATTCCAGGATATAAATGGGAAAGTCTATCTATAGATTTCATCATAGGTTTTCCTAAAGTGTAGGGAAAGGAGGGAATTTTTGTAGTTGTGGATCGCTAGACCAAGATTTCACATTTCTTCACCATTTCCATGGAGAATAACACATATTAGGTAGCTCAATTGTTTTTCGAATAAGTTTTTATATTACATGGTTTTCCCAAGAATGTTGTGAGTGACAGGGATAACAGGTTCATGAGCACTTTCTGGCAGGATTTATTCAGACTTGTTGGCACCAAATTGACTCGTAGCATGAGATACCACCCTCAGACTGATGGATAAACATAAATAGTCAATAAATGGGTGGAAGGATAGCTCAAGCATTGTGTGGTAGGAAAACATAGAGCATGGGTCAAATGGATTCATTTAGGGGAGTATTGTTATAACATTACCCATCACAGGTCTATTTGCATGACACCCTTGAAGGAATTATATGGATATGATTCACTCACTTTCATGGAGGTTAAGCTTGGGGACAATAGGGTTCCTATGGCTAAGGATTGGGTCCAGGAAAGTCAGGAAATCCTTAAGGACATTAAGGATCATTTGCAGAGGGCTAAAAACCAACAAAATATCTATGCATATAAAAACATGGTGGAGCACATCTTTGAGGTGGGAGACTTGGTCTATTTGAGGTTACATCCATATCTCTAGACATCAATCAAGAGAAATGGAATGGAAAAACTCAAGCCTCATTTCTATGGTCCATACAGAGTGAGTAGAAGAGTCGGGGAGGTAGCATATGCTATTGAATTTCCACCAGGGAGAAGAATCCATAATGCATTCCATGTGTCATTCTTAAAGAAGGAATTGGGTAAACAAGTGTTAGTTACATAGGAGAGTCCACCACTTTATGAGGAGGGCCAATTGATTTTAATTATTGAATATGTCTTGGAGGTCATAGAAAAAAGGTTGAGAAACAATAATATCAAGGAGTATCTGAATAAATGCAAGAACCTTCCAATTGAGGATGCTTCTTGGGAAGGTGAACATGTCTTGCACAACATAGATTCATAATTGCTTGTGGGAAAGCAATTTCAGGTAGCGGGAATTGTCAGATCCCCTTTCATATGACCAAAGAATTGGAGGACTTAACAACCTAGTTGTTCCCCCTAGGCTATAGTCTCACCAAAAGGGGGACTAAGGTGGACAAAATATGTTATTGAGGATACTAAAGTCAAGTTATTAAAGTAACATTGGCTAATAAGGAAATATAAATTTAATTGGCCAAGTGGAGAAAAATTCTTTAGAAAGCCAATTAATTATTTAAGTGAGGATTATAATGTTGGAGTATAAAAGAGGATGAGGGTGCCTCACTTCCTCATTCTTGATCATTTCTATTTGCAACTTTGAGCTCTGTTATCTTGAGTGTTTTGAGGGTTTTGACTAGAAAAACCCTAGAGATCATCATGGAGGTGAAATATCCCTCCTTTCTTGGTCCAATCTTGGCCAAGGTGGTGAAATATTCCACCCTCACCATTCTATTTAGATCAGATCATTTTATTCTATCATTCTTGAAGAAGAGCACACTAATGGAGGGATTTCTGTAGGAAGGGCACACTGTTCAACCTTGAGGAGTTTGATTTGGCCTTTGGTGGTTGGATTTGGAAGAGATATTGACCTAGGAGAATTTTCTGTCTCTAGAGCAACCTTTCTTGGAATTCTTGGGGTTTTTCATCCTCCATAATTATTTATTATTAGAGCTGGGCAAATTTACTGAAGGAGGGCATAGTTGGGGTTAGAGATCCATTGATTTAAGGTTAGTTTTATCATCTACAACAAGGGAAATTCCTCATATGAGTCAGCCATCCTCTTCCCAATAGGCTAACGACCATTTCATGAAGTTTTGGGGAAATATCTAAGACATGAAAATTTCTAGGGTGTGCTACAACCAGTGAGGGCAGAACTCAACCAAAAGATTCAATGTTTTGGAGGAAGGGAAAGAGATCGATCTCGAAGATCTTCTCTATGCAACTATTGGAGGTTCAAGGAGGCCAATATCTCTCCTTTCTATTGTATATTGGAGGTTCTATCAACCACATCTTCCCTTTTCCTATATATATATATATATATATTTCCAGATTTTTTCTCTCTTGTATTGAGGTCATCTACATATTAAATAAATAAAGATCTGAGTTTGTGGCTATTCTTGTTATTGTTTCTATTTTCTTCATTGTTGCTCAAGTTCATGTCCATTATTGTAAAACTATTTGTGATATAAACTCAACAAAAAACCAAAACATAAGCTCAATAAATCTATAGATGTGAATTGTTTGACAAAATCCCTCAACCAAAAAAATATAAAAGAAAAAGATTCCACTCACATTCCCTTGGGGATCTTATAATTTTCCTGGTAGTATTCCCAGCAGTGAGTTTCCTTTCAGCGCCCAATAGTGATATTCTTGGTTACCTGCACTAGAGAGACCTTGGTAAATTAATGGGATGCCCTAGGGACTGAGAGAAGTGAAGGGGCACATTCCTTGGGTTGGGAAGGTAGAGAGGAGGAGAGCTAGAGGAAATTTAGGATAATTGTAGGAGAATGCCAGTGGGTTGTGGGATTATATGATATATGAGTGGATAGTGAGAGTCACCCTCTTTTGTGGGTTCTTAGCCCCATATTGGGGGTGATTTGTTGTTGATATCTATAACAACAAGTTTATGGTTGGGTGGAATATCCATCCCAAGCGGTTGGTTGCACAATTGTTTTAAAAGATAAGTTTTTTTATCATGAATTTGAGTTATATTATGAGTTTAATTGTTGTATGTTCACTATGTGTTTGAGAATGATTATGCTACTATATTTGAGTTTATTAGCTGCATTCATGTTTATTTTAGACTTCCACATATGCATTTATTTAATGGTATCATAAATGGTTAAATATCTATTGTTTGGGTAGATGGTAAGCTACAATAATTGTTAGCAGAAATTTGTGTTTTTATGTGTATTCTACATGTAATGAACCTCAATCAAGCTGGGGAATGTTAGAGATTGGTATCAATGCTCAAGGTTCCACACCGAGCTTGTATGTGCCAAGAATCATGCAAATTTGGTATAAATTTACTATGGTATAGTTTCACCTATGAAATATTTGGGGATACTTATGAAGATAGAGTGAAATCCCCAAATTTATGAAATATTTTGAGTTAATTCTACCCTTAGAGTCGTTGAAGTGACGTTTAATTGGATCAATCTGAAGGTTGTAGGATTAATGTTGGCCTTGGAGGTCAAACTTCATGTTTTAATGGTGATTAAAGAGTCGGAATATTGATGGCTCATATTTTTCAACATTAGGAATCGATGGGAAACGATGACCAAGATTAGATTTGGAACAAGTCAAAACTTCCAAGTTCACCGAAGGAACATTTTGGGGAAATTATAAAAAAATTTAGAAATGTATAATTTTTGGAAAAATTGCGTACAATGATGATGTGGAATGTACCATGACATGGAATCATAGGGTCCATGGTAGAAATTCCATGGTGGCAGAAGGAAGGGGTAAATATACTAAGTTTGATTAATCAACAACCCGTATCTTTTGGACATTAAGAAGTTGACAACCATGATTTTCTTGCAATATTGGGGGAGCTAGAAGAAATTTGGGGAGTTCTAAAACTGATGGTTGGGATCACCCCCATATTGAAAATTGATGGTCTAGATCCAACATGGGTTGGGAAGAAATCCCAATTTCATCAAGGTTTGGAATTTAGAAAGTTCAAACAAAAGTTGCAAAGGAAAACTACAATGTCTGATTGAGTTTGGAGTCTGATGGTCTTTGGAAGATTGTTTCCAATGGCCTTTGAAAGGTTTTCTTCTAATGTTCCTCAGAAGGATTTTCTCTGATGGTATTTGAAAGGGTGTTTCCTGATGGTCTTTGGAAGGGTGATTCTTGATTTTCTTAAGAAAAATGTTTCTTGATGGTTTTTGAAATATCCCCGATCTAATGGATCTAGATATTCTCTACTGAAACTGATGTTTTAGCTCTCTGATTTGATACTATGGGGGTTCTAGATGCATTTTAGTTTCTTTGTCTTAACATGCATGGTGATTTTTCATGTGTGTGTTCAGATAGAATGATGTTTTACAATTATATCATGCATGCGAGTAAATAAGAACAACACAACTCAATAATATGTATTATGTGAAATAACATGAAATATGGTTGGCATGCGGAAAGAAGAAAAATAGTCATCAGCTAAATATCATGGATCATCACTAGAATACAATGAAAAATAACATTAAATACATGTGATAAGAATATGTGAATGGATCTGCAACATGCATGGATAGATCGACTACATACAACCCCAAAAGCTCATAACATTTGTTGCAAATGAATGATATATTTTCCCTGGTGGCTACACTCATCTGATTGGCTTGAAAATTGTCCCAAAACGTGCACCCTAGACTCTAATATCCTCCTGATATATGACATATTGAAGATCATCTCATTGAAGATCAGAATGGGCCTCGGATGAGATCCCTTGGGGGTTTGTGCACCTCCTGGGATTTGGAAATGCACCTTGATGATTCCACCATCGGAATCAGATGATACCTATCTCAAAATGAGTTCCCTAGTATCCTCTATAATGGGTCGGGAGGGTTTCTCCGGATATGATCCAGTGAGATCTCTCGAACCCCCGATGTACCTCCCCAATTCTTGAGAACTTCCTAGATGACTAATGAGAATAGGGAGATTCCTCCATCATAATATTATGAATGATGGCTCAAAAGAATCTCCCTGGATCCCTCTCAACTGGGTTGGAAGGATATGGTGAGATCTACTTCAATCTCATCCGGATACACAAAATTATCTCTCAAACCCTTGCACCCTCACTAGATGCAATGCACATTGACTGAACTGGGTCTATAGATCACTGATATGGAAAGATGAAATACCTTGATGGTACTTCCGATAGTCTAGTTTATGTCTTCCAATATAAAAAATGATATGTGGTGGTGCTTTCCTTCAGAAATCCACAAAACATATGCTGAGGTCAACTTCCTCCTATGGAACCTATTTCTCAATTCAAAAATCAAAGATAATGAGGGATTAGGTCGAATTCCTCTTCTTATACCTCCACCGATATAATTTGTCGTTGAAATCACTTAAGCAAGGCGCCTTTCTCCTAAGTTGAGTGTGAATAATTAATTAAGTCCCCCCTTAACACCTTTTTCTTCTATTTCTCTGTTGACTTTGGCTTAAGTGACTTTTACTATGTTTTTTGGATTAATTCATCATTTGTCCCTTTATTCACCCTTATTTCTCCCTTTGTTACCTATTTTTTCCTGAATATAGTCTATGGGAACATATATACTACTAAGTCACTCCTTGCTGAAGCTATTCTTGGGAATGAGACATCATAAGCCTCCCTTCCTAAGATTGCTTGTCTTCAAGCAACATCAATCCTGGGTGTTGCAATATATGCTCTCCCTCCCATGTGGCATCCTCCATTGGAATTCCCCTTCATCTGACCAAGCACTCCCTAATGACCCCTATCCTCAACCTATGCTCTCTCCACTCTAGCACCTCCTCCAGTACTAGCTCCAACTATCCCTCCTCATCCAAGGGTGGCAGCTCCTTTAAAATGGACAGATGTTGTCCCATTTCATTTTTAAAAGTTAAGAAACATGGAACACATTGTGTATCTTGCTACCCTCTAGTAGCTCTATCTCATAGGCCACTTCACCTACTCTCCTAATGACTCTGTACGGCCTATAGAACACGTGCTTCAACTTTTCTTCCCCTCTCTTCTTCAACAAAGACTGTTTTTATGAGTGTAATCGTAGAAATACCAAGTCCCCTACCTTGAAACTTCACTCTATCCTCTTCCTATCTACATATATATTTTGTTGTTTCTGTGCTACCTGCATATTTTCTTTCACTGCCTTTAGAATCCTTTGACTCTGCTCGATCCAATCTTTGGCCCCCGGGACCTTACTATCCCTAAACACAGTCTCCACAAAAGAGGGTGCATCATATCCATACATTGCTCTAAATGGTGACATCCTGATAGACATGTGGTAAGTTGTGTTTTAACAATACTCACCCATGTGCGCTGCTGCCCCCCCACATAATTCCTCAGATACCCATCCACCCATTTGTTGACAATCTCTATCTTTCCATCTGTCTACAGGTGGTAGCTGGTACTCGTGGCTAAATCTGTGCCCACCAACCTGAGGAGCTCCTACCAAAACACACTGATGAAGATCCCATCTCTTTCACTGACTATCTTCTTCGGTAAACCGTGCAATCTAAAAACCTCCCTGAAAAATAGTTTTGCTACCTGTATGGCCTTGTAGTTTGTGGGTATGGAAAATAAGTGTGCAAATTTGGTTAGCCTGTCGAACACTACAAATATATAGTCTATTCCCTGCACTTGAGGAAGTCCTGTAATAAAGTCCACATAAATTCTCTCCCATTTCTTCTCTGGAATGGGTAATGGTTGAAGTAACCCTGCAAGGTGTGTCTTCTCAGACTTGTTCTAATGACAAGTCATGCACTCCCAGATGTGTTTCAATACATCATCTTTGAGACCCTTCCATGAGAATCTCTCCATGATCTACCTGTATGTTTTGAAGAATACCTAATGCCCAGTTGTAGGTGAATCATGGAAAACCTTCAGAACCTTCCCTTTTAAGGTAGATTCTGGAACCAAGTAGATCCAATCCTCATAGAAAATGACATCATCTAGCACTTGATATATATCATCCACTACCTATCCTTCTAGTACCTCACAGGAAAATTTTCTTTTGGATTACTCCACCAATAAATGTGTCTTCTCGTCTATAAAAATATCCATCATCGAAGACCCTACTGGCGTCCTAGACAAAGCATTTTTTATGACATTCATTTTTCCTTTAACATACTCAATGTCAAATTCAAAGGCTTGGATCTTCGAGACCCACTTTTTCAATCTCTCGCTAAGGTCTTTCTGATCCAGGAAATACTTTAGACTGTTGTGATCAATCTTCACCGCAAACCTGTGACCCACCAGATACTGTCTAAATTTGGTTAAGGCATGCATGATTTCTAGCATTTCCTTTTCGTAAATCAAATAAATTCTCTCTGCCTAACTGATTTTATTTCTCTCGAACATAATGGGATGCCCCCCCTGCATAAAAAATGCTCCAATCCCCACCCTTTATGCATTGCAAAAATGACCGAGAGAAATATAGAAGGGATATAATAGGTCATGTGTTCATAAACTCCTTCATTTTCTCAAAAGTCTATTGTGACTCATTAGTCCACTTATTGGCACAGGGGCAGACCCAGGGTTCAATGCTACAATAGCGCACCAACAAAACCCTAACTATCGACCCTTTCGGCAACACCTGCTAAGAAGATGAAGTCTCACCCGAGGTAGAGGCAGGGGTGGTTGTAGGAATCTAGTGTTTGCAACCTTAGCTAGGACACGAATCTGTGATTCTAATCAAGGCACTCAATGGTTAACATTAATCGATATTCAATTCTTAGTTACAACGCAGTTAAACCCTAATTACAGAGCATCACAATATTCAACTAGATCTAGCATCTAACAACAGTTAGCATGATGAAACAGATAAGATATTAATAGATTCAACACTAATCATATGTATATAAGTCAGATCTAACATCAATCCATATTATTAAGAATTAAGCATCAACAAATCATTCATCTATATTAAATCACTAAGAACATTAACATATAAGAACATCAACACATTGCAAAAAGAAGGGAAATACAACATGTACATGGTTCACCCTCTCTCTAGGGATACATCCACCAACTCTTCTCTTCTTTATTATCTTGGGTCAAGCTTCTTACAAGCATAGAGAATCCAAGTTCCACTCCATAGAGTATAGGAGATCTACGCACCTCACTGGATCCTCCTTCCTTGCATTACAACACAAAGCCTTCCACAGTCTATTACAACCACTTGCACTTAGCTCTGCAAGTTTCACATAGTATGCATGAAGCATATACAATCCATACTTAGCACTTATCCTAATATCACATAGATATGCTCTTCCTTAGCACTTAGCACAATTTGCAACTACTACTTCTTACATTGCCTAGACATCTATTTATACTTTACAAAATAGGCCTAAACATGGGTAAACCCATGGGCCAACATCCTCATACCCATTACATAATCCCAAATCCCAAAACGAGCCCTAAAAGGGGCCAAGATCCCATGGTCTCTGCTTCATCTTGTGCTCTGCCTTCGACAGCCTATCAAAGTCCCAAAATCAGGTCAAACATGACCAAGAATCCTCAAAACTTGGTGAAGGGCCAATAGGCCCCCAACACTCACTCGTGACTTGTCCCGAGTCACTTTGATGTAACTAGTTATGCTTCAAAAGCCTTGAGATTGGCTCGAGCTTCTTTGACTTGTTTTTGTGCTACGACCTCTTGTTCTATGAATTCTTAGATGACTGTTGTTGTTCCAGAGTTTGTACTTAAGGCTATAAAGTACTGAGTCTAGGCATCCAAAAGGAGGGTGAAAGATATAAAGGAAGAAACAAATTGGAAAAAGAAGCTAGGGATGATTTCTGAGTTGTCTAGGTCTAGCTTCCAATTGTTCCTAAATGTTTATGTTCTGTTCAATGGCTGCCCATGAACGTTCGAGTTCGACCCAGGTAGTAGTAGTTTTCAGAATGGTATCGAAAAGGTTTAAAGCAAGGATGGTTTGATCTGAGAGACCGGGTTCTATGTTGGACTGTCTTTCTACAGACACAGTCATAAAGGAACAAAGTTTTTTATAAAGTGTTGGTTACTATTTCACCTTTAGATTATACGAGGAAGAATCCCAAAAATGGATTAATAGTATAATGAAATCAAAGGTTGTTTTCTGTAACTGAGTTAAATTTTAAAACCATGCATGAAGCGAGAGAAAACATAGATCTGTTGAACAATATGAGGCATCAATCAGGGAAGAATCTCACCTTGTGACAGAAGAAGAAAATAAGCAGGAAAAACTTTAATGAATCATATGATATAGAAATCTAAACAATTCATAGGTCTTGTACCTGCTGATATCCGATATAGAGGAAAAGCTGTAAACGATTAGATGACTGAAATAAATGATCACCATAGTAGAGGTTGTACTAAATTGCAGCTAAGAATTCATTAAAGACACATATGAGAAATGATGCAAAATGAGAAATAACAGAAGAATTACATAACCCAGTCTTGACGGAAAAACGAGTCTTTGATATGCTTTGTATTAATTATGGAGAAAAAAATATTCTCTGGTACAATCGGCCAAAAGGCAAAAAATCCCTTGTTTTATCTTTCAAAATTATACTTATACAAGATTAAAATGCTTTGAATTCTAATCGTTCTAAAAAGTTCGGTTACAAATGGAAAATGAAGTGTTTCACTTCCTTGTCTCTTGTCTTTCTCCACGTGGGAAGGGTGCTTTCTTTTCTTGTTCTCTGGCTCCAAAAATAGGATGGAATAGGCATTTGTTACTACTTGCCTCCAGAAGCCTACCCTTTCCCCAACTCGATACAATTAACACACCTTTCTATCAATTGGGCTTTCAACTTAGAAGGTTCGTCTTGGTTGTTCTCCTTGAAAGTGTAGCAATTCTTTTCCAACAGTGGAAATCTTTTTCCTACTTGTCGGTCTTTCGTGATGATAGACCACAATTGCAAGCTTGGTTTTATCAACCATTTATCCCCTTGGGAAATATCGACCTGACTTACCTGGGATAATTCAACTTATCATTTTTCCACATTTTCCTTTATATTCAGCAGATGTTTGGCTATGTCAATTTTGCCCAGTGTTCCAACACTACTTTCCTTATCGAGATCTAACAAATTTTTATTTATCAAGCCAAATGTTTCTTCACAAGCATCCCTCATCTCTTTATCTTTTTTTCTTCTCTCGGATATACTATGTTCCCACGCCTTTAGTAAGAAGTTACCTCTGGTTTTATCTGGGATAGAAAACCTGGAACTGATGGCCACCTCTTATTTTGCTATTTCTATAACAACCTCTTGGAAAGCAACCTGAGTTTCCCCAACTTCTCTTTCTCTCAAGGAGATATCCTTTAACACTTGTTCTATTGTATGAAAATTATTCTATATGGTTTCTACTTTGGCAAGTAGATCCTGTTGAGCTACTTCTACCTTCTTTCGTATTTCTGTGGCTTGGGATTGGAATACCATTATGTCTATGACCTAGTTTTAACATAAATTAATTTAGATTGCAGTATTTTTATTTTATCCTCCTGTTGACTTACTTGCGTTTGGCTTATTTGTGCCGACTAATGCATCTGCTCAAGATCAGATTTAAGTCTCTCGATTTCCTATTGATCAATTACTCTATCTTGCTCGAAACCTTTATTTTCCTCATCCCTGGCATTCGCCTATGCCGTTGCTACTCGAGCCTCCAATTTGTTGATTAGGAGGTTATTTTGTTTCAACTGTGCCTTCAAAGTTCCAACTGAATATTGGTTGGTTGTTGCATAAGCCCCCAATGTTCCTGCTACCTCATCGATGAATTCTTTCTTCCAAGGCTTCTCCATCTGTTAGGATTTTGTATTTTTTAGCTACTGCACCCTCTCTTTGCTATGTTTCTTACTTCACCACAACCTTCCTTTTCTTACTGAAGAAGAATTCACTAGGAGGAAACTCTTCTACAAAAATAGGTGTTAGGTCCTCCTTGAATATCCACTCTATATCAGGGTTCCCCTTTGTGAATTTTAAAGGAGTGACCGATGCAATGGGGCTACCGATTTCCTTGGTAATTATCTCTCAGTTTCCTTCTTCTTGGTTGGGGATTTCTTCTTCCTAATTCGAGATCTCAGTTTCCTCTATCTTGTCCTGAGTCTCTTGTTTGCTAGGGTTCATGCCCATTGAACTTTTATCTTATGATTGCTGTGTACCCAGAGGTTGTGAGTTTCTGACCTGTAAAACTTTGGGGAGGCAACTTCTCCCATTCTCTTGGAATTTATAAAAATTGACCATATCACCGAGCAACAGAGCTTGGACCCAGTTTAAAACTTCATAATAGGACCTCACACCTCGGAAGATTTCATAATGAGGTGAGTCTTTGTGTTCGTATCTCTTCATTCCACATCTCGCCATGTGATTATTCAAAACCTTATTAGGGTTGTGTTTCTTAAACTCAATGTCAACCAATTTCATTTCCTCCAAGGTCGTAGCCTCTGCTTTGGAATGGATGAAATCTAATAAAGAATATGTACCAATGTGAATGGGGAAGGGTGGCCATACCTTCTTCGATACTCCTTTGAGATCCTTGCTTATCCCACCGAGCATAGTTTGCCTGGAGATCTCGCGACATACTATCTTGTCTGGTAAGAATAGCGGCAACACATATGGGGGGATAGAGGTGCCAAAAACCCTGATATACAAAAACTCTGCTTCTATATACAAATCTGCCATGCTGCTCAGGTTGGAAGTGATGTTATCTGAAATCCTGGGAGGCAGATGGCCAAATATGGAGACATGCATTGGTACCATTACCCAGTTGAAAATCTTGTAGATGAATTCTTTGGCTTTATCTTCCCAGAGTTTCGAGTGGTATACATGAATAGGATCTTCATTGGTTGGAGTCCAATTCCAGCTCATTAATGGAAAAGGTGTCATGAAGAAAATAACATCCATAATGTAAGTGGACATGAAGAACAAGGATGATTTCCCGCTCGCCTTTTGTGCTCAATATTCTGTAATTCGACTGGCTAGATTGTTTGACAACAATTTGGCCTAGTTGAAAGAGAATCCCTCTGCTACTGTGTGAATAAGTGGTACCCATGGGAGAAAGAAGTGAGAGGTGTCCTCCTTCCCATATAGTTTGCAAACCATCATCGCTATATACATTAATTGTGATACCAATGATGAGATTGAATAAATTCCATTAGTATTGGCTGTAAATTTTGCGGGGTGTGAAACCCAGTCTTTGATCAGATCGGATAAGCTTTTCCCAAACTGCTCGCATTCCTTATTTTTTAAACCCTCTAAGAATTTGACATTGTGAGTAAGGTTTGGTGTGGGAGACAATTTATACATTCCCTATAAATGCTTTGGTCTGAATGTCCCAATTGCCACATTCTGCTCGTTCAATATTGTCCTAGTTAGGATGTCTACATGGTCCAATTCCCATATGATCATATCATAATAGGGAAAAAGATGTGGCCTTGCTGCTATCTTGTGCATCTTTGACTGAGCGATGATTTTTTATTTGGTGGACAATTTGTCTTTCTTGTTATCGCTGGAATCATCTAGACAATTTATCAGCTCGGATTGCAGAATGTTGGAGACATACGTCCATGTTTTGAGAATATTGATACTTTTAGGCGAGGTATCAGAAATAATATCTGAACCTTGACCTGGACTCTTGGCATCTTCCTTGGATGCTTTTCGCAGAGCCATGATATAGAACCTTGCAATTAGATCCCATGTCATAGAAAATGAAAACACAGACATAGGTTATCTTGGTGAACTGGCTCTGCGCAAATTAGAAGAAAACATAAGATAATGACTGAAACCTTTTTGCTTTGAGTACTTAAGTCTGTGCGAGTCCTTGCTGATAGAATCTTTAAATTATTTAATAAAAATATTTATAAATAAAACAGGATCTTACTATCAATCACCTCACTAAATTTCTAATAAATGCCATAAATGTTTGATAATTCATGGTTCGGGAGGATATCGACAACGTTTAATTCTTGGTCCGTAGGCTATACGGGTTGAAGGTTGTCTAAGGTGTTAATTAATCTAGTTCAACCTTTTAATCAAATGTGTTTAGTCCTTAATACCCTTTTCGACGTTCCCAGTATCGGATGATTTTACTCCTAGTCTTTGAACCATGAACCTCGAATTCGCGATAGTGCTATTTGGTTGATTAACTGTGATTTGACTTAAGCTTTTAATTAACCACAATTAATTGATGAATATCCTGACTTTGGGGATTGGAGTTACAAACGTGTTTTTTTTGAGGTAACAACCGCCGAGTCGCAAAATTGCAACAAAGATTAACTATGTCTTAAATGTAATTATTCTTGTTATTAACCAGATTAACTTAAACTATTCTCGCAACTTCGTGTGTCAAACATTCGAAGGGCGTTCGAGGTGTGACTCCTGAAATGCGAGAGAACAGTTTATTAAAAGTGATAATCTGTGCTTAAAGGTTCAATAATCGTGATTAAACTTAAACCAACTTCGCCATTTCACATGTCAGGATATCGAGGGTTCAAATATGTATAACCATGATATATACAAAATCCTGAAATACGACTTTTTAGGCTTATGTGTATCGTTTCAATACTTAGAAAATAGGTGAATCCAACCTTTGATAACTAGAGTATTCGAAAAATACAAGTGTCCCAACAACTGACTTGTTCATGGGTCCCTCTAGGCATTGTTTAGCTACAGTAACAACTTGCTACATTTCTGCTCCTTGGCCTTCTATCTCTGAGAACAATTGGTAAGCCTCATCCTGTACAGGTTGGAGCCTTTGAGTCACTTCCATGACTTTGCTCTGAATGGTGTGAACCTACTACTAGGCAGTGCGCTGGTCTTGGGATCGCTTGATTCTTTTCACATATGACAGGGGCTTCAAATGCGCCTGTATTGTCTCTGCTTGATACTTCGCTTCCTAGAGATGTGACTCCAATGCCTTCAATTCTGAATCCTCAATGAGTTGTTCATACATTTTGGCACTGCGATCACTCAGTTTCTTGCACTCCAGGGCAAGGAATTTTATTCTTTCAACTATGCTTCAAGAAGTTGCTTCCCTTTGGTCCCTTACATCCTACGGAGTGTTGGGCACTGTGTGGAGCTCTAAATCTGTTATTCTTTTCTATAGCTTCTGTATGACTTCTGTGAGCTATAGTACTCGGTCTTCAACCTGTATCTCTAAGCTTGTCACAGAGAAAAGTACCCTGTTGAATGCTTCTTTTACTTCGAGTTTACCTGCGAGCAATTGTTCTTTTTCTTGTTGCATCTGCACTTTCTCTTCATCAAACTTTGTTTGGAGAAAAATCTTCTCCTACTATGCAACTCGACATTGTTCTACAAGTACTCCTTGCACTTGCTCCAAGGCCTGGGTAACTTGTTTTGTTTCTTCTTGTGTGCGATGAAGATGAGATTTGACCGCATCAACTAATTGACGGAGTTGGGTTGGTTCATCCCTCAACTCTGGTTCTCCTGATGACAGGGGTGCAGTGGACACTGTGCGATTGGACTAAAGGGCCTGTTGTATGCCTTCGAACTCAACCTTAAGTCTATCATACATTTCCTCCTGCTTATATTCTTATTTTTCCACGATTTCTAGCGAAGCGTTGCTAAGGGTTGCTATGATGAAATCAAATTAATTAGTAGTAAGAACTGTCTTCATATTGGTTACGGTGGCTCTTGATTTATTCTGAGACAAAGGTTTCAAGGGAGAAACCTTCCTCTTATTCAAGGGACCGGTCTCATCTCTCGACGGTGTTACTTCACCTTGCTTCTGTTCATCTCTTGTGTCATTTATTTCTTTCTCCTCACCCCCTCGGTCAGGTGATACTGAAGTAGTATTTCCTGAGGCACTTCTTAGGTCTTGGACCTCTTCGGTCTTTTTCATTTTGATGGGTCCGGGTGTATCAAGTGCAGTTTCTAGGCTGTCAGGGTCAGACATCTCTGCAGGGTCTGCTGGAATGGGGATTTTTGCTGACAAGTCCTTAGTGATCTCCTCAAGATCCTCTTCTGTGAGCTTGTAGTATGACTGCAACTAATCCTTATGTTCATCGGCTCGCGCTATAAGGTAGCTGAAGTGTCGATATGTGCAAAACTTCATCAGAGGTCGGAATCTCTTTAAGGTGTTTGGGTTCATGCGAGGTTTTGCTTCTATGGCTCTCTTCAGCTAAAGGTAGTAGGTATGAAAAACAACATTCGACTGCCACTGTTTGTTCATATCACTCGAGTACCAAAGGGTAGTGAACATCATAGAAAGAAAATCAAATGGTTCAATATTCAGGAAGGTCACACCTTTCGGCATATCCTAGGAAACAAAGACGATAAGGATCAGGAGCCAGCTGAAGTGGAACTCGTATCGCTAATCCTATGCTTCGCGATAGTCTAGCTCTAGCTGACTCACCAGGTACTTCACCCAATTCATCTGTAAACCTTCTATTCACTTTCCCACAAGGTCAACAAAGCCTATGACCTGCGTAGGTCTGTTCTTCCTTACTAACTTTCCTTCAATTAACTAACAGGTGAGGCACACTGTGCCATTCTGGATGGAGGCTACCTTGTAGCCTTGCGTCCCCTTCTCCACATCGCCATATGCATCCTTGATCTTTTTTTCTAGTGTGCGATCTGTGGCTTTTCCTAGATTGAACTCTTGCATATCAGGTCCTTGCATACTCAACCCTGTGATCCTATGGATCAATGTCGGATCGACTGTAATACATAGGTCTAGCTATAAATAACCACCATGGTAACATGATAGTAGTATCTTGACATAGGCATTGACTTCCCGGTGCCTTCCAAAGTGTGAGATTTTCATGACATTCAGTAGGGTGGACTGCACGAGGTTCATCATCCATGGCTGGGGGATTATCTTTGAATTCTTCCCCTTTGTCTTGGTCAGGTACTTATATGGGGCGAGCATATTATAGTTCTTTTGATCCCTGAGTTTGAAGTCACTGAAATTCAATGCTGTGATCTTGTCCTGCTGTGCTTGAACTGCATGTATCCCCTTTGGGAGGTACGCAGTAACCATGGTCTACTTGAATTATCCTGGCACACTATCTCGACTCACCGTGCCGACCAGAGGTGGGATGTAGTCGGGAAGTATGGACGAGATCAACTTCGCATTGGCTAAGTCGTCTCTATGCTTGGTTCTCTTCTTTGTTGTCGGTCGGGATGGCCCTGATCCACGAGCAATCGACATAGAGGCTTGCACTCCTCTCATCGATGATGCTTGTATACCTACAGACATCGAAATTACTCTTTCGTTCATGAGGTCGATGAGCACTTCCTCGAAAATTTTCTCTGCAACGCTGAACTCGTCCAACATACATGCTCGGGGTTGAAAATCTCGAGTTCAAAGAGAAATCTCTCAATGTAATGGGATAGATGGCAATAGCGCAATGATCACTGTGCAAGAATCAACTAATCTATAGGCTCAAATGCACGGTTAGCAAATTTTTTCTCGGTGCATAGCTTGATGGAATAAATAGATAACTTGGCAACAAATCTCTTCAATCTGACAAGAAGCCTTCATTAACTCAGTTCTGTTTGTTACGGCGCGGTACTAATAGTTTGGTGGCGAGCTGTCTAACCACAAATGCCTTTTTACCTGTTCGGGCCATCATTCTAACAGTTATATTGTTCCAATGGCTATATTGCTTCGCCATGGAGAAGTTCCATGTGACGCTGTTCTGGTATCCCGACGAAGTTCCAATTTTGAAAATTTTCCTTCTATGACGTTCCCTTGGGAACCTTTTGTAACTTTTCAATCTTATATCTCTTCTTACTTAGTTTTCTATCCTTCTTTCCAGCGAGCTTCGTCTCAGAATTCCTTTTTCCATTCTGATTCTTATCTCGTTCTGGAAAAGTAACTTCGCGCTGTTGAGATTCTTTCTTAGAAATAAGGGGTAATACTTTGTCTGTGTATGGAATAGGTACTGCAATCTTCTGGAATTCTTCTGGTATTCTTGCAACTTCGACATCCAAATCTTTGGTTTCAAATATCTTCAATCTATTCTTCTGTTCTTTAATCAAGTGTGCAATTCTCCTAGTCATGAAATATTTCAACTCTTGCTTCTTTTGTTCTAAGACTTCTTCTTCTTTCCTTCTAGCCTAATCTTTTTCAATCCACAGTTTTCCTAATAACATAGAAAATGGAGCATTGTTCCCAATAAAATTAACAACTTCAAATTCTTCCTTTGTCGAAGTTCCATGAGCACTCATAGATATCCTGGTAAGTCTTCCACATAGGGTTATCAACTTTCCTCTGAATAATCCTATTCCTCTCAATGAAGGAATCATAGTAGAATTTCCTAAAGTTTCCCAAGTTATTTCTATTATAATATTCACCTGTGTTTCTTCATCCAGAACACAGTCAATGTCGAAGTCTCCTATTCTTACTTCTATGCATTCTTTTTCTTTGAAGATCTCTGATAAGATGACATTTCGGTGGTCATTCGGGGTTTCTTTCATCTGTAGCAATACTTTCTCTAATTATTTCTGGGGTTCTGTCCTGGTTTTAGTTGCTTGATCTTTCTCATGGTATTCTTGTCTCATATTCATCCTTTCAACCTTAGCAATCATTCTAGGGAAATCTAAAACTTCATGATCCATAGCTTTACAACAAATCCAACTAAGTTTTCTTCCAGGGAATTCCTTAGCAAGATGTCTTGGTTTTATTCAACTGTAACAAAGAGTTAATCCTCTCTTTCTCTTAAATGATCCCCAACCTTTTCTGTAATGCGCGCTAGGATCATAGTAGCTAACCTGCAAAAAATTATTTCTAGGATCCTGCATTCATCTGTTAGTCCAAACATTCTCTCTATGCATAGGTATAACATATATTTCACTATTCTTATCAGATCTACTCATATCAAATCTTCTTTCATCTCTCAGTTCCCTAGTTTTCAAGATAGGACAAATCTTATCAAACATACCTAGATCCATACTCTAGAAACAAAAATTTCCACTTATCTTACTTCTACAGAGCACAAAGCTTCCAGATCTAAAACTTTTCACTACTCTTACCTTTATCAGAGCACAAAATGTTTAGATCTTACCTCTTTTCTTCAAATCAGTCTTCTTTCTTTAGCACAGAGCTTCACAAATCAAATAGAATACTGTGCATCTAAAATTTGTCTTCTCTACGTCCTTCTCTCTGATGCTAGTTTTATGATATCCTAATCGTAGATCAATTTTGGTGAAGAAAACTGCCCCATGTATCTCGTCCATCATCTCATCTATGTGCAGAATGTGGTACATGTTCTTGATCGTCTTCTTATTAAGGGATCTGTAGTTTATGCACATCCTCAATGTGCCATATTTCTTTACTACCAGTATGAATGAAGAACCAAAAGGACTCATGTTGGGCATGATGTGCCCCATCGCAAGAAATTCCTTGATTCCTTTCTCGATCTCATCCTTGAATCTCTTGGGGTGTCTATAGGGAGCGATGATCACAGGTGTAGAACCTAACTCCAAATCAATAGTATGCTCGAACCCCCTGTCAGGTGGCCTCCCTGGTGGTATCGGCCCAAACAATGGCTCATATTGACTCAAAATATATCTGATCTGTGGATGGTAATGCTCTCTTCCCTCTGAATCCTTTTGGGTGGTGATCGGACACTCTGTTGCATATGCTACATCGCCGCGAAAGATCTGCTCCATCCTCTTTGTTGATATTTCTCTAGGTGCTCCTATAGACATACCACTCAATACTACTCTCGACCTAATGGAATTTATGAAACTCATGGTCAATGTTTGATAGTTGAACCCAATATCTCTCAATGAATATAGCTACTATATCCCCAACAATGCATCTGTATTTGAGAGGTCAACTACATAGAAAGTATCTGTCATGGTGTAGTTTCCTATCATGATCTCTAGGTCTGGAACAATATCCAAACATGTCATAATATACCCATCTACCACGGACACAATAAACCCCTCAAACTCAGTGAGTATCCCCCTCCGGGCTTATAATATCCCTAGGCCAAGCCCAATTGTAATGTAATGAAAATGTACTTAAGCTGGTGATTTGTTTGATATCATTTTTGTATGCACCTTTCATGGCATAGTGAGCATGTATTGTGTAGTAAAATGAGGAAGTGTGCACATTCCAGGATACTGCAGGAAACAACTTAAGTGCGCACAATTTTGAGGCCAAGAAGTCTTGTGTATATGCTATGTTTTATAGGCTAGTGAGCCAATTATTATATGCTAGGATGCTTATGTTTTGATTAGGCCAGAGAGCCTAGATGTTAAAGGTGAATGCACCTATTTTTTTATATGTCTCATCATTAATATAAAATACATCGTTGCACACAAACTGACCATGATAAAAGAGTATGGGGGACTAAACTCCACTAGTTCGGGAAAGGGTGGGGGCTAAAAGTTAAGACAAGGGATAAGCTAGGGAGCTTAATCCAAAAAGGAATATTATATTAATATTTCTTAAATCATGAAGTATGGACAATTATTTTATCCTAAGTTCCAAAGTTGGGGACAAGTGGGCCAAAGTAGCTCCCGATATGACAAGTGTCAAGTTGGGAACATGCATATTTATATTTTGGACTTAGTTCATTTTGGGGGGGATTAATCCATTCTTTCATTATTTAGCCATCATTCAGCCATGCCATGAGCACTCACTCACTCAGTCAGTTATCCTCTGTACTTTCAAGTCATTGTACCTAAACTTATATCCATATCCATACCTATTTATGTAGTTGGTTATCTTGGGAATTGGACTGAAGAAGTGGGTTCTCAAACCCGTGGGATATTGAAGAAGCAGGTTTTCAAGCCCGTGAGCATTTTCTCTCTGGGTGAGAGAATTTCTGGGAATTTTTTTCCTTAAGGTGCTAAACTACAGCTACAGGGCTCTGAGACTTCCTGTCCGGCTTGTTGCTGAAGCCCGAAAAGGAAGTGGGGCAGCCGGAGGACTGTTGAGCAGATAAGGGGCACACTTCTTGGGGTGGGACAAGCATGTGGGGATGAGAGACTGTAGGCTATTAGTTTGAGTTGACACCTGTGACAGAGCATTTCATGTTGTCTGATATCCATTAGTGATCTAGCAGGATCCTCAAGTCTAAAAAATGCTCAAAAAATGAAAGTTCTCAGATTTTGATGAGACTAACGCCATTGCGCCTGACTCGTTCTCTTGATTCCAAGCATATATTTACTTTCTCAAACAGACGCTGTATGCGAGAGTTATCATACTCTGACCGTTTTCCCAAACATGCAAAAAGTCAACAGGTCCAGTCAAATGATGACATCAGCATGACATCAGCAGTGCTGACATGGCAGAGACAAGTGGTGAGAAGTGGCAGTCCAGGAGAAGGTGATTGGTTAGTGATAGGGATCCAACCAACAACTGACAAGTGGCATTTGTATGGAAAATGGTTGGGTGCCACGTGGCACCATGGTATTGGTTAATGGTTGGTGGCAAAAGTTTTATTGGAGTCCATGGGGTTTAATCCCATGACCTCTTGGGTCAGCCCAAGCCTTTGACAAAGGTCCCTTGCCAATGCACCCTTGGTGGTGCTTGTAACATTAAAACAAAAAATAATATAAATAAAGGTGATAAATTAACAAGGGGGGTGCCCAATGGATAAACCTCAGCCCTGGTTTTGAGGAGAATCCCATGAGACCAGGGGGGCATGCTCCAAAAGGGGATTAGCCCAGCTAAGCGCCCTCCGTTTTAGCTTATGATCCTATGCATATGCCTAATGACTAGGATCCAAGGGTGCACCCAACCCAAAAGGGGATATTCTATGTATTTTTGTTAAAAATGGGTTTTTTAACTTTAGAAAAGCCCAGATTTCACTGTTTTGGGATATTTTGGCCATTTGAAGGGGGATTTGATCCCAAAAAGAGGCCATATATTTAGGGGAAGTTGGTATTCTCTTGTTGAGCCTAAATACTATAAATTTAAGGCTTTTTGAGCTTGAGGAGAGGCTTTGGTATGCAGGGAAATTGAGGAGCAACATTGTAAATTTGTCCATTTCTTATGAATTGAGGGGCATTTTGGTCATGTTGGAGAGGAGAGTTTGGGAGCATGATTGGATCTTAGCAGGGATGTCTTGCACAGGATACCAATAACATTTTGTAACAACAATAAATCCAATGTAAGAGAACTTGAGTAGTTTGACAAGAAATAAAAAGAGGTCCTCCACTTGGAAGTGGGCCCAGAGACGTAGACAAAGATTGGTGAACTCCATTAACAACTTTCTTGTCTTCTTTTTCTTTATTTTTTGTTGTTATTATCTCTATTATGCAGCATGATTGATGAGGCTGATCTCTTTAAATTATTAAGCATCTAATAATCGTCATTTTGTTAAACTACATCTTGATTTTTGGATCAAGTATATTGGTATCAGAGCTTTGGTTGTTTTGGAAGGTTTAACAAGTGCAGGGTGGATGCTTACAAGATCCAAATATCATAAAGGAGAAGGATCATTGGCTTAATTCATTCCTGAGATAGAATGATTTTTGAGAAAGAAAAGAATGGCTTCAGAAGGAGAGCTTTCTCCACGAACCAAGAAACTAGAAGATGCTCTTTTCTCCATGTCTGAAATGGTCAAAGTGTTGTATGAGGATTTCTTGGAGAGAAAGAAACCAGCCTTGGGAGAGATGTTAATGAAGGGTAAAAGTGAAGGGGAAGGAGAGTCTTCAAAGCCTCCTCCTACGCCACCTTCACTGCCATCTTCTCCTTCTTCTTCCAGTTCTACATCAAATGCTAGTTCTAATTCTACAACATCTACCATACAAAAACAAAGACATAAGCATAAGTCTAATATTCCTTTGTTAAAACTTGATGTTAAGTTTGATTTGCCTTTGTATGATGGAGAACTAAATGCAGAAAAGTTAGATAATTGGATAAGACAAATTGAAGTGTATTGCATGATACAAATAATCATAGATGAAGAGACTATGATCTAGCTTGCTAGTCTTAAGATGGGAGGAACCACCCTTGTTTGGTGGGAAAGAAGGACACAAAAGGATCTTAAGAAGTTTGGTAAGACTCTCTCTTCATGGCTTGATTTTACATCTTCTTTACGAAAACAATTTTATCCTCTAGCTTACATGCAACAAGCTATTATGTCATGGCAGAACTTTATACACTTAAAATGACAAACTGTTCAAAGTTATACACAGGAGTTTTGCAAAAGAGCTTTGTTGTTGGGAATATCATTGAATACTCAAGAAACACTGCTTAAATATATAGGTGGTTTGCATAGTTATTTGCGACATAACATTCTTATGTTTAATCCTACTAGTTTAGATGAGGTGTGTGTACAAGTGACTCATCTTGAATCTAGAGGCAAGAATGTAAATGTTGATTTTGTAAAACCATTTAAATCTTCTGAAGGAAAGTTTAAAGGCAAGGGTAAAGAGAAGTTCAAAGGAAAGAAAACTTATACAGTGAAGAAAGAGAAACCTACATGTACTCATTGTAAGAAAGAAGGCCATAGTGAGGATTGTTGTTGGATTCTTCACCCAGAGTTGAAACCAACAAAGTTTAGGAATAAAGGAAAACCAAAGACTAGTGCAACAACTCAAGTTGATTTGGGGTCAGATTCAGGAGATGAGACAAAGGTCACAGTCACATGAATCAAAGGTAAAAATTCTGTAGCTAGTACAAGTTCTTCAATTCAGTCTTTAAAATTTGATAATGAATTTGATGAGGTCAAATGAACATAACTTTTTCATATAAGGGTAATTTCCAAACATACAAAAATTGATGCTCTATTTGACAGTGGCTCACAAGTAAATTTTATATCAGAAGCAATAGTTAAAAAGTTGGGATTAATCACTAAACCTCATAAGAAACCATATCCCTTAGGATGGATTCATAATGATAATCAGTTGCAGGTGGAAAGACAATGTGTCCTAAAGTTTGCAATTAATTCACAATTCATAGATGAGGTTGAGTTGGATGCAGTTCCACTAGATATATGTGGTGTCATACTTAGAAGTCCATATTTGTATGATACAAAAGCAATATTCTATCATGAAGACAATAAGTATCAATTAACTAAAGATGGAAAATAATATATAGTAAGGGCTCATCAAAAGAAATTGAATTTATCACTAATCAACTCAGGACAAATGAAGAGGATTGTAAATGTCAGTAAGTGATATCTCTTAATGGTGGTAAAAGATAAAGACACTATCGGAATTTATACTTTCAAAGATTGTGATGTGAAGTTAAAAGATTAATTAGTTAGAATTGTTTCTGACTATGATGATTTATTTCAAGTCCCGAAAGGATTGCCTCCAAAACAACAAGTTGAACATGAGATACAATTGCAGCAGGATGTTCCTCTTCCTAACATTGGCATGTACAGGTTATCATTCTTGGAAAATACAGAGATAAAGAAATAGGTACAAGAGTTGGTTGAACAAGGGGTCATCAGACCTAGTTCTTCTCCATGTGGGTCACCTATCATCCTAATGTCAAAGAAAGATGGCACATGGTGCATGTGCGTGGATTTTCAAGCTTTGAACAAAATCACAGTAAAAGATCATTACCCTTTGCCTCGCATTGATGATTTATTAGATCAATTGAAACATGCGGCTTATTTCACTAAGTTAGAATTAAGAAGTGGTTACCATCAGATCAGGGTTGCTGAACAGGATATCTGGAAGACTTATTTTAAAACAAAACAAGGATTGTTTGAATGGTTAGTGATTCCATTTGGGCTTACTAATGCACCTGCTACTTTCATGAGAGTTATGAATGATGTATTTAGGCCTTTCATTGATGAATTTGTAATAGTCTACTTAGATGATATTCTTATATTCAGTAGGACCAGGGAAGAGCATGTCTAGCATGTTAGGCAGATACTTTGTTAAGGTCCTAACCCGCACATAGGTAGATCAATGTATTCGGATGTAATAAAGGTCAATATTAATAAGACCTTTCAAGAAAATAGAATAAGGCGGATGTAAGAAGACCTAATAGAAGCTTCCGCTTCTAGAAGGATCTTCCT
>ML778339.1:271874-282804 GCA_009831015.1 Picea engelmannii
ATGGCCTAAAGCCGACATAAATAAAATAACATTACTAATCTAAATTACAACTAATGGCCTAAATCCGACATAAATAAAATAACATTACTAATCTAATATGCCCCAATTAAGTGGTAATGAGCCAATATTAGGGCTTAACAGATTACAACTCTCTTTTCACAACTACCCAATTCACTTCTTAGTTTTCTTTGCGTGTCTTTGAGCTTGCTATTTTCAATCTCAACATGCTTCAATTTTTTAAGATTCTCATTTTCTTGTTGAATAATATTTTCTTCATGATTTTCTTCTTCTTCATTGGAATTTTCTTCTTCAGTGTCATTTATTTCAATCCTTGTATGAGGACATTCAAATTCAACATGACCTACTCCTTCAGAATTAAAGCAAAAGAACTGACCTCTATTTTCTTCTTTGAAATTTGAGATGTTGTAATTTGCTTCAACTTCTTCTTCTTCTTCTTCTTCTGCATATTCCCTTACATAAAGGTCTTGTAGCTTGTCCCAAATCTCTTTTGATGATGCACATGATCCCACCTTGGATTTCACTGAATCTGTCAATCCATCTAGGATGGTATCTATTGCCAATTTGTTGTTCCTTTTTGCTTCCTTCTGAGCTGCAGTCTTTGGTTTCTTCAAAGCATTGTATCCTGAAGCAACTGAGAACCAAACATCTACCCCAAGAGATTTCGAGTAAGTTTCCATTCTATTACTCCAGTATTCAAAATTGCTTCCATCAAATGGTGGAATCCCATTTGGAATTTTGTCTTCCATTTCTTCTTAGGATCTTCCTTCCAGCAGTTAAACTGTACTGAAGGTAACCCGCTCTGATACCAATTGTTGATACTGAGATACCTATAGAGATTATTTTCCTTTTCCTTTCATAGACCAGGTCTTGGACACCTTGTCTGAGAAGAGGTACTTTTATTTCTTAGATGGGTTTAGTGGGTACAACCAGATCCAAATTTCCCTTGAAGATAAAGAGAAAACCAAATTTACTTTCCCATGGGGTACTTATGCTTATAGGGTTCTTTCCTTTTCTTTGTGTAATGCTGCCACCTTTTAGAGGGATGTCCTGGTTATTTTTTATGATTTAACCCATGATTGTGTAGAAGTCTATCTGGACGACTTCACAGTATATGGGAATGATTTTCAACAAGCATTGGAAAATTTGGAGAAATTATTGATTAGGTGTAGAGAGACTAACCTTTCCCTCATTCATAAAAAATACAGGATGATGCTCATTGAGGGGATTGTCTTGGGCCATCATATTTTCGGTACCAGAATAAAGGTAGAACCTACCAAAATTGACATTATTTCTCAAATCAAAATCCTCATCTCACAGAAAGAAGTTAAAAGATTTTTAGGGCATGCTGGATATTATAGGAGATTCATTCAAAATTTTGTAAACTTAGCTGCCCCACTGTTCAAATTGTTAGCGAAAGAGGATGAATTCCATCGGGATGAACAATGCCATATTTATTTTGAAATTTTAAAGAAAAATCTTTCAAGTTCCCTTGTTTTAAGAGGACCAAATTGGTCTCTCCCCTTTCATATTCATTGATGCCTCAGATACAACTTTGGGGATTGTTATAATACAAAGAGAAAACCGACTTCCTTATCCTATCTACTTTGTTAGCAAAAATATCTCCCCTATTGAAGTAAATTATACTATCACTAAAAAATAATTTTTATTAGTAGTCTGTGTCATTAATAAATTCAGACACTACATAACAAGGTATGAGGTTTTTTGTACACACATACCACTTAGCCATTAGGTTTTTAATGGATAAACATGTGAAAAATGCTATATTTACTAGATGGCTATTATTATTGAAAAAATTCAATATTACTATCATTGATAGACCCGACAAAGATAATCTCATTGTTGATTTCCTATATAGACTTATTCGTACAGGTGATAATGCACCAGTGGATGAAAATTTTCCACATGAAAGTCTGTTTGCTATTTCTAATTACACTCCTTGGTATGCATATGTGGCTAACTATCTTGTAACAGGAAAATTACCTCAGAATCTATCCCCTCGATAAAGACAGAGGATTATTCAGCTAAGTGCAAATTATATGTGGCTTGATGACTATCTATACCGTACAGGGCATGACTTGGTGATTAGAATATGTGTACGGGAGGATGAGATGTATGACATATTCAAATCCTGCCATGATGGCCCATGTGGAGGCCATTTTATTGATAAGAGGACAACATAAAAAATACTACAGTCATGCTACTATTGGCCAACCATTTTTAAGGATGCAAAGAAGTATGTATCCAATTGTGACGATTGTCATAGGATGGGGAAACCAACTGCAAGTGATGAGATGCCTCTCCAAGCTCTAGTAGTAATTGAACCTTTTGAGAAATGGGATTTGGACTTTGTAGGACCTATTAACCCTATGTCTCAAAGAAGAAGGTACATACTGGTCTGTACAAATTATGTGACTAAATGGGTAGAGGATAAATATTTGTATTCTGCAAATGAACAATTTGTTGTTGATTTTCTATTTGAATAAATATTCACTCATTTTGGTGTTCCTCGAGAGATAGTGACAGAACAAGAAGCCCAATTTACCTCCAATTTGGTCAAAGGCATTACTAAAAAATATCAGATTAAACATAGAAAATATTTACCTTATCACCCCCAAGAAAATGGATAAGTGAAATAAACTAACAAGGTGATAGAGGCTATTCTCACAAAGACAGTTCAGTTACACCATAAAGATTGGGTTTATCGATTTCCTGAGGCCTTATTGGCCTACATAACAACTTGGAGAAACACAACAGGCCATACACCTTATGAATTCATGTATGGGAAGCAGGTGTTGCTTCCTGTATAATTTCAAGTAAAAACCTTCAAGACTACTATGCAATTGGGGATGGATTTAGATGAAGCTAAAAAATAAAGGATATTGCATCTGAATGAGCTTGATGAAATTAGATAGGATGCTCTTCAGAGGACTATACTCGTTCAAGAACAAAGGACTATATGGAATGATAAGTACATCAATAAGAAGTCTTTCCAACCAGGTGATTGGGCCTTGCTGTATGAAAATAGGTTGAATAATTTCAAGAGTAAATTATCCACTCGATGGTTGGGACCCTATGAAGTAGACACAATTTATGAAAATGGACCAGTGAAGTTAAAAACCATTGATGAAGACCATACCTCCTTTGTTGTAAATGGGAATCAATTGGAAGTTTATCATAATCCTCTGTCTAAAGATGATTTTATCAAATAGGTTCTTCAAGATTATGAAATGCAATTGGTAAGCAAAAGGATCTCTCATCATGCTGATCCACCACTGTAAGTTTTGTTGTGTTATTTAATTTAACTTTGTACATATATGTATATAGGTGTGTTGTTAAATAGTGATTTTGGTGTTACTAACTAGAGAAAATGCTAATTGTGTTCTCATTTATATAAGAAATAAGGAGGAAATCTGCCAGGTGTAATTTTATTCCTTTTTCCATCCTTGGTATATTACTTATGGAAAAGGAGCCTAATGGAGTTTTCTTTAAGTTTTCCAGACTCCTTAAAATTGAAAACATCGATGAGCATTAACTGATCTGGGCTCAAGAAAAATCCACAGGATAGTATATGGAGTTTTCTTTAAGGTTTTTAGACTCCTTAAAATTGAAAACACCGACGAACATTAATTGATCTGGGATCAAGAAAAATCCACAAGATAGTAGTAGTTAGGTTTTCCTTTCCAATAAAATAGAAGTGACAACATAAGCAGTGGTTAGTCTGGTTCCCAAAAGAGGATGTTTCTGCATCTCAATAGGAGGTTTTCCATCTACAGTTTCCTTCTTGTTACATAGCTTGAATCCAAATCATTGAATTCTCTTACCTTGTTTTATGACACTTCCGATGCAATTTCTATGTTCATGTACCAGTGTGTTGTTTGTAGTTTTTCCAGCATGATACTTCAACAAAACAAATTCACATGAAACATCAGTAAGTGCCAACATCTACTCCGTCTTGACCCTCAGAACATGCTAAGCTACAAAGAGAACCCTACAAGATTCCATTTTGAAGACTATACATTTAGGTACCTGATCAAAACTTCATCCGGTACTGGAAGACAATTTCCTGTGTTAGTCCGGTACTGGAGAAGACCCTCTATTTTGGTATGGTACTAAAAAAAATTTCTATGTTGATATGGTACTAAAACAATTCTCTCTATTGGTCTGATACTGGAGAATACCCTCCATGTTGGTGTGGTAATAAAACAATTCACTGTGTTGGTGCGGTACTAAAAGCAACTTTTTGTGTTGATCCGATACTAAAAAAATTCTCTATGTTAGTCTGGTACTAATCCTGTGATTCGGTACTGATGGTGGAATTTTGGTAAAAATGTTCTATCCTTGATATTGCCCTTGTTTGACAAAAGCACACTTCAGGTAATGGAGGTATGATCTCATTATTTTATTCCTTTTATTAAGAATCATATTAATTTTGTGATAAACATATGGTTACTCTGATGAAGCTTTGTCACCTTAAGTTGTTAAACCTCCCTATCATTATCTATCAAAGCCTTCATGTTCATCCCCCTATTTCTAAAATCATTCATGATGTATTCAAATTCCTTCATGGAGTGGTCGTTGATATGATTGGGTATATAACAATCATACCTTAAGCAATATTGTTCCAGTGTGAAAATCTCTTATCGAAGACTCTTGTTCATATGATGAACAAATTATGATTATACCACCTTCCATAAACTTACATTGTTAATTATTGACTCAAACTATTGTTTTGGTGAATAATTACCTTCCGACAACCTTGACGTTGACTGCTACATATTGATGAAATCCAATCACATAAACCACATTTCCTGCAATCATTACGAAAACCTGTGTGAATGGGATGTCGTATTATTTCTGAATATGATCATCACATTATCCATGTATGCGATCCCTTGGCACAATTCCTTACTTTTCCTTACCTTGTCATCATTACAATGATTTGACCATTATATTCTTGTGTCAATTCATAAACACTCTTCTGGATGGATTCACCGTCCATATGAGAATTATTACCCATTTCACACTCTACAAATGCCACTGTATTCATTCCTACCATCAAATTTATCCTATTACTCTGTCTCTGTCACACCGTTTTTTTAATTTTGCTTCTAGTGATCTATTGTTTTCCGATACCAAACCCTCATCCGAATCCTATTTCCTACGCTTATTTTGAGACCTGATTTCAAGCCGGCATGGGGGTTGACAGACATGAACCTGTGTTCCATATTTACAGAGAGACGACAGAATATCAAACATGCAGAGAGAAGTTTGAGAGGTTCGACTGGGTTCCTTTTCTAGAACAATTCAAAGGATATCATGAGGGAGTGTCCCATGCCTTCACCCATAGTTATGATGGAGAGAGTTTCTAGTTGGGGGAACTAAGGTTAACGATCACTAAAACCACCATAGAAGAAGCGATGAAGTTACCTTCTATCAAAGATAAGTATTTCAAAGGCATCATAATTGATAGGAGCCTCTGTCAGAAGTTCTTAAAGACCAAACATCTAGACCCAGACTGGACAAAAGGAATCTCCTACAGCCATATCAAGTGGGTATATTGGATGATGCTTGTCTAATTTCAAAATTTTTGAACCTATGAAGGGACGTATGAAATAAGTTTCATATATAATTTAAGGCTGATGTTACATTTTGAGGGAGGTCCACAAATATATTTTCCTCATTTTCTTTGGATGAGTCTGAATAAAATGGTGAGAGGGGTTAAGTCTACCTCTAAGAAGCCTGAAACCAGTCTCTATTACCATGGGTTGATGAAATTTATAGTTGTTCATGAGTTGAGAAAAAGAGACAATAGTTGGAAAAAACTCCTCACATAAAAATTTTCTCAAGAGGTTTCTAATTCTGTGGAAGGAAATGTGACAAGGGAATATAGTAAGGAGTCAAGAAGAAAGAAAGGTGACATTAGAAATAAAGGAAAGAATCCAAGTAATGAGGTATATCTTGTTGGCCCTAGCTCACCAAAATCTGTTAGCAAATTGGACAAAGGAAAAATAGTAGTATTGGAAGAACAACCTGCACCTATGGTGGAACGATCATCCAAAACCAAGAAAACTCGCCCAAACCTATCCACTAAAAGAAAAACACAAATTAGTGAGAAAAGGTGGAAGAAACAAAGGTCTATTAGTGATGTTGGATAAATTGCAGGTATTGTTCCAAAAGTAATCATTGAATTACCTCGGGAGAAGGTTGGAGAAATTGCAGATAATGTTCGAGAAGTAATCGTTGAATTACCTCAGGAGTAGGTTGGAGAAATTTACGATAGTGTTCCAGAAGTGATTGTTAAAGTACCTTAGGAGAAGGTTGAAAAATTAGAGAAGACCCTTGAATTGAGATTCAAAGGTAAGAAGAAACTTATAATCAATGAAGAGATTGTTGTGGCACAGTCCTCTAGAAGAAAGACAAGAAGTGCACAGGAAGAACTAATTCCAGTGCCTACATCTGAGTCCTTTAGAAGAAAAACAAGGAAGTCATAGGAAAAAGAAATTTCAGTTCCCATATCTAAGCCTAAGAAGAAGAAAAGGAGACTGTTTGAGGAGGACATTTTTATTCATGTTAGCAAACCCAAGGAAGCATCAGGTCCAACACGCAGGTCCAGGAAGCAGTTGACAATTCCTTGTGTTCCTTCTTTCCATAGGATCAAGTTGACATTCTGACCTCACCAGAGCAAGAAGATATCTATGCAGCAACTATTAGTGAAACTCAGGAGTTAGTCACAGAGGCACTGAAGGATTTAAGGAGGGAAATTGAAGCCAGGGAGGAGATAACTGAAAAAACAACACTTGATCCTATCAGTTCTTTAACCAAACATCAGTTGGTTTTGAAATTTGAAAGGCTTACAAAACAAAATGAAGAATTGAAGCAAGAAGTGGAGGATTATAAAGTTTTGAACAGACACATCAAGAAAGAAAATGCACAGTTGAAGGAGAATAACAGAAGGTTACAGGATGAGCATGATGAGGTCTCTGCCAAGCTCAATAAATTTATGTGCCTGATATAGTACATACGAGTTATTAATAGGGATCTTAAGGATGAGGCTTCAAGTTTTGATATTTTAAAACCAGTAAATTAATATTCTGGCAGGATGGAAGACAACACTAGTTTTACAATTTTGAGGACCAGTTCAACAATTTTTGCATGAGGACATGCAATGATTTGGTCATGGGGCGAATTTTGGGTCTCATTTTTAATGCCTCTAATTACCTTATTTTTTCCCTCTATATTGACCAACTTTACCTCAGAAATATGCACCATTTGCCTATTTTCTACAAAGACATGTCTTTTAGCCATCCTTGTGTATATATGAGGTAACCTATATTTAAAAAATGATTTATGATATTTATTAATGATTGGGATTGAATAATTGATGTTAAATGATATTTAATTAATTTTATTGATCCACACAAACCTTATGACACAACTCCTACTCATCCGATACCCGTTTCGATGTTGATCTGGTATTCAATTCATCTGGTACCTATTTCTGCGTTCATATGGTACCTATTTATGCGCTCGTCCGATACCTATTCTCGTGCTCATCCGATGCCTATTTATATAATAGTCTGGTACTGATATATTTGACTGTGTGCATCCGGTACCAATCTTCCTGTTCAAGCTGTGTGCATCCGGTACTAGTTCCACATCTGTAGGGTTGGATGTTTGAATGAATTTGATTTCAATGGGTCCAAGGATTTTGTTGGCTCAAACATCCTTTGTTTATTGAATACCATGATATTCTTCATCCTCATGCACTTCATGTCACGAGGATGCAGTCATTCCCATGAAAAACGATACATCACCCAATTGTAATTTTTGTACATTCATTTGATGTTATCTCCATATTTTAGTTGTAACAGTTGTTTCTCTTTAAAAGAGAGATACTTGTAGATGATAGGTGTACAGAGAAATATTTAATCTTTTTTATGATGTATATTTTATTCTTGAAGACTGTTGATTGTACACCTTTTTTTGAAGTAATGATATAAATTGCAGTTCATGGGATTTATGTGTGTGATCAAACCTTTTGGTCTGTAAGTTTATTTTAAAGCTACCTTGTTGGTATGGCAAGGGCCCACCGACCCAACCAAGGTAAGATTCCTTGTATTTATTGTACATATAATTATGGTTTGTGTGTGGATAAAACCATTCTATGTTTTGATCATTTCATTTAACTTTATTTTTGTTTTGTTTCAGTAAAACATTTGAAAAAATGCAGTAAAGATGTGTGGTGATTCTGAGCGAGTGGGAATTTCTAGAATGCAATATAGATTTCTTAGTGCAACATAGATTTCTAAATGAATATTTTCTATCGTTGTGTGTGCGTGTGTAGACAATCATTTGTTAGATTGAATGCTTTAATGCTTGTTTCTATTTTTCAAATCTAAGGATAATTCATATCTGCATCTCTCACCCTACATGAACCTATAATAGAGTATCTCAATACACCTAGAGTTTCTTCTAGAATTTATTAGTTTATATCTTGAAAATATAGGAATAGGCAAGATATCCATCTCTCACCCTACATGCACCTATAATGCAGTAGCTTACTACACCTAGTATTTCTTCTAGGATTGACTGATCTTTATTTTAAGAATGTGCAGAATGTTAATTACAGATTTTTGCTAGATTAGTTGCTATAGGAAAGAGAGTCAAATTTCATATTTCCCTTTCATGAGCCTGTAAATGAACATATTGATCAACTGAGAAAGAGCTTTAGATCACATGCTTGTTGGGATTTTTTTTATGAGTTTCTCTTTCTAGTTTTTGAATTGTGTGGAGAGTGTTGTTTGAAGATTGTAAAACAAAGTATTGGTTTTGGAGTGTTTTTTTATCTATTATATACTCATCAGACATACGAACTTATCTGTTATCAACACATATAGTGCATAAAATCTATTGATTATGAAACTGGATTGACATATTAAATAATTTCAATATATTGAACATATAATTCCACCAACATTGTGTCTGAGGTTTCTTCGAATGTATCTCTGGATCATGTGTAGGATCATCCTCCTCCTCATTATATTATTGTGACCTGATATCCTCATCCTCCTCCTTGGTTCTTGATTCCACCTCCATGTAGTAGATATGCCCCTTTCCCATGCACCGATGCCTTGGGACCTAAGGGTCTCTGCAAGAGAAGCAAAGCTTCTTCCTCATCAATTCCCATCTGGTGTCAACATCCAACTTTGGCTTACCCTTCCAATCCCTATGAGGATTATTTTGATCCTTGTCTCTCTGTGGCACAAAGGGTTTGTTAAATTTTTTGGGTTTCATCACTGATTTCCCCATGTCTCTAGTACACACAATGGACTGTTGTAGGGTGTGAGTCTTGAAATCCTTAACCCAGCCCCTCATTGGCTCCGCCAATGCCTCGGTGAACAACATCAACAATCTATGCTCTAAAATATATGATATGACCACTGCATTCCACTATAACTCTATGATGAATGGCTTGAATGACCCTATCTATCTCAAGTATGTCAGATCCATGAAATGGAGTTATGGATCCCTCCTGTCAAACCTCTCCATCAACCTCTTGGTGAACTCCAAATATGAAGTAATGCAGATGTGACCCAAGGTCACCAACCCATGATACCACCACTCGTGGGCCTCCCTATCCAAGTCCAAGGTGGTTAAGCTAATAGATTCTGACTCTGTCATCGGGTTGAGCTTGAAATATGTGTCAAGCTTCTGTACCCATGCTTGAGCTAAGAATCGAGATGACCCGTCGAAATTAGGAATATTCATATTTCCCACATTCTTAATGAAGTCCATGTTATGAGTCTTCACATTGCCCCTCTGTGCCTCCCTAGGCCTATTACGATACCTGATAAAAAAATAATCTAGAAAACTCATATCTACATGGAAATCTGGCCCTAGTGCCAAATAGTCTCTCATGTACTCCCCATATAGGTATTGTGGCACTCCCTTCCCATGTCTTGGTTATCCTCCTGTCTACCCTGGATGTCCCAACTATTTCCCCCCATAGAACTAAAGATATGGAGGTCAAGGAATCCTCCCAGATGTTGTATAGGTACAACTAGGTGAAGGATTCCCATTCACTCCACCCTAAGATGCATTGGAATCAATGGCACCACCTCCCTAGTTTCCTCTTGAGCCACTCACTCCTCCTGCCACATTGGCACCCACAGTTCTCACACTGTGTTGAATCATCTTTGTGCTGATGACCATTTGTGATATGGAGTTCATCATATCCCTCTATCATATATCAAGGTCATTCAAGATGGCCTACGTACTATCATGTTGTGCCACAGGGCCTTTCCCCTTTCCCTCTGGTGTCTCATGCATAGAACCCATAGTCCTCTCTATGTATGCCTCTATGTCGAAACTAATATGATCCCTGTCCTCTATCTCTAGCTATGTATCTAACTGAGTGTGGAAGGGAGTGTAGTCCCTTATGTTCCTATCTCTCCTATCTCTACTATGTACCTTGTGGTACTGAATTTGTTTGTCCCCAATATGACCGTTGCCCTCTGGGTATTCTACACCTATTACCGGAATCACGGGGTCATGAGAAAGAAGTTCTTCATTGTTATTGGATAAATTCGTAGGTGCGGACACTAACTGATCTCCCTAGATCCACCTAGATCTAGAACAAAACAAGACAAAACATGACGCCTTCCTTAAGTTTTAGATATTGAATTTACTAACTAAAGAGGGACGAGTGACATACCGTTTAAATGTCGCTTCCTCTCGCCATTTCTATCCTAGCTCCATTCCAACACTCATACAATGATGAACCTGCAAAAGAATGCAACCAACCAAAGTGATAGCAATAGCATAAACTCAATATAAACCTATGTATGTGATCAAGGAATCATACAATAAAACACAACAAGCTTTATAG
>ML778339.1:298095-316629 GCA_009831015.1 Picea engelmannii
CTAAGCTCGGGATTGTTTTCATTTCTACGCAAGCTTTAAAACAAAACAAAACTATGCTTGGGATAGATTTTATTTTTACACAAGCTTAAAAACTAAACAAAAACTATGCTTGGACCTGGTGTCATTTTTACACAAGCTTGAACTAGAGGAAACTATGCTTGAGGTAGGTGGTTTCATTTTTACACAAGCTTGAACCATAGAAAACTATGCTTGGAACTTCCCAACGCATGGTTGGTACATAGCCCCCAGCTTAAGAAGCTAGTGGCTCAAACTTCAGCATGAAGTCCAGAGGCTGTAACCAAATTCCCCCCAAGGTTCATTTCATCCAACTGCAAAGGAGAATGAAATGAAGCTTCAAATAATAGACAAAGGACTTGACTCAAATAGGGAGGGGGAAAACTATTTCATTTTTTAATGAGCTTGACACAGAAACAAGAACTATGCTCGTAACCTCTGTTTCATTTTTTAACGAGGTTGCCACAGAGATGAAAAATCTATCCTCGTAAGTGGTTTCATTTTTTAACGAGCTTGAAATTAGAAAACTATTCTCAAAGACCTCTGTTTCATTTTTTAACGAGGTGGCCTCAGAGATGCAAAAGCTATCCTCAGAACTCTCTTCTTGATCATGGATTACAAGAGGACAATGCTCTATAATGAAACCATGTCAAGGGACAAAAATCGATCATGGCTTCCAAGAGATCTTCACTGGAAGGAAGAAACACAATCTGGAAGGACACTATGTCAAGGGTCACAATAGGAGTAAAGAGATCAGGCTCTAACAACCCTATCGAAGAGATCACCATGTCAACTACTGGATCTAAGTCATCAGAAGTTGAAGTCATGGGAGACAACGCCACATAATTGACCTGTGGCGGGGGCGATACTATCTGCATACAAGAACCATTCAGGGAGGCAATCCAGGCAGGATCAATGAATGAAAGTTGATCAACAGTTACAACCCGTCCATTGTGTGGGAAAGATATCACACGAAAAAGAGTAGACACAATAGATTTCATGGCATAGACATAATCTTTCCCAAGGAGTAAAGAAAAATCCAAGGGGTCTTGGACTACCATGACATCAATGAAGAAAGTTTTCCCTCCCAAAGTTACAGGAAACTGAGGAAGGGTCCCTAAAGGTTGACTAGTTCTGCTGTTAAAAGCCAACAGATTCTGTGTAACCGGCGCAAGTGGAGGACAACCCAAAGATTGCCAAGCAAAAGAGGATAAAATACTAATGGATGCAACTTCATCTATCAACGTTTGGGGAATGTCCCAACCACAAACCTGTACTGTAATCTAGAAAGGAATGTAAGAGGGAAGACGAGGTCCAGTTAGCACACCCCAATCAAAATGGATGGGCTCATTACTTGGAGGGGGTTCGATGGGAGAAGGAGGAAAACCCCTTGGCACGGGAGATTCTATATCAACGAGAAAAACATGGGCAGTATCGGGTTTACTCTCTAGCAGGAGAGTAGGATCGACCGATGGAGCAATCAGATCGACCACCTGGGTTTCATTCTCTAAGGGGAGAATGGGGTCGACAGGAGAAAACAGATCGATCGCTTGGGTTTCACTCTCTAATGGGAGAGTGGGGTTGACCGAGGATGGGATTGGATCAACCACTTGGTCTACTAGTTTATTTAAAGACGTGACCATATTGGCCACTTGATCAACCGGATTGACCGTCAGGGGAACCGGATGGATTATTCCATCAACTACAGGTGGGTTGAGGGAAAGCTTGCGATAAGTAGCTAGAATTTGAGGCTGTGAAACAGTCATGTCTTCCAATAATTTAAAGGCTTCGTCCATATGAGGAGAAAGGTGAGTGAGATGACTCCCTTTGCATAACATACACAGGAACTTGACTCTACTTTTCTTCTTCCTAGCCATATCATGACTAGTTGACGGGGGGTCATCAGCATGTTGTTCAGAGGCTAACGACATGGGTTGGCGAGGGCATGTAGACCATGCTTCTATAACCTTGGATAGACCAGGGAAATCCTTAAGAAGATGGCTACCCTTACATAGCCTACAAGGGTACTTGGGCTTACGGGTTGTTTGGGTGATCTTGACATCATCAACACTCCCAACATGATTAACAGTAACTGGTTGTTTTCCAACATGTTTGACAGTGGTTGGAGGTTTTGACCCTTGTTTAACTTTCTTCTTCTTAATATTCCTTTTCTTCTTCTTCTTATTCACCGAGTTACTAGCTTCAGAACTTTCACCTGACGAAGAAGATGAAACGAAAGGCAGCATTGCAAGAAAAGAAGGCGAAGAAGACCTTACTGGTAAAGAAAGTGAAGGATCAACATGAGGTTGATGTTCTTGGGGGGAAGTTCTTACGACCGAAGCACTAATTGCATTCGGGATTACCTGAGTGGAAAACAACGACACCGACAATCCAATTGTGAGACCTGGAAGGCTCAAAGTAGCGATGTGAGGAGGACCAATGTTTCCGTAAGAAGGAAAAACAAAAGGTTCCCCTGGAGAAGAGGTTCCTTCATTGGTCATGTCGAGAACTAACGCCATGAAAAAAAAATATCCAATTTAGATTCCACTAGGGAAAACAAACAGCACACACTAAAAATCTAGGAAGCAAGCAAACAAACAAAACCTTCTCACAATGAACGCACTAGTTGGTGATGAAATCCAACGTTGCGGGAACAAAGTAAGTAGGGGCTGAAATAGAGCGGGTGGAAAAGTTACATTGACGACCTTCTTAACGGACTTACACCCTGGTGCAAACTCCCACACATAATCGTGGTTATACCCTCCAAGGAGCCCGAGTGAGTTTGGCCAACGTCGATTCCAGGTACCATGAAGACTTACTCCTCCACAGTCACCTCGTGTAAAGAACCTAGAAAGATAGGCCACTAAGGTTACCACAAACAATAATAAATACTGGGGGGATAGTCGACAGTCCGATCCACATGCAAGGGCAGGGTATCTAGCCCAAATTCAACTCAAAAGGCTTCCACTCATCATTGTGGGTATACCTCTGAGTGATCCCCATAATACGTGCAATATCTACACTGATATCAACAAAGTAGGGTGAGTAACTCTACCAATATCAATGCAACCTCGTGCTTGACCCTTGTGTTAGAAGGGCTTCCCAGGACAAAATGTAATAAGTGGATTTAACCGCTCCCTATCACAAGATACTATGTTTGTTTGCAGCTTTGGAAAGTTATATTTCACACCTATTCCAAAGCCCTACAACTAATCTAATGTAGGTTTGCTACCAGAAAAGATAAAAATGTCTAATAAATTTTTATAAGTGCCTTATTTTATGGCTGTTGTTACTCAAAAGGAAGATGACGTGGACAATATGGTGTTTTGACCGACTCAAAAATTATGCAAAGATATGAAGATGCAATCTTTTCATTTCAATGAAAGCTATGCTATGAGAAGGAGAAAACATTTATCATTCCCATATGCACGATGTCCCAAAATATATCAAACTCCTCAATATAAAGATTCTCAAGAAAAGAGAAAAAGGTACTGAACACCAATGCACGATTCATGGCCCCCCTTGGCCATGAGGGGGAATTTTTTTCATAATTTAAGATCAAAAAATGCCAAGAATCATGCAATTTCTCTACTTCAAATGCAAGGATGCCCCCAATCTAATATAAAGCAAGAAATTAAATATTTTCGTTTCAAAAATTTCACTAAAAATAATAATGAACTTTCTTAAAACAAAGAAACCCAAACTAAAAATTTATCTTTTAAAGCGAATTATTCAGAAGAAATCTGATCTTTCCCTAAACAATTCTAAAGAAAACACATGCTTTGTAACTGAAAGACACTCAAAGAAAGAGACTAATCTTTCAAAACCAAAAAAAGCAAAGATGGCTATAAGAAACTCAAAGAATGTCAAGCAGACTGTAAATAGATCAATATAGGTTCCAAAAGTTCAATCCAACTGATCAAAGCAAAACTGGGCATCAAAAAATAGGACATCCTAATTCCAAACAAAAATTTCAAATGGGTTTGCAGCCTAGATATAGGGTGTAGTGAAAACATTAGTGGAGTTCACAGGCTAGACACAGGCAGGGTGCGAACATCTCGTACTGGATTACACAGTAGGGTGTGAACTCAGATGATTCTCGTAGGCCACTAAAGGGTACAATGCGAGAATGTTTGTAAACACAAAATTTGGAAAAAAGGACAAATATTTTGAGTGAACTTTCAAATCCAAAGAGTCTTGATGGATCTCCAACAGACTTAGAGACCAAAAAACAAGCAATCAAAGCAAGGGAAACTAGACTAACTAGGAAACAATCAGTTCCCTAGTACGGTCGCCAATTTTGTTATTGGATAAATCCGTAGGTGCGGACACTAACCGATCTCCCTAGATCCACCTGGATATAGAACAAAACAGGACAAAACATGATGCCTTCCTTAAGTTTTAGATATTGAATTTACTAACTAAAGAGGGATGAGTGACATACTGTTTAAATGTCGCTTCCTCTCGCCATTTCTATCCTAGCTCCGTTCCAACACTCATACAATGATGAACCCGCAAAAGAATGCAACCAACCAAAGTGATAGAAATAACATAAACTCAATATAAACCTATGTATGTGATAAAGGAATCATACAATAAAACACAACAAGATTTATAGGAAAGAATCATATTATTGTATCATATTAAATGTGAATGAGAGATTACAACCATGGCCTTGATGTCATAAGGTCCCTTCCAACTGTCCTTCGTTCCCCACACACTTGTTTCTCCAAGGATTCTAAGACCATGGATATGATAGCTACTCACAATCTATCTTGACAAGGCAAATCTCAAAGTCACTCCAACCAAGCTAATAATTCCAATCCAACCAAAGCTAAGCTCAAGAACCAAAAAAGATAACCCAAGCTAACTTTCTCCATGAGAACTCCTCTCCTTTTATAAGTTGAAGAGGATAAGGTGAGGAGGTTAAGATAATCCCACTAAATCATGCAAGCGAGTAAGATACAAACCCTTCGGATGCCACCTCACCATAGAAGTTTCTCCTTCTAGAAGATTCGAGAAAACGCTCATTTTTCCCACGTGCAGGCATTCTCGCACCCTAGCTATAGAGCAACCTGTGAACACCTCGCACCCTGGCTATAGTGCAACCTGCGAGAATGGGTCATTCTCGCACCCTGCCTATATAGCAACCTACGAAATTCCTGTTTTATAAGGTTTTTACATAGGAAAATGCAACTTCTTTCCTCAGGAAAAGTTCTTTTCCCTTCTCTCTTTAGGAACTCAGGCCACTGACCCCTATGAAGGAAACAGATAGGTTTACATCATTAATGATCATAGGGATGATGAAAATAATTTGTAACATTCATAGGTTGGCATGAAGAAGGATATGATACTGCTTCCAATGAATCTAGATATGCTTTACTGAAACTGATGTTTTGGCTCTCGGATCTGATACTTTGGGGGTTTCTAGATTCATTTTAGTTTCTTTGTCTTAACATGCATGGTGATTTTGCATGTGTGTGTTAATATAGAATGATCTTTTACAATTATATCACTCATGCGAGTAAATAAGAACAACACAAATCAATAATATGTATTATGTGAAATAGAAGGAAAGACAATTGGCATGCAGAAAGAAAAAAACTAATCATCAACTAGATCTCATTGATCATCACTAGAATACAATTCAAACTAACATAAAATACCTGTGATCAGAAGATGTGAATGGAACTGCAACAGGCATGGATATATCAGCTACATACAACCCCAAAATCTCATGATAACTGCTGCAAATGAATTATATATTTTTCTTGGTGGCTACACTCATCCAATCGGCTTGAAAATTGTCCCAAACTGTGCACCCTGGCCTCTAAGCTCCTCCTGATATATGACATAGTGAATATCATCTAACTGAATATCATAATAGACCCCAGATGATATCTCCTCAGGGTTTGCACACCTCCTAGGCTATGGAAATGCACCCTGATGATTATGTTGAGCACTCAACACACCCTAAAAGATTTTGCAAAATTTCTTTCTTTTTGGGTACCACTTATCATTTTTGAATCAGAGTCAGTGTTGTGGGATAGATGGATTTATATGTTGTTGTTGAGTCTTTTTATCGGTTATTATTGTTTGGTTTGAATTTATTGACAGATTTATTTTTTTAGTAACATGGCATGAAGGGCCTAAAATGTACACGGTTTAAAATTTTTCAACGGTCGTCGATCGGAAAATTATGGTTTGCAGTATAATTCTTTAACATCGCCAATAAATTTTTCAACATCGACGAGATCCAAGATATAAATCACAAATATGGAAAACTATAACAAATCACCGATCGTTGATACATTTTCAGCATCGACGAACTCTGAGGGAAGAAACTGCGAAACATTAATCATCACAAATCGTCGATCGTTGATCGTCGATACATCATTGACATCGACAAGATAGGACGTTGTAGCCAGGGATGTATGTCTAAAGAAAAACACCGATGCCAAAAAAATGATTCTCATGTAGAGGTCAAAATCTACAGCCACGTGTCTTTGTCGCGTAAATGGTCCATATGACTCAGTCTTTTACCCACGTCATCTTTTGAGGTTCCCCGTGTCATATATGTACTTCCATGTCAACATTTCCACGTCAGTATTGTACGATGGTTTTGATCAGAATCGAAACTTTTGCCTAAAGGTATCAATGAAACAATATCTAAGAAAAATTGTCGACGCTGATTCACTCATTAGCTATTGGCATACTGATAAGTCACCAAACGCCGAGGTTTTTCATCGAACCTTTGTCATTCTACACTGGAGATCTTGGCCAATCCATGCTATTGTTCCATTCAAAAGACCTTGATATTTTTTTGACGTTGATCATACTAGTTTCTTGTGAGCACGAAAAAGGATTGGTAATTTGATGGGACACTCCTAAATGAGGTAAGAAAGGATTTGCGATTTGATGGATAAGTTAAATTTTTGCATAAGCTATACCATGACCCCACGTGTCGACCAATAGTTGAAATTTGAATTCATCGATGAACTACGAAGTAAACCGCTCCTACGCCGCCAACCTGTGTTGCATTTAATCCTAATCATGGTGCAGATTTTGTGATAGCTTGTACAGATCACATTTACATTCCCAAATTTAAGACTTGATGCAACAAGGTAAGTATATTTTCTATTTAAATTTACAAGGTCATACCCAAACATGGTATTCTATTTGCAAATTGCTTATTCCCCGAAGTAGACGAAGGATCGAGAGAAAGTATCAAGGAGGTTAAAACCCGCTCTCTACCTTTATGACCAGTAAGAACAGGTTAATTTATTGCAATAAAGAGGTAATCATTGTATTTATAATTTATGCACTTGCGATTGCATCAATGACACTTTTCGAGGTTGGCTAGCAGCTCATTATAACATTTTTTTTCTCTTTTACAGAAAAATGCCTCCAAGAAAGCCAATAACTAGGCACTCTCCAAGAATGCCCAAGATGAAGGATCTGTAGGTTGGCAAAGGGTCTACATCGGGCATTGCAAGAGAGATTGATTTTGTCTCAAATACGAAATCTATTATTTTCACATCTACCAAAAAGTAGTTTACCCAACCTCTGATGTTCGCCAACACAGAGGAAAACACTAGATCTAAAGTGGTGCTCTCGCATTGGGGAGACTTGTATAGAAAAATAAGTTAGGAGGATTACCCAAAGTTCACACCTCACATCAACTCGGACGTCAAAATATTGGATGATCATGTGTTCCCAAACATCAAGAGATCATATCTGCACAGAGTGGCTTGTCAGACCCCAGTTCCTCCCTGCATCAAAACCTTAGTATGGATAATTGACCATCAAGACATAGTGAAATGCATAGTCAAAAATGATGAGGGAGAATTTGTTGGTATTTTTCTTCCAGTTGAGGTACAAAAGTATTATAAACTCAGGGACCTAGAGGAAATTTTAAACACATATTTTGTGGTCAAATTTTATGAGTATCATGACACCAGTAGGTTACTAGCCTCATGGTGGAAAGAAGAAAAAAAATTCACATACAGAAGCACTGGCTGGTACAAAATGGTAAATCTCAGAGATCCCTACATGTATTTAATGACTTTGATTTGGAAATTATATGGAGAAAAGGATTTCTTAAAATTTTTCAGAAGCTTTGATGCCCTTGTTGTATACCATGGCAATTTATGGGAGTAGTTTCAATTGGGGATCCATTATTTTGAAACAACTGAGTATTAATATCCTACAGGCCTAAACACTAAAGGAAGGATAAGTTCCAATATTCTACATGGCATCCTACCTATTAGATGTAATCTGCACAAGAAACTTTTTCGCAGGTATGAATTTAATCTAGAATATTGTCGAATTGCCTGTACATGTTTATTTCAGTATCTAATGGGAGATAGGTACAAAATATCGTATGCCATGATATGTTATGGGTTCATAGCCAGGATATACTTCATTATATTTAGAAAGGAATTCCCTAGGATTTTGGTGGAAGCCAAAAAGATGATAGCTAAAGATGGGCACTGGTACTTCGAAGAGACAAGAATGTATATCAGAGTGTTCAGAGCTACTGGTGCACCCCACCTACTCCCCATTCATGTCCCAGATCATCTCATAGTGGGAGAGATTTGTTACCAGAACATATTACAAGGTTATAATGCTTCCATGGTAAAGGATAAGAAGAGATATTTCATTCGCTATGGTTTTCATATAGGATTTTATATGGTCAAAGACACTGTGCATGTGAAACAAGAAGGGTTAAATAAGATTGGGTATCATTTCCCCACATGTCAATTTCGCAAGCATGATCCAAAGGGTTTAGTTCCCTTGCATGCGTTGCAGGTATCCTCCTATTGGTAGTGTGCTCATGATAGTTTTGAAGATGAAATATTTACCGAAGGTGCCCAGGACTGGGAGGAAGTGCTCTATAGAAAGGCTAACCCAAACATGACCAAATTTAAAGTAATGACCATGGATGAACAAGTTGAGACTATAGACCACACTTCTCAAGAATCCATTAGGGTAAGAGACGAAAATTGAGCAACATAAGCGACCGAGGCACAAAGAAGGGGGATACTATTGCTAGAAGAAGTCGAAAGAGATATTGCAAGATTAGGGGAAGAGCCCATAATCAATACTTTGATAGGACCTTTGAGAATCACCCCAGTAGGTACAAATGAGGAGGCATAAGTAAATAATTCAAATACAATCCCACAGGAAGAAAGTGTCAACCAAGAAAACACTATCTCTATGTCACCATAGGCATGATCGTCAGGTACTACTACGACCCAGCTAAGGTCAGTGAGAACATCAGGTGGGTCGGGTGTGCCCACTATCCTCATAGATTTAATCAAGATATATGATTATGAGGAAGAGTCTGAGGGATTGCAGATAACCTCGATGCCAATCACACATGAGGAGTAACCTAGGGAAACATATTTTCCATCTCCTAATGATTTTGTACCAAAAACCCAAGAAGGTAGCCTGGAAGCAATGAACATTCTTGACATTGTATTTCTCACACAATCAGAAACACAACCTCAAGATGACAACTCTATAAAATACTTGAATACAAGTGAACAAGTAGAAGGGATAGGGCAGCCAAAAATCTACATCCCAATGACTGAACTCCCAACCCATATTGATCTTTCACATACTTCTTCATCTAGAACAGAGACTCTATTAGTTGAAAATGAGAAGAAAAAGGCCAGGTCATCGGGACATATAGGAAATTTCCCTGCAGGGGAACTAAGCGGGCCAATCCATGAAACAGAACAAGTGTCTGCACCAGAAAATCCCATGGAACACTTCTATATAATAGGATTCCTATGAAATACATTATACTGGGGGGACCAACAAATTCCTGAACCTATAGACGGAATCGCCGATATATAGGCCATTGCTTATGATAGGAAAAGGAAGGTTGTGATGAAAAGGGTCAAGAAAAGAAAACTTACGCTGGATAAAACTCTGTTCATAACCACAGAAGAGACATTGTTTAACACAAATAATGCCAATATGACTAAGCTAATTAGAGCAGGGATGGCTATAACTGATGCCACACTTGACATGGAAAGAAAATATGAGGGGGATGCAACTACCATGAAAAAAGAGTTAGATCACCTTCGACACTAGGCTGAGTATTACGAAAACTCGACATAGGAGGTGGTGCTCCTGAAAAGCGAGTTCCATGAAGTATATTCACAATTTAAAAGAGAAAGAGACCTCTTCATCGTCTGAATAGTCAATCTTCAAGAAGGTACTCTTATGGGGCTAGAAACCTACAAAGATATTCAACGGTGGTTTGAAAAGGCACATCAGGCCTTATAGAGGATTTGCTACATCAACAAGGTACATAAGGGTCATGATTCAGAAGAGCATAGAATCCAAGTGTTGATGGAAAATAACATTTCTCTAATACATAAAGAAGATGAACACTGGGTGTCCATGGTACAAGAAACGCGACAGAAAATACAAGAAATATGGGAGGAATGCGAGAACACTTGGGAGAAAATCAAATTGGAAATGAGGAACATTGACCTACTAGAGTTTGGTCCACCAAAGGATTTCTTTGATTTTCATGACATAGTTAAACAACATGAAGATCAAAACCTGGCATGGGAAATGAAGATTTCACATATTTCAAGCAAGATCCCGAGTCAAGTGAAGAAGTTCATGGAACCTTTGATTAAAGCTCTTGCAGTACTACAACGATTAAGTGTCAAGATAATCAAGTACAAGGAACGAGAAATAGAGATAAAGGAGGTGGTCTCTGCCCTGATGGATCAACATAGATTCCCATATGCAAATACATGTGAAGATCTCTTCTTCAAATGGTCAGAGTACGAGAGGAACAATCCACTTCATTAAAGGATAAGATGACCTAAAGAGAACAGAGAGATAAAGTCTTCCACATGTTGTTTTTACTTGAATTAACATAACTTTAGTAGTTATTTTTAGTTTAGTGATGTTTTATAAATAAAGGCATTGACCTCATATTGATGGTTGATGGTTTTGGAGAGTAATACTTTTTCTAAAATTTTATAAGAGAACTAATTATTTGCAAGTTATTTTAATTAAGAAGTTCTGTTTAGAAGCAAATAAACTTATTTCATATAAGGCGTGAATGTGATTGGATCAAGGGGGATTATCTCTATCTTCGAATTCAATATTCGCTGCTGTATTGAGTACGAGTTGTTGTATCTATTATTCAAATTTATCTTATAATGTTATAACAGTTCTTTTATTCTAGTTGATGAATAGAAATCGATTTTGTGAACATGTGATTAATAATATAGCATTGAAAATTACTTTTCTTGCACTAATTTCTTGTCATGTATTTATTTTCTTTCCGTAAACCATTATCTCAAACAATGTTGAATGTTTACAAGTCAAATAGTATTATTTCTAGCTTGAAGTAGTTTCAATCTTTATTGTTTGCATGCTGAGGTATAAAGGTTACCCCAAAACTCAGTTCCCTCCCATACATTGTAATTTCTCTCTTTCATTTAGCTTAGGCTCCACCTTTATTTCCCACTAATGATAAAAAGAACAAAAAAGAGAACTGCATAGCCCAAGGAAAGGTTTCACCGAAAGACGTATTTATCGGTCACGATTAAAGCCCATCGATAAATCTAGCCAGATCATGAATATGGAGAACCATACCCCTCAGTAAATGCTTGCAAGTATAATTGGGTTTCTCAAAAGGGTTTGGTTCCTACTATTGAGCCAATGGGATATTGGATCCCTCAACAGAATTGGATCTAGAAGGAGGGACTGAATGAATGCACGACTAACAATATTTATGATAATATATTTCACAAAGCCTATAGATTCAAAACAACCCACATGCATGGCTAGTCATTTTCAAGACAAACCATATAAAAAAAATAATCCCAGTACGAGTAAATCACCTCAACACGAAGATGAAGAACATTTGTATCATGAAATACCTTACGCTCTTCCCCATGAAGAGTTAAATAAGTTCAGAAGAGTCACCAGAGGTTATGCCCGACAGATTGGAGCACTAACTTTAGCTCCTTTACTTCCTTGAAGAAAACAAATAAGAAGACCAGTCATTGAAACCCTTGACCAGGTATTTGTTCACGTGGTAGAAGACCTAATATATTTTCCCCTCACAGATATAAAAAAACCCATTAATTTGATACGTGAAACACTAACTGGTAATTACTCTAAACCTGATGATTTTGAGTCTGAAGAGGAAGAGTCTAACTCAAATCGTCCAGGTTTTGAATTAGAGGACATGGAGGATAATAACAATAATAATGGAGAAAGGGGATATCATCCTAGAGACAATAAACCATGGTTTTCAAGATATGATTTGGAAATCCTAGGATGGGTTCATAACCTACCTAGACATCTAAAAAAATTATTTCGTAAATTTGACCCTAAAACCTCTAGTTTGCTTGAGGACCATATGAAGAAGTTCATATTAGCTACAAGGTTGATGAATGTGAAACATGAAGATGTAGTGTGCATAATTTTTCCTTATACCTTTGAAAATTCAGCCTTGACTTGGTATTTCAACCTACTAGTCAGTTCCATAACTAGCTGGACAAAGTTTCAAAAGGATTTCTTAGAAAAATTTGCTGAAGAAACTACTACAGGAGCTTTAATGGATGAAATTTTCGTTGCCACTATGAGTTCAAAAGAAAAGGTCAAATATTTCAACCAAAGGTTCATCACCATTTTGAACAAATTTTAACCCGAGGCTAAACCTACCTAGGATTTGCAAATTGAAGTATATGCTAATGCTCTCCCAGCTTCTATTTCCATGTTCGTAAAAAGGGCTACCAAACATACTCTAGCTGAAAATTTTGAAGAAGCTAAAATGATTGAATTCCAAATGAAAGGATGAAAATAAGGTCATATCTCACTAACAAAAAAGGAAACCCAACCTCTACCTAAAAGAGGAATTTTGTTAACAAGATCCCTGGGAAAACAAACAAAACAAGGTCCATAGAAAGAGGGAGGGGATCTAGAAAACCTGTAGCGGATGATAAAAAAACTCTCTAATGAGATCATAGATATGAAAAGGAGTGTTGGGGAATGAATCCAAAATGAAATGCCTTATAAAAAGTTTTTTAAAAGGAACCCACCTTTCAAGGCCATAGAACCTCCCCCAACCAACCTGAAGATCGACCTAGGGAATGCAACATATGACTCCTTCTACATGTACCATCAAGAAAACCATTCAGAAAGGGATTTCTCCCAATGGTTGCATGCTATGAATATAATGGATAATCGATTTCTAGAAAAATTCTCTCTAATCAAACAACTCAGTGGCTTAAAAATGGATGTTATAGATCAATAAAGTCAAGAACCACCTGAAGAGACCCCCATGTTGATATGGGATTTCGATCACCCGATATTTTTCAATGATGCCACTCAGGTGTAGGAACCCCCGATTGAAATCCTAGCTGTGAGGACGTGAAGTAAAAGTCAACCTATCCAAATTAATCCTACCACTACTCAATCCTCTTGAGGAAATAAAGCGGTCGATCACTCCAAACCCCTATTTTCTTCCCAAAAAAATCCCACAAACATACACACACGAGAAATGCCTAAGCTAGACTATAATGTAGTAGAGGAATTGAAGAACATGAAAGCTAACATGTGTGTCATGGACATGTGCATGATCCCTCAACAAAAGGATTTTTTGTTACAAGCCTTAAAATTAACAGAAACGTCTATGACAAACATTAATCAAGGTGACACTCTATCTCCCACAAACTTAACAAATAAGTCAAAAGTGAATGCTTGTTCTCTAGAAAAAAGAGGAAGGCCTTCTGTTCCTCCTCTCATGTTGATGTTTGAGGTTTTTAACATAAATCTACATAATTTCATCGTTGACTCAGGTGCATCTTCAAATGTCATGCCATTGTCCATTTGCAAGAAATTGAATGCAACCCTAGTCAAAAGTGATAAACACGTTATACAACTAGATAGGACTCAGGTAAAGGTCATCGGGGAACTAAAATATGTCATGATAAAAATAGATACATACCCCAAGTTTGTTCAAGTAATTTACATGATCATGGTATACATCCCAGAGGCTTATAAAATGCTACTTAGCCAAGACTGGTCTGATAAATTGAATGGATATTTTAGTACCGATTGGGCTCACCTCTGGTTTCCTTTGAAAGGAAATCAAAACATGATCAGGATTGATAGGGAAATATATCTCAAACATATTGTCACTGATTTAGAGACACCAAACGAACCCTCGTCGACAAATTTCCTTGTGTTATAAAATTACTCCTATGATTATGATTTTGGTAATATTCCTCTTCACATGTTTGATATACTGTCTGAACAAAAATTTGAAATGATATTCCAAATAGATTTACTAGTGGCCTTATGGGAAAGTGTAATTCATTAGGAGTATTCGACGGGAGTGGTAGGCGAGGAGTTTGTAATCAAAGAAACAACCATACATGAAGAAGTAGGAAACTCCCCACCTCAATTTTAGACATTGTACTTTGATGTCTCTAAATCACAATAGGGGTTGGGAGCAAGATGCATCCTCAATGACCCAAAAGGGAAACAAAGTTTCTTATCCTGCAAGTTAGAATTCAAATGCACCAATAACACTGTTGAATATGAAGCTTTAGTCCAGGGACTAAAAAAATCCGTTGATTTAAACATCAAAGAACTGAAGGTCTTCATAGATTATGAAATTATTGCGAGGAAAGTGAAGAATACCATCCATTGAAATTCACCTCACTTAAGGAATTATCAGCAAGAAGTACACAAACTAATAGACAATTTTGAGACTTTCAACATTACTATTGTCCCCAGGACAAAAAACACACTTTCTGATTCCCTAGCTATTGTAGCTTCAAGGTTATCTCCTTTAGAATATTATGAAGCCTCCAAGTTTGCAGTGGAACTACTCTACAAAACTTCTGTACCTAAAACTATTTCTAATTGGAAATTTTTTGAAGGAGATGAACAAATTCTATACTTCCTGAATAATCATGAGAATTTTAAGGATTTGTCCATTGATGATGAGGTATTCAAAGAGATACTCATAGAAACAGATCTCCACCGACCTAGTAGGGGAAAATACCATGCTGAGGACAAACCCAAGTTTCACACGATACCTAAAGGTGTGGCCAATTTGGAGAGACTTTTTGACTTAAGAGAAAGATTCAGAGGGCCAAAGAATGAAAAAATAGAGAGCTCATGCCCTTTATAAAAAAATATAAACCTAGGTACCTCTGAGAATCCCAAGAATGTAAATCTAGGTAAAACAATTTCCAAATAAGATAGGAAAGCTTATCTTAAACTATTTAAATAATATCAAGATGTATTTTCTTGCTCTTACCAAGAACTGAAAACATACGATACTCGCATTATCTAGCACAGGATCCTGTAAAAATATGGAATAAAACATTTCCAACAGAAACTCAGGAAGTATCCCCCGTCTCGAGAACCTTTGATGTATCAAGAGCTGAACAAATTGTTAGATGCCAAGATTATCTTTCAGGTTAGACACTCTTCCTGGGTAGCCAGTTTGGTGCTTGTTAGGAAAACGTTTTGGGAGATCCTCCTGTGTGTGTATTTGAGAAACCTTAAAAGAGAATAAAAAAAATATAACTACCTAGTCCCACCCATGGAACAACTCTTACAGACTGAATCCAGCTTTGAAATTTTTTCCCTTCTAGATGGTTTTTCGGGTTATAACGAGGTTCTGGTTTCAGAAGAATATCGATTGAAGACTACCTTTTGTTATTGGATAAATCAGTGAATGCAGACATGAAATAATCTCCCTATATCCACCTGGATCTAGACCAAAACAAGACAGGACATGACGCTTTCCCTAAGTTGCTACCATTGAATTTACTACCAAATAAGAAATGGATGACATTCCTTTAGATATCGCTTCCTTATATCTATGTTGTCCCTGCTTCACTCTAGTTCTGTTGTGAGATTAAATCTGCAATGACACAAACCAACCAAAGTGAAAGAAATAATTGTAGATTCAATTGTAACCTAAACATGTGATTAAGGAGTCATGTAACAAAATGCTAATGATTTTATGGGAAAGAAACATGTCACTGTGTCATATTAAGTAAAAGTGGAAGATACAACCAAATTGCCTTAATGTTGCAAGTTCCCTTTCAGTGGCCCTTTGTTCCAACACACACATACACTTGCTCTGAATTTGTATGAATATGGTCCACAGAGATTGATGGATAAATGGAGGCCTCAAGCATCAATTGTATCAGGATTCTTCACATAGTCTTCAGCCTATTCTTTCAACAATTATTTTCTCAATCTTGCTTGACATTGCTTAAACTTTTCCATGAGAAATCCATTATTATATAGGAGAAGGTGAAGTGGTTACTAGGATGAGGGTGGTCCCACCAAATCAGAGAATCCAGTAAGATTACAACCATACGGACACCAACTCACATTCTAGAAAATTCTCCTTCTAGAAACTTCTAGAAATTTCTTCCTTTTCTTAGCTTCAAACACCACCGCACCCTGCCTATATAGAAGCATGCGTAAATATCGCGATCCAGGTATAGATCAGCCTGTGGAAATCAAGGATTTCTACACTATGTACCACTGTCAGCCTACGACGTCATTATAAAAATATGCCTTGTAGTGGAATAACTCAGTCATTTTCCTCATGTAAAATATTGTTTTGGAAGCCTGAACACATGCCTTTAGGGTCATCATCAGAGTGACCAAAATAACATGTAACACCTTTGGAACCAAGTGGGGAACATTCGATTACAAATGCATTCCATTTGGGTTGATTAATGCAGGGGCAACCTTCCAGAGGGCTATGGACGTAGATTTTCTAGGATTAATTAACAAATATGTGGTAGTGTATTTAGGTGACATAATGGTATATTCAAAGAATAAGGAAGACCACATTCAACATTTAACTCATATTTTTAAAAGATGTAGGAAATATGGAATATCCTTGAATCCTAAGAAAACCATATTTAGCGTAGAAGAACGAAAATTATTAGGTCATATTATATCTCAAGTAGGAATTCGTATATACCCTGAGCGGATAAAAGTGATAGATCAACTCCCCTTGCCTCACAATGAAAAGGCCATGCAATCCTTCTTTGGGAAAATCAACTTTGTGAGAAAATTCATGCCTGACTTCACCTAAACTATCAATCCTTTACAAAACATGATTCGCAAATATGCATAGTTTAAATGGGCTGACGAATGGAAAGATGTTTTCAAGAATATCAAAATTTCCATCTCTCAAGCACTAGTGCTACGAAGCCCCAATTTCAGTAAGGATTTTTTCCTTTATAACTTTGCTTCCAACCAATCCATGGCTACGCTACTTACCTAGAAGGATGATGAGAACCATGAGACACCAATATCATCTATGAGCACTGACCTGCAAGGAGACAAACTGAATTATCATGCTATATACAAACAAGCTTACACTGTATATAAAGTAGTCAAACACTTCAGATCCTATATCCTAAATAATCACACTAAATTCATAGAACCTCATCCTGTGGTTCGATCTCTGTTCACTCAATAGGAGATAGGGTAAAGAAGGGGAAATTGGATGGCATTTGTCCAATAATTTGATCTAGATATAAAACCTACCAAAATAGTCAAGGGTTAAGGATTGTGTAAATTGGCTGTTGAGGCCCAATATTTGATTAACGCTAAAGACTCCGGGTGGGAAAATGAATTTTCACTATGGTATAGTGAAGCCTTTACAAAAAATGATTTGCAAATATGCAGAGTTTAAATGGGATGAAAAATAGAAATATGCTTTCAATAATATCAAAATTGCCATCTCTCAAGCACCAGTGCTACGAAGTCCCGATTTTAGTAAGGATTTTTTACTTTATACCTTTACTTACAACTAGTCCATGACTGCGGTACTTACCCAAAAGGATGATGAGAACCATGAGGCACCAGTATCATTTATTAGCACTAACCTCCAAGGATACTAACTAAACTATCCTTTTATAGACAAAGAGGATTAAGCTGTATATAAAGCAGTCAAACACTTCAGATCCTATATCCTGAAGAATCACACTAAAGTCATAGTACCTCATCCTGCGGTACGATATTTGTTCACTCAACAGGAGATGGGGGAATGAAGGGGAAATTGGATGGCAGTCATCCAAGAATTTGATCTAGATATAAAACCTGACAAAATAGTCAAGGGTCAAGGATTGTGTAAATTGGTTGTTGAGGCCCAAGATCTATAACGCTGAAGACTCTGGATGGGAAAATGAATTCTCACTATGGTACATCGAATCCTTTACAAGAAATGATTCGCAAAGATTGAGATTTTAAATGGGATGAAGAACGAAAATATGCTTTCAACAATATCAAAATTTCCATCTCTCAAGCACTAGTAACACATATTTCATTAAATTTGGAAATATTCAGTGGATCTAGAATTTTAGAACTTTATCTAGATTGAGTTTTTTCAAAAAAGGAATTAGAAAATCATTTAATTCACTACTTTGAATGTATATATTCACCATTTTTTTGTTATAAAGGTATCATTATAAACTCTCA
>ML778339.1:350487-374618 GCA_009831015.1 Picea engelmannii
AGAGGATGGGAAAAGTATTTTCTTTATTGGCAGCATTATGAGTCGCCCTTGGATAAAGCACATCTGTCCGTTTGATTCATCAGACTTTGGGATGTAGTATGACCTTAGGAAGCTTTGCTCGCTATATTGAGTTGTGTCCTCCATTGTTTGGTTACTCTTCCAAACATATGGAGAGTTTGTGTTGCCTCATGCTTTGTAGACTTATGATTAACAGATATGCTGCCTAAGTCTTATCACTTGTCATGCTATTGTCCAAGGGAAGTTTGTTACTTAGCATGAGTCGGCCACTCTGCAATATGTCTCTTGTCCGCATACTCGGCCATCCTGAACGTCCAATCAAGTCTTTGTTCGAAATCAGTGAAGCCTTCAATCCGATCATCAAGATTATCAAGTCCACAACCGACGAGCCGTCGAAGACCTCTGGGTAGTGCAGTCGTACATTCATATTACACTCCTACCTGAGTTTAGAATATTTTGAAGTTGTTGCTCGAGCTCTGAAGTACAACCATCAAGCCGAATCAGCTTCTGAGAGATGGATACTTTCTATGTATATCTTTCTGATTTCGAGATGTAGCTCCACTGTGTATTGTTCGTGGCTACTCTTTATTTGACATGGATCTACAGTGTATTTGATTGGTAGCGATGGTTCTGATTTATCCCGAGCATGGGTATGCCCGCCTCGGTGAGACATTTGATATCTTTTTGCAGATGGCACCTCCTGATTCCTGATTCTTGGGCTCACTCATTCAACATATCAGTACAAATTGGTAAAAGATTTGTAATGTATTTCGGCCATCAGATGCTCTTCTGACCTCACACATTAGGGGGCATCTATTATAACCCTAAATTTCACCACACATGCTTACCTAGCATTAGGCCAACTCATATCCCTTCTTTGCCAAAAAACTACTAAACAACTCTTCTAAAAACTCCATTTTTAAAAAGCAAACTCTAGCAGGCTCACTACAGCCCACGGGCAAACGCTAGTAGGCCCACTACAGCCCGCGGGGCAAACGCTAGCAGGCCCACTACAGCCCATGTTTGCCTTCAGAATCACAAAAAAATGGAAAGTTTTCGACAGAACGAGAAGCTCCAAACAAGTGCATCTCAAACAACATAATCCAACCATGAGGAAAATCTAGTGTGTGCTAGATTTCCATCTTGAATAAGCAGGAGCACATCTCAAACATCATCCCATCGTGGGGGAAAGCTAGCGCATGCTAGCTTTCCCTCTTTCACAAGTAGAGGCACATTTCGAAAAACATCATCCCACCGTGGGGGAAAGTTAGCGCACGCTAGATTTCCTTCTTGCACAAGAAGGAGTGCATCTTGAACAACATCATTCATCCATGGGGGAAAGCTAGCACACACTAGCTTTCCCTCTTGTACAAGCAGGAGCACATAGTGAACAATATCATCCCATCATGGGGGAAAGTTAGTGCATTCTATCTTTCCCTCTTGTGTAAGTAGGAGAGCATCTCGAACAACATCATCCCACCATTAGGTGTGCTAGCTTTCCCTCTTGCACAAGCAAGATTTCATCTCAAACAACATCATCCCACCAGTGGGAAAATCTAGAGCATGCTAGATTTTCCTCTTACAAAAGCATGAGCTCATCTCAGAAAACATTATCCCACTGTGGGGGAAGCTAGTGTGTGCTAGTTTTCCCTCTTGCAGAAGCACAAGCTCATCTCAGAAAACATCATCCCACCCTAGGGGAAAGATAGCGCGTGCTAGCTTTACCTAATGTGCAAACACGAGTTCATCTCGGACAACATCATCCCACCGTGGGGGAAAGCTAGTGCATGCTAGCTTTTCGTCTTGCACAAGAACAATCACATCTCAAAAAACATGATTCCACCATAGGAAAATGATAACGCAAGCTAGATTTCTCTCTTTCATAAGCACAAGAACAAATACATATTGAACAACATCACTCCAACCTAGGGGAAAGCTAGCGCGTACTAGCTTTCCCTCTTGCACAAGCACCAACGGGTCTCAAAAATCATCCCACCATGGGGGTAAGCTAGAGCATGCTAGATTTCTCTCTTACATAAGCATATACGCATATCGAACAACATCATTTCACTGTGGGTGGAAGCTAGTGCATGCTAGCTTTCTCTCTTGCACAAGCACAAGCACATCTCAAACAACATCATTCCTCCGTGGGGTAAAACTAGTGTAGGATAGATTTCCATCTTGCAGAAGAAAAAGTACATCTTGAACAACATCATTCCACTGTGGGGGAAAGCTAGCGCGTGCTAGCTTTGCCTCTTGTACAAACAAGTGCATCTCGAACAACATCATTTTAGCATGGAGGAGCTTGCACATGCTAGTCTTCCATCTTGCACAAGAATAATCACATCCTGAACAACATCATTCCACCGTCAAGGAAATCTAGCGTGTGCTAGCTTTCCCTATTTAACAAGAATAAGTGCATCTCGAACAAGATTATTCCACCATGGAGGAAAGCTAGTTTATGTTGGCATTCCCTCTTGCAAAAGCACAAGCACATCTTGAGCAACATCATTCCACCGTGGGGGAAAGCTAGTGCATGCTAGCTTTCCCTTTTGCATAAGCATAGGCACATATTGAACATCATTCGACCGTGGGGAAAAGCTAACACTATCTAGTTTTCCCTCTCACACAAGAACATGCTCATGTCAAAGAACATCATTCAATGTGGGGGAAATCTAGTGTGTGTTAGCTTTCCCTATTGCACAATCACAAGTGCATCTCAAACAACATCATTCCACCATGGGGGAAAGCTAGCATGTGCTAGCTTTCCCTCTTGCACAAGCACAAGAACATCTGGAACAACATCATTCCAGTGTTGGGGAAAGCTAGCACATGCTATCTTTCCCTCTTGCACAAGCACAAGAACATCTCGAATATCATCCCACCATGGGGGAAATCTAGCATGTGCTAGCTTTCCCTCTTATATAAGAACAAGCACATCTCAAACAACATCATTCCACTGCCAAGGAAAGATAGTGCATGCTAGCTTTCCCTCTTGCATGAGCACAAGTGCATCTCAAACAAAATCATTCCACCGTGAGGGAAATCTTGCGCCTACTAGCATTCCCTCTTGCACAATAATAAGTGCATCTCGAACAACATCATTCCACCATGGAAGAAAACTAGCGCATGCTAGCTATCTCTCTTGCACAAGCACATGCACATCCCAAACATCATTCCATCGTGGGGGAAATATAGCACATGCTAGCTTTCCCTCTTGAAAACGCACAAGCTCATATCAAACATCATTCAATGTGGGGGAAAGCTAGCGCTTGCTAGCTTTCCGTCTTGCACAAGCGCATCTCGAACAACATCATTCCACCATCGGGGGGAGCTAGTGAGTGTCAGATTTCCCTATTGCACAAGCACAAGAGCATCTCAAACAACATCATTCTGCCATGGGGGAAAGCTAGTGCATGTTGGATTTCCATCTTGCAAAAGCACAAGCACATATCAAACAACATCATTCCACCGTGGGAGAAATCTAGCACGTGCTAGCTTTCCCTCTTGCACAAGCACAAGTACATCTCGAAAAACATCATGCCACCGTGGGTGAAAGCTAGCAAAGCTAGCACATGCTAGCTTTTCCTCTTGCACAAGAACAAATGCATCTCAAACATCATTCCACCATGGGGGGAAGCTAGTGCATGCTAGCTTTCCCTATTGCACAAGCACAAGTGCATCTTGAACAACATCACTCCACTGTGGGGGAAATCTAGCATTTGCTAGTTTTCCCTCTTGAACAAGCACAAGCGCATCTTGAACAACATCATCCAACCATGAGGGAAATGTAGTGCATGATAGATTCCATATTGAACAAGCAGGAGCACATCTCAAACATTATCCCATCATGAGGGAAAGCTAGAGCGTGCTATCTTTCCCTCTTGCACAAGTAGGAGCACATTTCGAAAAACATCATCCCACCTTGGGGGAAAGATAGCACATGATAGCTTTCCCACTTGCACAAGCTAGAGAGCATCTTGAACAACATCATCCGTCCGTGGGGGAAAACTAGTACATGCTAGCTTTCCCTCTTGCACAAGCAAGAGCGTATCATGAACAATATCATCCCACCGTGGTGGAAAGTTAGTGCATTCTAGCTTTCCCTCTTGCATAAGTAGGAGCACATCTCGAACAACATCATCCCACCATTAGGCGTGCTAGCTTTCCCTCTTGCACAAGTAGGAGTACATCTCGAACAACATCATCCCACTAGTGGGGAAAGCTAGCGTGTGCTAGATTTCCCTCTAGCACAAGCACGAGCTCATTTCAGACAACATCATCCCACTATGTGGGAAGCTAGTGCGTGCTAGCTTTCCCTCTTGCACAAGCACAAGATCATCTTAGACAACATCATCCCACCCTAGGGGAAAGCTAGCGCGTGCTATCTTTCCCTAATGTGAAAACACAAGCTCATCTCGAACAACATCATCCCATCATGGAAGAAAGATAGTACATGATATATTTCCCTAATGTGAAAACATGAGCTCATCTTGGACAACATCATCCCACCGTGGGGGAAAGCTAGCGCATGCTAGCTTTCCCTCTTGCACAAGCACAATCACATCTCAAACAACATGATTCCATCATAGGAAAATGATAATGCAAGCTAGATTTCCCTCTTTCATAAGCACAAGTGCAAATGCATCTTGAACAACATCACTCCAACCTAGGGGAAAGCTAGCGTGTGCTAGATTTCCCTCTTGCACAAACAACAACGCATCTCGAAAATCATCCCACCATGGGGGTAAGCTAGTACATGCTAGCTTTCTCTCTTACACAAGCATATATGCCTATCGAACATCATCATTTCACTGCAGGTGGAAGCTAGTGCATGCTAGCTTTCTCTCTTGCACAAGCACAAGAACATCTTGAACAACATCATTCCTCTGTGGGGTAAAACTAGTGCAAGATAGCTTTCCATCTTGCAGAAGCACAAGTGCATCTTGAACAACATCATTCCACTGTAAAAGAAATCTAGTGCATGATAGATTTGCCTCTTGTACAAACAAGTGCATCTCGAACAACATCATTTTAGCATGGAGGAGCTTGCACATGCTAGTCTTCCCTCTTGCACAAGAATAATCTCATCTTGAACAACATCATTCCACAATTAAGGAAATCTAGCATGTGCTATCTTTCCCTTTTTAACAAGCACAAGTGCATTTCGAACAACATCATTCCACCATGGGGGAAAGCTAGTTTATGTTGTCTTTCCCTCTTGCAAAAGCATAAGCACATCTCGAACAACATCATTCCACTGTGGGGGAAAGCTAGCACATGCTAGATTTCCCTCTTGCATAAGCATAGGCACATCTCGAACATCATTCGATCGTGGGGGAAAGCTAACATGAGCTAGTTTTCCCGCTTGCACAAGCAAAAGCTCATCTCAAACAACATCATTCAATGTGGGGGAAAGCTAGCATGTGCTAGCTTTCCCCCTAGCATAAGCACATCTTGAATAACATCATTCCACCTTGGGGTGAAGCTAGTGTGTGCTAGCTTTCTCTATTGCGTAATCACAAGTGCATCTCAAACAACATCATTCCACCATGGGGGAAAGCTAGCGCATGCTATCTTTCCCTCTTTCACAAGAAAAGACGCATCTCGAACGACATCATTCCAGTGTTGGGGAAAGCTAGCGCATGCTAGCTTTCCCTCTTGCACAAGCACAAGTGCATCTCGAACATCTTACACAAGCATATACGCATCTCGAACAAGATCATTCCACTATGAGGAAATCTAGTGTGTGCTAGCTTTCTCTCTTGCACAAGCACAAATGCATTTTGAACAACATCATTCCTCTGTGGGGTAAAACTAGTGCATGTTAACTTTCATTCTTGCAGAATCACAAGCACATCTTGAATAACATCATTCCATTGTGGGGAAAATCTAGTGTGTGCTAGATTTCCCTCTTTCACAAACACAAGCGCATCTCGAACAACATTATTCTAGCATGGAGGAAATCTTGCACATGCTAAACTTTCCTCTTGCACAAGCACAAGCACATCTCAAACAACATCATTCCATCGTTAAGGGAAGCTAGCATGTATTAGCTTTCCCTCTTACACAAGCACAAGTGCATCTCGAGCAACATCATTCCACCATGGTGGAAAGCTAGCGCCTGATAGCTTTCTCTATTGCACAAGCACAAGAACATCTCGAACAACACAATCCACTGTGGGCGTAAGCTAGCATGTGCTAGCTTTCCCTCTTGCACAAGCACAAGTGCATCTCGAACATCATTCCATTGTGGGGGAAAGCTAGCACGTGTTAGCTTTCCCTCTTGCACAAGGACAAACTCATCTCACATATAATTCAACATGGGGGAAAGCTAGTGCATGCTAGCTTCCCTCTTACACAAGTGCATCTCAAACAACAAATTATTTTCCAGATTGCCTAACCCAGCATTATCAGTAGGAGAAATATCACCTTCATCACACTTGTTCTGTTCACCTTTATCTTGCAAATCTGAGCTGTCCTTGCCACACCAATTCTCTACTTCTTCATTCTCAGACATCCATTCTTCATCTTCCTCTGAAAGAGCCAATAAAACATCATATGACTTGCCCTGTAAGTAGTCTTTCACAACAGAGCCTTCATTATCAAGGTTTTCTGCATTTGTATAGTGATGTTCATCATTCTCAAGGATTGTCGAGCCTACATAGTGCCCTTGTTTCTAATCACTCTCACTTGAAATTGTATCGAGCTCTGAGACAACCCTGTTCTTGGATAGAGCATGGTTTTTCTATCCATGTAATGATAAAAGTAAGCACATAACTGTTCCATGTATTCCATATGCATTGGAAGGTGAGAACATATGGATACATCATCCTATCCATCATGATTACACTCCTACCTTATCATATTGTAAATGAAATAAACCTTAACAACTTGTGCAAAATATTCCATTTGAAGCACTGTTCTCTACAATTGAGAGCCTTTGGTCATCTTTGCAAGTTGTTTCATCTTCATCAAATTGTCATGCTAATTGTTGTTTATTGCTCTCTATACTTGGGAGTCCATTCTCATTTTTGTAAGTCATCATCTCGATTTGAATGTGATGTTGTCCATGATTCAATTGCTCAAATAAATTTAGAGGATCTAGATGACAGTCATATATGTTAGATAAAGGAAGAATACACATATACAAGAATTATTGATAAGGTGGACCTATTAAAAATGGAGGCGTCTTTGCATTATTATTGACACTTTTATTCATGAGTTCACTTTTCTTGTTAGTATTCTCACAACCCTTTTTGACGTGAACAATAGATTTTATCCCCTTAATATCGAATTTCCAAAAGTCTAACAAAAGAGGACTATAGCTATATGGGTCCACCTCCAACCACCAAGGTATTTGTGTAATCAATCTGGATGCTCGTTGGTTCACTAGGTAGGTGACCTAGTTACATGTTATGTCTAGAACTTATTATTCCATGCACACAAGTTTATATGTTCTTCTCCTTCAACAAATCTTGAACTATCCTTTGGTGCTCCATTAGGGAGCCATCACCCTAGCGATGAAAATGGTATTCAGTTAGACAATTATGCATGCTAAGAAACTTGTTTTGAAGTTACCCATGTCAAAAGATTGTGTTTAAGAAACTGCCATTTAAGAAGCCAATCAAAACAACTAGTCATCACCAGTGTAAACACCAACCTATTCTACCTCAATATCATGGATGATGATACTATTTTCATCTTTTGTTGTCTCCCCTTTAACTAAAACTCAACAATATGAAGTCTGCAATTCCAAGCAACATGCCTTGACTTTCCACAATAATAACGTGCCTTTTCATTAATTGTGCTAGCCAATTCTTCAGTACTTTTATTGCTTGTTCTACATTTTCAGAAGAAGAAAAACATGATCTGTTATTTCATCATCTTCAATAGTCGATTTTTCCTCCACGATGACATTTGAAATAACAAATTCTAAACTGTGTTAAATATTTTCCTAAATGTAAATAATGCACTATATTTAGGGGAAAACCTTTTAATAGTACATCATAAGTTACATATTCATCCTCTAATTGACTCAAACGTTTCCTAACTATGATAACAATGATCTCAAATTGACCTCAAATTGTTTGTGCTCCAACATATTTTAGTTATTTGACATTTTTAGATCAAAGAGCTCTGTTAACAAAAAACATTGTGTTATATTCCTTCCTACCAACCAGTGTTTCTAAGGAATCCAAGAGCTCTTTACCAGACTTTATTTGATCTAGATGATGAGCATGGGTATTTGGTAGGGAACCTAATAAGAGGCTTTGCCCCATTACGCTTAATTTGCCATTCAAATACTTTGTTTATCCTTTGTTTTTTTTCTACAGACAGTTGGACAATTTTCGAGAGACTTCTTTCCATTAAGCATAATTGAAGTTTTAGTTTCCAGATGTGAAAATTTTAACTATAAAACTTTGCAACAGATGCATGCATGTTTAAGAAAACCTATTTTGGAAATGAAAATATATTTGTTGTTGAATATTACGATTTCCATTGACCTATCTTATTAACATGGAGTACTCGTGTGGATTGTCAATGGATATTTTTGCATCCATCAAAATCACCATTGAATAATTGAGCCTGTGCTTCCATTAAATGTGTAGATGTTGGTAACATGCTTATTTTAAAATATCTTGATGTTTTGTTTCTTCCACCGTTTACTAATACTCTCACAGACATTGTTGATAGATGTGAATCAAACTTCTACTTCAGAATTTCCAAGTCGCTGAGATTACGTTTCCTTCTGGTTATTGTATACTTCACAAGTATTATGTTAGCTCAATACTGTGATTTCTAGATTCATTGGGTGCTCATGGAAATAACAACTCATCATTGGTATATTGTTGTATTGAGTATGGGATATGTAGTTGAGAGTTTGGCATCGAAAAATTAACCCATTGTTGTTCTTTGTAATTCATGGTTTTGTTGTGACCTTGTGTGGTCAGAAGAAAAAGGCATGTTGTCACAACAACTCTTAGATTAGCCCCCCTAATACCTTTGATATCTCAGAGTGATCTCAGAGATGGAATCTTTACGATGCTGGTAATGTTGCTTCTACAGGTCTGAAAATACACCTTGAGAGATGCCATTTTTTCAGCTGTTGCAATTAGACAGTGATCAACCATACCCATAACCACACATCCTATTCTTGTACAAATATCACCCAAATTTAGGCTTATCCACATGGGTTGTACACTTTCCCCAAGCTATCAAGGATATATCAAAATGGGTATGCATTGAGGGTAGAAAATTTATGATGCACACTAAGAACAAGAAAACCCTTCTTAAGCACGAATTGTGTCAAATCAATGTGGTGCTATCTACCAAGTATATCATCTTCATGTGCAGCTCCAAATTCTTTGAAAATAACTCTTTGAAGGGGTCGAAAGAGGAAATACAGTCCGCACTTCTTGCAACACCAAATTCTTTGAAAAGAACTCTCATAGAAATGTCAAAACTAGGTCTAAAAGTTTCAATTCTTTCTCGTCTTAACTTGAGATTTGCCATTTCCAAATCACACTATAACCACCTAATTAGAAAATGCCCCATGACAAGTAGATTGTCTCATGATTGGTTTCTGATTTATGTTTATACAAAGAGAGAATGTTCACTTAGGCACTTCTCAAACTCAATAAACAAAGCTCTTGATAGGCTATTATGAGTTAACAATCAGGATGCAAACAATGGAAGTAATGTTGTCATGTAGATATGAAGTGTTGCACCAATTATACCTTATCCAACTGAAATAAATAGTAGGCCAGAGTCACAAAAGTAAACTATTTGTTGGTGGAATAAATATGATTATGAAAGGTTCCAGGAATGAAGGATGTAACCCAGATTCATTCGTTTTACTGTCAATGGTTTTTGGTACAGGTGTGTTGTAGCTATGCTCTATTAATCTTGTTAATGATTACATGGGAAAACAAAAAGAGTGGCTTTGTCATCAAAAAGAGAAAAAAATTGAATTTAACAAACAACTGGATGATATCATTTAGGTTTTCACAATGTAGAAATGACATCCAATCACTAAATTTGAGAGTTGTTACAAAGAACATGAACATATGCATTTGTGAAATGAGTCAAACAGTTTAATATCTGACCAGAATTAGAACATTCCTTCTACGCTATTATTTGACAAACCAACTTCAAATGTACTTATTATTGCTAGTAAAATAAATATTGTTTTGAAACGAAAAACAAGCATGTGAAAGATGGGTTAGAGAATCTCTACTTATGGGTGAGAGCTCATAAATTTCCAGCTCCATATAGTGAGAAGGATCTTGGCCTTTCGACATACCAAGTTTGAAACTGGTTGGGGTATAACCTGGGGGTTTCCTGAGGACTGTGCTCATTGCAACTCTGTATCACCGAGATTCCAGAATCATAGAATATAGTGTTTATGCAACTAATTGCAGAAAGTCTTCGATTGTATTTTTCTCCTGTTGGTTTAACCAATTTTCAGGGAGTAGAAGTCGACTAGGATTTGTGCTTGACAACCTTTCTTGTTTTTTGGTTTATGAATATGTTTTGGAATTGGTTTATGAATATGTTTTATAAGGAGTTGTTTGGATTAAAGTGAAAGTTGTTTGTGAAGTGTAAATCCATTATTGTGGGAATCCTTTTCCGAATCTGTTTCTGAAATAGTTTTCCTTCTTCAGCTCATAGTTCCATTTTTGCATAAAGATTGAAATTGAGTAACAAATCCCCCAAGCGCAGATTGGGCATCAATTCGTGTTTGAGCGGATCCATATCCTCCAGTTGTATAGTTCACATATGTTGAACCAAATGGTATTGAGACTATAATCATGTAGGGGATTTCATTCAATCTTTTGTCAAACTGTTTGAGAATTAACACATATGCTCAAATTGTTGCTGCTATCAGACATATCATATCAAGATTGAGCCCTTGTTTTGAAATAGTAATGAAAATTTTCTACTAAAACATGGAAACGATATTCCCCTTACAAATCTGATTCTAAACTAATCATGTGAATACATACAAAGTGCCATGACAAAAAAATCAAATATTTTCATTCCACGTTTTTGTCAAACAGTTTAGAGACATCCAAAAAAAATTGATGTTGTAGCTTATGTAACCAGATTTCAAGGTACCTACCACTGTAGCTTATGTAACCAGATTTCAAGGTACCTACCACTATCAATGTATGATATCATGAATTGTGAAGTGGTTCAGATGTACAAAGACGTAAAAAAATGGAAATCGATTGGTAATCTCCGTTTCTGCTTCATTTAGGAAGTTCACATCCCCTTTGGTAATGCATCTTCTAATTATCTTCATGACCACTAGTTGTCTGTCGATAAGAGTGCCCCTCTACACAATCTGGAAGGCCTCCTGACCAATGAGATTGGCCTGACTGAAATTGTGGGCCAACTATTAATTGTCGCCCCTGCCGGCCAGCCTACCTGTTGAGAATCCAAAAAACACCATGGAGAATTGTCGCCCCCGCCTTCTCGCTTGCCCCATTAAGAATCCAAAAAACACCATGGAGAATGTTGTCTTGAGCTGGATGCTAACTCATCCACTCTGACGAAATCTTATGCACTTTGTGCCTCAGAACAATTGACCTAGATATGCAAACAAACCAATTAGAATAGTAGGGAATTGGGATCTCCAGCAGCCAGGTTATCTGACGGAAGATTATGCACACTGTGCCTTAGAACGATTGACCTAGATATGCAAAAAAACTAATTGGAATAGTAGGGCATTGGGATCTCCAGCAGTGGGGTTATCTGGAAGGAGAGAGTTAGGGTTGAATCGAAGGAGATGGAGGTTTTACTTGTATGCGGGCAACCTCCTTATCTTGACATTGACTGAGTAGAAAATCCCTTTAACCAACGCATTGATGTGAAGCAGATCTACTTGCATTTTTATCCCATCTGCAAAGTAGCGACCCTTCCTCGATGTGCGTATACTACTTGGTTTTCCATTTTTTTTTCATTTTTAAATTTTATTTGTTATTTTCTTTTACTTTGTTATTAAAATATATAATAATTTTATTTTGTTATTTTTTTAATAATTATTTAAATTTTTTAATAATAATATATAATGAAATAAACCTTAACAACTTGAGAAAAATATTCCATTTGAAGCATTGCTCTCTACAATTGATAGTTTCTAGTAATTTTTGCAAAATGTTTCATCTCCATCTAATCGGCAATCTCATTGTTGTTTATTGCTCTCTATAGTTGAGATTAGTCCCCCTAAGACAAGACGTGTTGTCACAACTCTAATATTAGTCACCCAAGAACTTTAATATCTCAAAGTGATCTCACGGATGGCATCCTTACGATGTTGGTAATGTTGCTTCTACAGGTCTGAAAATAGATTATGAGAGATGTCATTTACGCAGTTGCTACAATTAGATAGTGAACAACCATACCCACAACCACATGTCCTATTATTGTACAAATATCACCCAAATTTAGGCCTATGCACATGGGTCATACACTTTCCCCAAGCTATCAAGGATATCTCAAAATGGGTATGCATTGAGGGGAGAAAAATCATGATACAGTCTGAAAACAAGAAAACCCTTTTCCAGCACGACTTGTGTTATATCAATGTGGTTCTTTCTACAAAGTCTGTCATCTTCATGTGCAACAAGATAACTACAAAAAATTCCAAGATGAGATAATCCAGATTAATGAATTATTCTTCTATTATAACCACTAGTCCATAGGGAAACAAGACTGCAAGTGCTCTGAATGGTAGGACAAATATGGGTCCATTATCAACCTAAGTTACTTCATTGTATGAGTTGAAGGTGAAGGAAAATGCATTAGGAAATGTCAAGAAGACATATACATTGGATAGAAACAAGATTCAATTGCCAGCTTTCAAATGTCGTGAACATTCTGAAAATGAAAATCCTAATTGTCCATGTAGTGTTTCTGTAGTAGCAACCAGTGGAAGAACCCCCAAATTATAGAGTAAGAAAAATACAACATCTATGGTTGTAAAATCTAGCAAGCAAAACATCCCTATAAATCTTGGGAAGAAAGGAGTTGCAAAGCAAACAATTCATAATTTGAGTACTTCCAGTACAAGCAGCCCCATTGCAACTTATGTAATCAGTGAGAAAAGAGGTGATAGAAAGCAAACATTTCACAATGTGAGTAGTTATTCTCAAATCCCCAAGCCATTAACAAATATAATTCCTATAGATGATCCTAAAATTCTGGCTACCAAATCTGGTTTTGCATTGAACCATACATTTTTTGCAAGAAACCTCTTCGACAAAACTGCAGGGAAAGAATTCATGGCACAACTTTCAGAATTTTGCTTGGAATTGAAAAACCTTGCATTGAATGGTAGTTGGGCAGATTCTACCAAACAATTCAACAAGCCCTCTAAACTTGCTAGAAGATCAAGCATTGAAGATCAAGTCAAATAGGTTCAAGATATTGATGGTAATTTCTTATATGTACTTTCGTCTGAAAAATCTACTTAGGATGGCTCCAATGACCATAAAGTCACTATATCTAGTAGTGTTGTAGATCCAGATAAACATAGTAAATCTGGACCAATGGAGACAAGTTGGCTTTGACACAAAAGTATTAAAGCTACTGCTAAGATTTGCCCAAAATCTATTGAGCAAAGACAAAGTATGGATGATTTGAATAAGAGAAAAAATATCTCTTCCATTTCTAATCAGAAGGACCATGTTCAAGTTCAAATGGAAGAATTTTTCAGAGATACATTGAGTATTGTTCATGACTCTTTTGCAAAGAAAGTAAAAAAATAGAGGGGATTCCCCTTCAGTTGATTCATTTTCTTGACTAATTCCCTGTCAAGAGCATGGAATTTTTGAGCATTCAGTAAATCTAGAGACTCAAGCCTCAGATATATGTGGAAGGATTAGACACTCATAAAAATTCTTTGAATGATGCTCATGGGAAATCAATCCATGCAAAGATATTCAACCCAAGCATATGGAAGAAGCAAAGAAACGATGACATGGTGAAAAAGGTTGGCTTCGACACTGAAGCATTAAATCTACTGCTAAGATTTTCCCAAAATCTATTGAGCAGAGACAGAGCATGGATGATTTGAAGAAGAATGAAAATATGTTTTCCATTTTTGATCAGAAGGACCATCTTCAAGTTCAAATGGAAGAAATTTTCAAAGATACATTGGGTATTTTTTATGACTCTTTTGCAAAGACAGGTTGGCTTTAGCGTAGAAGCATTAAAGCTACTGCTAAGATTTACCCAAAATCTATTGAGCAGAGAAAGAGTATGGATGATTTAAATAAGAATGAAAATATGTCTTCCATTTCTGATCAGAAGGACCATCTTCAAGTTCAAATGGAAGAAATTGTCAGAGACACATTGGGTATTATTGATGATTCTTTTGCAAAGAAAGTAAAAAAAAGAGGGGGTTCCCCTCCAGTTGATTCATTTTTTCGACCCATTCCCTATCAAGAGTATGGAATTTCCATGAATTCAATAAATCCATAGAGTCAATACTTAGATATACATGGAAGGCTTAGACAATCTTAAAAATTCCTTGAATGATGCTCATAGGAAATCAATTCATGCAAAGATATTCAACCCAAGCATCTGGAAGAAGGAAAGAAACAATGACATGGTTAAAAAGTTTGGCATTGGAACAAAAGCAATAAAGATACTGCTAAGATTTGGCCAAAATCTATTGAGCAGAGATGAACTATGGATGATTTGAATAAGGACAAAATTACGTCTTCCATTTGTAATCAGAAGGACCATCTTCAAGTTCAAATGGAAGAAATTGTCAAAGATACATTGGGTATTGTTGATGACTCTTTTGCAAAGACAGTTTGGCTTCAACGCGGAAGCAATAAAGCTACTACTAAGACTTGCCCAAAATATATTGAGTAGAGACAGAGTATGGATGATTTGAATAAGAATGAAAGTATGTCTTCCATTTCTGATCTTAAGGATCATCTTCAAGTTCAAATGGAAGAAATTTTCAAAGATACATTGGGTATTGTAGATGACTATTTTGCAAAGAAAGTAAAAAACATAAGGGATTCCCCTTCATTTGATTCATTTTCTGGACCAATTCCTTATCAAGAGCATGTCATTTATGTGCATTTAGTAAATCCAGAGACTCAAGACTCAAAGATACGTGGAAGGCTTAGATAGTCATAAAAATGCCTTGAAGGATGCTCATAGAAAATCAATCTATGCAAAGATATTCAACCCAAGCATCTGGAAGAAACGAAGAAACAATGGCATGGTGAAAAAGGTTGGCTTCGACACACAAGCATTAAATCTACTACTAAGATTTACCCAAAATCTATTGAGCAGAGACAGAGTATGGATGATTTAAATAAGAACGAAAATATGTCTTCCATTTATGATCAGAAGGACCATCTTTAAGTTCAAATGGAATAAATTGTGAGAAACACATTGGGTATTATTGATGATTCTTTTGCAAAGAAAGTAAAAAAAAAAGAGGCAGTTCCCCTTCAATTGATTCATTTTTTGGACCCATTCCGTATCAAGAGTATGGCATTTCCATGCATTCAATAAATCCAAAGAGTCGAGACTTAGAGACACATGGAAGGCTTAGATAGTCATAAAAATTCCTTGGATGATGCTCATAGGAAATCAATTCATGCAAATATATTCAACCCAAGCATCTGGAAGAAGAAAATAAACAATGACATGGTTAAAAAGTTTGGCATCGGAACAAAAGCAATAAAGATACTGCTAAGATTTGGCCAAAATCTATTGAGCAGAGACAAACTATGGATTATTTGAATAAGGACAAAAATACGTCTTCCATTTATAATCAGAAGGACCATCTTCAAGTTCAAATCAAAGAAATTGTCAAAGATACATTGGGTATTGTTGACGACTCTTTTGCAAAGACAGTTTGGCTTCAACGCAGAAGCATTAAAGCTACTGATAAGATTTGCCCAAAATCTATTGAGCAGAGATAGAGTATGGATGATTTGAATAAGAATGAAAGGATATATTCCATTTCTAATCTTAAGGATCATCTTCAAGTTCAAATGGAAGAAATTTTCAAAGATACATTGGGTATAATTGTAGATGACTCTTTTGCAAAGAAATTAAAAAACATAGGAGATTCCCCTTCATTTGATTCATTTTCTGGACCAATTCCTTATCAAGAGCATGTCATTTATGTGCATTCAGTAAATCCAGAGACTCGAGACTCAAATATACGTGGAAGGCTTAGATAGTCATAAAAATGCCTTGAAGGATGCTCATATCAAATCAATCTATGCAATGATATTCAACCCAAGCATCTAGAAGAAACGAAGAAACAATGGCATGGTGCAAAAGGTTGGCTTCGACACATAAGCATTAAAGCTACTGCTAAGAATTACCCAAAATCTATTGATCAGAGACAGAGTATGGATGATTTAAATAAGAATGAAAATATGTCTTCCATTTCTGATCAAAAGGACCATCTTCAAATTCAAATGGAAGAAATTGTGAGAGACACATTGGGTATTATTGATGATTCTTCTTCAAAGAACGTAAAACAAAGAGGCAGTTCCCCTTCAATTGATTCATTTTTTGGACCCATTCCTTTTCAAGAGTATGGAATTTCCATTCATTCAATAAATCCAAAGAGTCGAGACTTAAAGATACATGGAAGGCTTAGACAGTCATAAAAATGCCTTGAATGATGCTCATAGGAAATCAATTCATGCAAAGATATTCAACCCAAGGATCTGGAAGAAGAAAAGAAACAATGACATGGTTAAAAAGTTTGGCATCTGAACAAAAGCAATGAAGATACTGCTAAGATTTGGTCAAAATCTATTGAGCAGAGACCAACTATGGGTGATTTGAAAAAGGACAAAAATACATCTTCCATTTATAATCAAAAGGACCATCTTCAAGTTCAAATGGAAGATATTGTCAAAGATACATTGGGTATTGTTGGCTACTCTTTTGCAAAGACAGGTTGGCTTCAATGTAGAAGCATTTAAGCTACTGCTAATATTTTCCCAAAATCTATTGAGCAGAGACAAAGTATGGATGATTTGAATAAGAATGAAAATATGTCTTCCATTTCTGATCTTAAGGATCATCTTCAAGTTCAAATGGAAGAAATCTTCAAAGATACATTGGGTATTGCAGATGACTCTTTTGCAAAGAAAGTAAATAACACAGGGGATTTCTCTTCATTTGATTCATTTTCTGGACCAATTCCCTATCAAGAGTAGGTCATTTATGTGCATTCAGTAAATCCAGAGACTCGAGACTCAGAGATACATGGAAGTCTTAGATAGTCATAAAAATTCCTTAAAGGATGCTCATATCAAATCAATCTATGAAAAGATATTCAACCTAAGCATCTGGAAGAAACAAAGAAACAATGGCATGGTGCAAAAGGTTGGCTTCGACACAGAAGCATTAAAGGTACTACTAAGATTTGCCCAAAATCTATTGAGCAAAGAAAGAGTATGGATGATTTGAATAAGAATGAAAATACGTCTTCCATTTATGATCAAAAGGACCATGTTCAAGTTCAAATGAAAGAAATTTTCATAGATACACTGGGTATTGTTGATGACTCTTTTGCAAAGAAAGTAAAAAACAGAGGGGGCTTGTTTAAATATGGAAGATCCCTTTTTGGTTTTGTGGGGGATTTCGAGGCATCTCTATCGTGGTCCAAATAAATATTTGCTAACCAGAGTGGTTTTCCACCATGCAATGTGACCTCCCACGAAATATTGTAGTCTTCATACTATCTTTCATCTAGGTTAGGTGTACCTATTTATTCTTTAATCTTCCCAAGCATACATGTAGACAATAGAATGGAATCAATGCATATTTAATGAAATCATTGCTAACGTGCCTAACAATGCACATAATTAAATCCTTAAGGATTAAGACAAAATAAAAAAGATTTTAGTAAATTGAAAAGTCACGAAACTTCCATAAAACATCTACACACTGTGATGAAGATTGTTGTAGTGCCTATAATTTTCTCACAATGAAAATGTTGCATTTACCCATTACATCAAAGGTGGAGTTGCTATCACCATCATTGAATTTGAACGCATTTTCTCATAGTCCTTGCTGTATAATCAACACACTATATATCCAAATGAAGAGAAGGAACACTTCCATTCATAGATATGGGTCAGTGACCAATGTCTTCACTTCATTGATAATAGAAGACAAATGAACCTACTAGCAAAGGAAATGGTCAAAAATCTCAATTTATCCACTACACCACACTATAACTCAATTCAATATTCAAAGTCAACTATAACTCTAGAGGAAGGGGATCTATAAAACTAGTTAGTTAGGTATTCATTGTTATAAGGGTTAGGGGTGATAGGGATGATAGGTTTTATAAGTCTTATGGGTTAAAGGGGTTCAAATGGTTAAAAGTTATATCATTTAGAAATGTATGATATATATTAATCACATTAGGTGTAAGGGGTTATAGATGTTAATAGTTGTAAGGATTAGGGGTTAGGTTTATGGTTTATAATGAATGGGGGTTAGGTTCTATAATGAATATGGATTATAATTGTTAAGATTTAAGAGGGTTAAACATGGGGTTTGAGTTGAAGCCTAACAACTACATTGTGAAAGACTAACAGTGTCTCTACAACAAATATAAAGGAGGATCAAACCTTGGMACAATAAATGGATCTCCTTAGGAGGCAGATTGGTCATAGTGAAAATTGTATTGGAAGCTACACTTGTCTATTGGAACTCCCTTTCCTACATCCCAAAGGCCTTTCTCAACAAGATCATAAATAAGTGTTTTAGTTTTGATGGAAAGGAAAGAAGAAGAAGGAAGCCCTTCCTCTTGTCAAATGTTGTTCCCTTGTAAATCCCAAAGACATAGGGTGGATCATAGAACTATACATGGGCCTACAAGGGAACCTGAAAAGTGAGTGGAGTGTTTTTAGAAAACCCCTAATGAAAACCTCCACAAAAATCAAGGATGAAACCGATGCTCTAATATGGTTAGCAAAACAAATGGAGGGCATTATGCAGTGAAAAGAGGGAATTCACATGCTTTTCCTGCTAAGTATTTAACAAAAACCTCAATCTTTCCACTTTTAGCCTTCAACCAAAAGTCAATAATATTTTGAAACTAAAATTATCAACTGATGTACCTGTAAAATTAGTTTGAGTGCAATTTGACGATTCTCAATGAAGACCTAGATTTTAGATCTTGAGAATCTATTTTCATCATGGAATTTGGTTATGATATCACTTAAGGAAACAATATTGATTCATGATTTATAACATCAATAGTATTCATTGGTGTATTATATATAGTTTCTATCCTTGTTGCAACCAAGGTTGTATGGTTACGGGTGTGGTGTAGTGGTTAAATTGAGATTGGTGACCATTTTCTTTGCTAGTAGGTTCATTTGTCTACCATTATCAATGAAGCGAAGTGGTTGGTCATTGACTCATATATATGAATGAAAGAAGTGGTCCTTGTCTTTATTTGGATATATAGTGTGTTGATTACAAAGTGAGGACTACCAGAGAATTTGTTCCAATTCGATGATAGTGATAGAAACTCCACCTTTGATGTAACGGGTACCTTTTACATTTGCATCGTGAGAAAATTATAGGCATTGCAACAATATTCATCAAAGTGTGTAGATGTCTTGTGGAATTTTCATCACTTTTCAATCTACTAAAATCTTTTTTATTTTATCTCAATCTTTAAGGCTTTAATTAGGTGTATTGTTAGTCACGTAAGCAGTGATTTCATTAAATATTCATCGATTCCATTCTATTCTCTACATGTTTGCTTGGGAAGCTTAAGGAATAAATAAATACACCTAACCTAGATGAAAGATAGTATGAAGAATACAATATTTCTTAAGAGGTCAACTAATCTAGAAGAGGGGAAAGGAAGGGGTGAAGGAGAGCACATTCGACAACAAGACAACTGCCCACCAAAGAATGCTAGCATAATTAGGATGACTAGTATGGGTAGAAATGGAGTTGCACTCATCCATAAGGCATGGTGTTGACCAAAGGAACCAAATTATAGGAAAAATGTCAATGGATACATACCAAATAGAGAAGGGATGGTTGAGAGGAAAGAGGTATGATTGGGCCGAGTTCATATTCACCTGAATAGATGAGCAGTTGTCATAATTGCAATAGGGTGGAGCTAGTGGATTGAGCTACACATTAGTTCTACATGCATTGGTGTAGGAACATTTCCCATCACTTAATAGAAGGGCTTCCAGAGTTGAGATATAGTGGCATTATGTACAACTACTATGATAGGACTCAAGCAACTAGTATTGGGAATAAACAATAAGGTAGTAGAAATTGAATATGTTAGAGGTTCAGGTAGAGGACATTGTACAATAACCATACTAGTAATTGGTCACGAGAGAGAATAAGTAGATGGATTTGTAGTTTAGAAGGATCGAGATTTGGGGGCAAGTGCACACATGGAATATCCAAGTCACAATGCATCCAATGGAGCAATACAAGGTCATATAGGACAAGGTTTGGTAACTGATTAACACATATGGATGCACCAAAAGGTTATACCAAAGAGAGAATGCCATAAGTGAAGGAGGGGCTAGAGGAGGCTAGAGCGGGCCTTATAGGTAAGAAAAAGATTTATGTTTTTTCTAATATACTTATAATTTGAAATTTTCCTTTCAAACAAGAGAAATTACCAATTAATGGTTACAAACACAAATAGCTCATAAATTGGAACTAGACCTCTTAAGGGAAACCCTAAGGCCCAACAACTACATAGTTTGCAGAGGGAGAGAAATGATGCAACAGTAATTCTTGCAGCTATAAATGTATGAATATTCGTGGAATATCATGTCTATTGGATCTAGATATTTAACATTGACAAAATGGACAAAGAGAAATGGGAATAACATTAGCAACTAGAGTATGAAGTTTCCATCCCACGATGCGATTTACAAGGCAGATGTGACCATTAGATTTTTGGAATATTTTTTTTTCTTAAAACACTATGCCAAATAAAACATTTTTATGGCTGCAATTGAAAAAATTAAATAAATAACATTTTTAAATAATTGTTATATATTTTAATAACAAAGTTAAAAAAATAACAAAATAAAATTTAAAAAAAAGAAAAACACATGTTAAAACATTTTTTTAAAAATAGGAAAAAAAAAACAATAATAAAATCTTCCATGCCCTTTTGGTGCCATGATTAAAAAACCAAGTAGTGTACACACATCGAGGAAGGGTCACTGCTTTGTAGTTGGGATAAAAATACAAAAATACAAGTATATCTGCCTCTCGTAGGTCAACCATCAATGTGGGCATCAATGTGTTGGTTAAATGGATTTTCTGCGCAGTTAGCACTAGGATAAGGAGGTTGTCTGTATGCAAGTAAAACCTCCATCCCCTTCGATTCAACCCTAACTCTCTCCTTCCATATAACCCCATTGCTGAAGACCCCAATGCCCTACTATTCTAATTGGTATGTTTGCATATCTAGGTCAATTGTTCTAAGGCATGGAGTGCATAAGCTTCCATCGGAGTGGGTGAGTTAAAATCCAAGATCGAGACAACATTATCCATGGTTCTTTTCAGATTCTCAACTCTCCCTGTTAATCTTTGTTTCTGCTTCATTTAGGCAGTTTGCATCCCCTTCGATAAAGCAACTTCTGATTATCTTCACAGACACTAGTTGTCCGTCGGTAACAATGCCCCTATACATAGTCTGTAAGGTCCCCTGACCAATGAGAATAGCACCATAAAAATACTCACTTTGATAGTGTTGCAAGTGTCATCATTACAAAGGTCGCAAGTGTCGCATTTTTCTCACAAGGTCGCAAGTGTCGCATTTTTCTCACAAGGTCACAAGTGTCGCATGTTGCTCACAAGTGTCGCATGTGTCAAAGAAAGCATGCTACCATGATGCCTAGGTCGTGCCTATAATGACATGAGAAGGACACTTGAAACAACTCAAACATTTGGTTTGGAAAAGGAGAAATGAGTTAGTAGGCTTACAAACCTTTTGCCATCTGAAAGCACGTCAAAAACTGAGCTTTTGAAGGAGAGCGCTCCCCTATACCTCTTCTGGGAGCACCGATGCTCCCCCTTACACTATCTAGGAGAATTATAAAGCTCCTCTGGCCCTTTTGAGGGAGTGATATGGATTGTGAAATGCTGGTGCCCCCCTAAAGCCTACTAGGGAGCGCTACAGCGCCCTGATGGTCCTTTTGAGGGAGCACTACCTATTCTGGGCAATAGTTAAGTTGTTGAGATGAATGGGGGAAGGATCTTTTCATTCTTTGAAGGTAGTTGGATTCGAATCCCTAATCCAGCCATGATCTTAGGGTAGATCATCAACTAAAGGAGGAAAATCCTCAACTTCCCCAAGGATATCTCAAGTGGTTAAAGCCTCTCCAAGGCTATATAAGCAAGCTTTCTAATGGTGAAAGGGGACTGGAAAAGAGAGAATCACACCAAACTTATGATATTATAAGTGGTTTTGGAACAGAGATAATTTGGAAGCAAGAGACCTATGATCTCATAGGGAGCAATCGGTGAAGCAATCATCATTCAGATCATGGATATTTTGACCAAGGGGTAGACAAGGAGGACTTGACGAAACTGCTGCAACTCATCTATGGCTGTAAGCAATGTTTTGTCCTCATTAATATAATTTGCTTGGCCTGTTTCTTTCTAATTCATGTTCAATCTCACATGAATTTGTCTCTTTAGTAGATACATATATTTCGGACTAATCTTGATAGAGTAGGAAGTGGTCGTACTTTGTTTGTCTACATGACTCATCGAAGAGCGAGAGATTTGAGCTCAACTCAGAGTGTGCAGGGACAAACGCCGATAAAGAGGTACTTCTGTTATCCTTCCTCCTCATGCATTAGTTTGTATAGATTTGAAAGGAATTTAGTGTCCATGTTAAGCACTTTCTATCTTAGAGTTTAGGGTCTAGCTCTTTGAGGCAATCTACTTGTCCGCAGGGAGATTTTCCTACAACAGAAACTGGTGACTCCACTGGGGAATCGAATCAAAACTTTTGTTTCTGATTTTTCCTCATAAGACCTTGTCTTGATCTTTGATTGATGTCAGACCTTGTTCACCCTTTCATATCTGATTTCACTTTCTAATTGACTCTTTACCCCATCACACTTAGCTTGATTGCAAAAATTCCATTGAAATTTTGGGTTTTTTTTGGACTTTTTCTGAGATTTAGGACTCCAGCGCTCCCTTGCCTTGTTAGAAGAGCACCAACTCTACCTTAATCTGCTAGAAAGAGCTTTATAATTCTCTAGTGGCAAAAATACCAGAGTGCCAACCCCTTTTTGCCCAAAATCTCTTCAAAAATTGCATTTTTTGGAGGTCCAGACCCTGTTTCTTCACTTGCTGAGCTTCTTTGTGATTCAATGATGCTTCCTTTGACCTTGGACATGCTTCCTCTTGAGAAGTAAACACCTTATTGTTCATATTTTATGCCCTCCTTCATTCTTTTTGAGTTTTTTTTTTTGAGAGCTTGAAATCGATCCCCTGCTTTCTTCTCTCCTATCCGACTGATCGGGAACTCTAGTGAAGGACATTTGAAGTCTGTAACTCTTCTCATTTGGTTCTTTGAGGTCAGATGATACAATCCTTTTGTGTTTTTGGTTTTCTTTCTCTTGTTTGATTGCAAAAAGGGTGTGTTGTTTGTGCGAAATCTACGTTTTCTTGTCTGAATCTCCTTGATCTGAAAGGGTAGTTGGCAAGAGAAATTTTGCATTGAATTGATTATCATTCGCATGAAAACGACAAAAGTACATCTTAATTATTAGTTTGCATTTATGAAATGTTGTAGCATCATATTGGATTTGATTGAGAACAAAATTGATTGAGGGCATTCCTTATCAAGTGTTTGATAGTGAAAACGGCTCTTCCTCTTTCCCTTAAATAGGTATTCAATGAAAAGAAATGATTTCTTATCATATTTCATGCATATTTTTAGGAATTGAGTCATCATTCCATCAGTTTCACTTTTGTACACCCTCTGAGTAAACAACAGCCATTAAAATCAATGCTTAACTAAAATTTATCAGACTTTTTACATCTTTGTTAGCAAACCTACATTAGTTTAAGGTGTAGGG
>ML778339.1:375997-420883 GCA_009831015.1 Picea engelmannii
AACCCCTTCTCCTGGGGAACCTTATACCTTTCCTTCGTTTGGAAACTTTGGTCCTCCATATGTTGCCACACTGAGTCTTCTAGGACTCACTATTGGATTACCAGTTTGGTTGTTCCCCACTCCGGTGATCCTGAATCCTCCCAGTGTTTCAGTTGCACCTAATACTTTGGATGTCAATACATCACCCACACATCAACCTCATGTCAAATTTTTTCCTTCTTCGTCCATCAAGTCTCCTTCCATTTATCCTTCTTCGCCTAGTGAAATCTCTAAAGCAAGTAGCCAGGTTGATCAGAAGAAGAAGAAATGGAAAGAGAAGAAGAAGAAGAACTCAAAAAGGACAAAGGCCCCAACAACATCAAATGTTGGCTCTAAGAAACCAGTTATTGTTAATAGTACTGGGAGTGTTGATGAGGTCAACAAGATTAAAAGGAAGAATCCAAAACCCAAATTCCCTTGCAGCCTTTGTAAGGGTGACCACTTTCTAAGGGATTGCCCCGGTCTTACCCAGGTCTTAGAAATGTGTTCCTCCATGTCATCGGCCTCTGTCGATCATGTCGATGATACCTCATCAACTAGTGATGTTCAGGTTGGTAAGAAGAAGAAAACTATCAAGCTCCCTTGCATGTTATGTAAAGGTAATCATTACTCTCACCTTTTTCCTCTCATGGACAAGGCTTCTTCTCTTTTGTAAAAACTTCAACTTCCAAAAGGTTATCATAAGATTTCCTTCGACCCATCATTGGTTGATGGACTAGTCAATCCGGTTCCATCCTCGGTCGTTCTGGTTGATCAGGTGGTCAATCTAGTTTCCTCCTCGATTGAACCACAAACCCAAGTAGCTGATCCAGTTCCGTCATCGATCAATCCCTCTCTTCATCAAAAGAGTGACACCAAAGTGGTCGATCCATTTCTACCCGTCGACCCCATTCTGCCCTTGGAGAGAGAAACTCAAGTGGTCGATTCGGTTTCACCATCGATCGATCCCATTCCTCCATTGAGGAATGTCAAAGTGACCGATCCAGTCCCTTCCTCGGTTAGTCCCACTCTTCCTCTGAAGAGTGCTAAAGTGGTCTATCCAAGTCCACCATTGGTTGATCCGATCCAATCATCGGTCGATCCTACTCTCCTTCTAGAGAGTAAACCCGATACTGCCCATGTTTTTTTCGTTAATACAAACTCTACCGTGCCGGGGGGCATTCCTCCTTCTCCTGTGAAACCCCCTCCAAGTAATGAAGCCATCCCTTTTGATTGGGGTACGCTAACTGGACCTCATCTTCCCTCTCACATTCGTTTCCAGATTACAGTACAGGTTCGTGGTCGGGATGTTCCTCAAACACTGATAGATGAAGGTGCGTCCATTAGTATTTTGTCTTCTATTGCTTGGTACGCTTTGGGTTGTCCACAGCTTGCAACGGTTACACAGAATCTGTTAGCTTTTAACAGAAGAACTAGTCAACCTTTAGGGATCCTTCCTCAGTTTCCTGTAACTTTGGGAGGGAAAACTGTATTTATCGATGTCATGGTAGTTCGAGACCCCTTGGATTTCTCTTTACTCCTTGGGTGGGATTATGTCTATGCCATGAAAGCTATTGTATCCACTCTTTTTCGTGTGATATCTTTCCCTCACAATGGAAGAATTGTGACTATTGATCAACTTTCATTCATCGGCCCCAACTGGGTTACCTCCCTAAGTGGTTATTATATGCAGACAGTATCACCCCAGCGACATGTCAAATATGTGGCGTTGTCTCCCATGACCTCAACTTTCGATGATTTGGATCCGGTAGTTGACATGGTGATCTCTTCGGTAGGGTTATTGGAGCTCAATCTCCTTACTCATATCACGACCCTCGACATGTGTTCCTTCTTGAGTGATTTTCTTCCATCCAGCGAAGATCTCCTAGAGGCCATGACCATGTTTTATCCATTGACATAGTACCCTTCCAGATCATTCTCCTCTTGGAAGGCCTGATCCAGACGAAACCACGAGCATAGTTTCTCTTCTCTATGGAAAGCTCATTAAAAAATGAAATAGAGGTCATGAGCATAGTTCTTTTCCTATGTCAAGCTCATTAAAAAATGAAACAGTCACCTCTCTTGAACCTTCTTTCCATCCACCCTTCTCCTTTTTCTCATCTACTAGAGAAATTGGTGACGACCTCAGTGCCAGTGAATGAATAGAAGCTTGGAGGGCATGTCTCCGGCCTTTGATGATCATTCTGGGGTTAAGCCACTAGCTTTCAAGATGGGGGAATACCAAGCTTAGTCTTTGTTCTCTCTCGTGCTCGTAAATACATGAGAATGCATCTGGGTAGACTTTTATCTCTTTTTCGGACCTGTATGGATACACAAAAAAGGAACCCCCTGGAGTCTTCTTTAAGCTCTTTTCAGACTCTCTAAACATGAAAAGATTGCCGAGTGATCTTGCTTCCTTTCCCACTCGTTAAACGGTTTGAACGGGCGTCTTTTCGAGTGATAATTTATCTCTTTTTCGGCCTCGCGAGACTAACTTTACGAAAAATGACAACATTGGAGTCACCTTTAAGTCCTTTTCAGACTCTCTAAACATGAAAAGATTACCGAGCAACCTTGTTCTTTTCACGCTCGTTAAAGTATTTGAAAAAAAAGAACGTCTGTTGAGCGATAGTTTATCTCTTTTTCGGTCTTGTCAGACTACTTTACAAAAAAGGAACTGAGAGAGTTTTGTTTTAAGTGTTTTTCCATACTCTATAATCATGAAAAACCTTTGAGTTTTCTGTCCTTGGACTCGCTAAACAAAACATCGACAAGCCCATATGGGATCGAATCCTTACTTCTTCCAGTTCGTTAAACAAAGGAAGAGGAACTTACTGAAGGTGAGTTTTATCGAGCATGTGTTATCCTCCTCAATCTCATTAAATCAAAAAGAGGTACTCATCTATCTGGATGGGGAAAAAAATTGAAAGAAGCAAGCCAAGCAGTTTTTTGAGAACATTACCAAGTAACTCTTAGAGTCACCCTTGAACACGACACTTTGCCTCTTGCACGCATTATAATCCATTGAACCTCTGCACTGAGCCAATCCTTTGAGTTTCCTTCACTCCTTTGGGTCACCTGACGTAAGTCACAACATCCATTGCATCATCAAGTTTTGGTCCATGTCATGTTTCTGCTGTTGTGCCTCAGTGTTCAAGGGAAGTATCCACCTCGAGAGTCAGCCATCACAAATACCTTGTCTCAATACCCATGTCAGTCCATATTCATTTGATCTACCAATTACATCTCTATGTCTGTTTCGTGTCGTTGATGGGGGATACATCAAGGCCCTCCTTCGACGAGCCTATTCCTGTCGACTTCAACGCATTATCCAGGAATTAGACTTAGAAACCAATTAGTACTTTGGGACCTGCATGCCTCAATGGCATACCTCCTCACATCCGACAACAGGTTTACATCATTGACCTCTGATCGAATGATTCCACAGATGTTCGACTCCAACTCATCCATTCACATTCGTTGGAATGTACTAGGGTACCTTGGGAATCATTGACATTAATGGTGATCTCCCTCGCACTTGTTAATGGTTTACATCATTGACCAGTAATCAAGTGGTTTCTACCATGTTCGACATCAAGACATATATTCACATGGTTAGATTCATACTACATCAGGATCGGTAAGAAGACCCTAGGTTGAGTGATCACTTTGATATGTACTTTGCCCAGGTTGCGATGGAGTTCCTTTGAACAATGACACATATACTGTTACATAGATCCACTTTGTATTGGTTGTGGCTATGTCTTGTCATCTCGTAGATCCACTGTGCATTCTTCATGGCTACGATCAGTTCAGGTCATCAGAGTATAGATCCACAGTGTATTTTCAGTGGCTATACCTTTTTATCAATACAATTATGGATCCGCAATGTATTTTATGGTAGCCATATCTTGCAAGTCTTGATCACCCAAGCATAGGTATGCCTGCCTTGGGTTTGAAACATGTCATAATATTTGTTGGATGTTTGTGTGCAACTTTTGTCAGGTTCTCTGCATTTATACCCTTGCTTGAAAGTCTACAAAGAAATTTAGTTATCAGTTCCTGTCTTCTAACTTCATACTTTGGGGGGCAATCTGTTACACATAAAAAATACTCACTTTGATAGTGTCGCAAGTGTCGTCATTACAAAGGTCACAAGTGTCGCATTTTTCTCACAAGGTCGCAAGTGTCACATGTTGCTCACAAGTGTCGCAAGTGTCAAAGAAAGCATGCTTCCATGATGCCTATGTTGTGCCTATAACGACATGAGAAGGACACTTGAAACACCTCAAACATTTGATTTGGAAGAGGAGAAATGAGTCAGCAGGCTTACAAACCTTTTTCCATCTGAAAGCACCTCAAAAACTAAGCTTTTGAAGGAGATTTCTCCCCTATACCTCTTCTGGGAGCACCGACGCTCCCCCTTACACTGTCTGGGAGCATTATAAATCTCCTCTAGCCCTTTTGAGGGAGCACTATGGATTTTGAAAGTGGTGGTGCCCCCCTAAAGCCTATTATGGAGTGCTACAGTGACCTGATGGTCCTTTTGAGGGAGCGCTATAGCGCCCTGATGGTCCTTTTGAGGGAGCGCTACCTATTCTGGGTAGTAGTTAAGTTGTTGAGATGAATGGGGGAAGAATATTTTCATTCTTGGAAGGTAGTTGGATTTGAATCCCTAGTTCAACCATGATCTTAGGGAAGATCCTCAACTAAAGGAGGCAAATCCTCAACTTCCCCAAAGATATCTCAAGTGGTTAAAGCCTCTCCAAGGCTATATAAGAAAGATTTCTAATGGTGAAAGGGGACTAGAAAAGAGAGAATCACACCAAACTTATGATCTTATAAGTGGTGCTGGAACAGAGATAATTTGGAAGCAAGAGACCTATGATCTCATAGGGAGAAATTGGTGAAGCAATCATCATTCATATCACGGATATTTTGAGCAAGGGGTAGACAAGGAGGACTTGACAAAACTTTTGCAAATCATCTATGGCTGTAAGCAATGTTTTGTCCTCATTAATATAATTTGCTTGGCCTGTTTCTTTCTAATTCGTGTTCAATATCACATGAATTTTTCTCTTTAGTAGATAGATCTATTTCGGACTAATCTTGATAGAGTAGGAAGTGGTCGCACTTTTTTTGTCTACATGACTCATCGAAGAGTGAGAGATTGGAGCTCAACTCAGAGCGTGCAGGGACAAACGTCGATAAAGAGGTACTTTTGTTCTCCTTCCTCCTCATGCATTAGTTTGTATAAGGAGGTACTTCTATTGGTTAAAGGGATTTTCTACTCATTCAGCACTAGGATAAGGAGGCTATTTGTATGCAAGTAAAATCTCCATCTCCTTCGATTCAACCCTAACTCTCTCCTTCCAGATAACCCCGTTGTTGGAGACCCCAATGCCCTACTATTATAATTGGTCTGTTTGCATATCTAGGTCAATTGTTCTAAGGCATGGAGTGCATAAGCTTCCATCAGAGTGTGTGAGTTAAAATCCAAGCTCGAGACAACATTCTCCATGGTGCTTTTCAGATTCTCAACTCTCCCTAACAGGTGGGCGGGCAGGGGCGATGATCAATAGCCGACCTACAATTTCAGCCGGACCAATCTCATTGGTCAGGGGGCCTTCCAAACTATGTATAGGGTCATTGTGACTGACGGACAACTAGTGTCTGTGAAGATAATCAGAAGTTGCTTTATTGAAGGGGATGCGAACTGCCTAAATGAAGCAGAAACAAATATTACCAATCGATTTCTATTTTTTTACATCTTTGTACATCTGAACCATTTCACAATTCATGATATCATACATCGACAGTGGTAGGTACCTTGAAACCTGGTTACATAAGCTACAACATTAATTTTTTTTGGATGTCTCTAAACTGTTTGACAAAAACATGGAATGAAACTCTTTTCTTTTTTTGTCATGGCACTTTTTATGTATTCACATGATTAGTTTAGAATTAGATTTGTAAGGGGAATATCATTTCCATGTCTCAGTAGGAAATTTTTCTTAATATTTCAAAATAAGTGCTCAGTCTTGATATGATATGTCTGATAGTAGAAACAATTTGAGCATATGTGTTAATTCTCAAACAGTTTGACAAAAAGATTGAATGAAATCCCCTACATAATTATAGGCTCAATACCAGTTGGTTCAACATATGGGAACTATACGCTTGGAATATTTTGATCCGCTCAAAGCAAAATACACTCGAAGACTTTATGCAATTAGTTGCATAAACATTGTCTTCTATGATTATGGAATCTTGATGATACAGAGTTTCAATGAACGTAATCCTCAGGAAACCTCCAGGTTATACCCCAACCAGTTTCAAACTTGGTATTTCAAAATTCCAAGATCCTTCTCACTATATGGACCTAGAAAGTTATGATCTCTCACCCATAAGTAGAGATGCTATAACCCATCTTCCACATGCTTGTTTGTCGTTTCAAAATAATATTTATTTTACTAGCAATAATAAGTACATCTGAATTTGGTTTTTCAAACAATAGCTGTTACACATAAAAAATACTCACTTTGATAGTGTCTCAAGTGTCATCATTACAAAGGTCGCAAGTGTCACATTTTGCTCACAAAGTCGCAAGTGTTGCATGTTGCTCACAAGTGCCGCAAGTGTCAAAGAAAGCAAGCTGCCATGATGCCTATGTCATGCCTATAATGACATGAGAAGGACACTTGAAACACCTCAAACATTTGATTTGGAAGAGGAGAAATGAGTCAGCAGGCTTACAAACCTTTTGCCATCTGAAAGCACCTCAAAAACTGAGCTTTTGAAGGAAAGCGCTCCCTTATACCTCTTGTGGGAGTACCGATGCTCCCCCTTACACTATATGGGAGCATTATAAAGCTCCTCTGTCCCTTTTGAGGGAGCGCTATGGATTTTGAAAGCGCTGGTGTCCCCCTAAAGCCTACTAGGGAGCGCTACATCACCCTGATGGTCCTTTTGAGGGAGCACTACCTATTCTGGGCAGTATTTAAGTTGTTGAGATGCATGGGGGAAGGATCTTTTCATTCTTGGAAGGTAGTTGGATTCGAATCCCTAGTCCAGCCATGATCTTAGGGAAGATCCTCAACTGAAGGAGGAAATTCCTCAACTTCCCCAAGGATATCTCAAGTGGTTAAATCCTCTCTAAGTCTATATAAGCAAGCTTTCTAATGGTGAAAGGGGACTGGAAAAGAGAGAATCACACCAAACTTATGATCTTATAAGTTGTGTTGGAACAGAGATAATTTGGAAGCAAGAGACTTGTGATCTCATAGGGAGAAATCGGTGAAGCAATCATCATTCAGATCATGGATCTTTTGAGCAAGGGGTAGACAAGGAGGACTTGACGAAACTGCTGCAACTCATCTATGGATGTAAGCAATGTTTTGTCCTCATTAATATAATTTGCTTGGCCTGTTTCTTTCTAATTCGTGTTCAATCTCACATGAATTTGTCTCTTTAGTAGATATATCTATTTTGGACTAATATTGATAGAGTAGGAAGTGGTCGTACTTTGTTTGTCTACATGACTTATCGAAGAGTGAGATATTGGAGCTCAACTCGGAGCGTGCAGGGACAAACGTCGATAAAGAGGTACTTCCGTTCTCCTTCCTCCTCATGCATTAGTTTGTATAGATTTGAAAGGAAGTCAGTGTCCACGTTAAGCACTTTCTGTCTTAGAGTTTAGTGTCTAGCTCTTTGAGGCAATCTACCTGTCCGCAGGGAGATTTTCCTACAGCAATAGCGTAGAAGGAATGTTCTAATTCTGGCCGGATATTAGACTGTTTGATTAATTTCAAAAGTGAATATGTTCATGTTCTTTGTAACAACTCTCAAATTTAGTGATTGGATGCCATTTCTACACTGTGACAGCCTAAATGATATCATCCAATCATGTATTAAATTCAAAAGAACTCTCTTTTTGATGACAAAGCCACTCTTTTTGTTTTCCTGTGTAATCATTAACAAGAGTAATAGAGCATATCTACAACCCACCTGTACCAAAAACCATTGACAGTAAAGCAAACGAATCTAGGTTGCATCCTTCATTCATGGAACCTTTCATGATCATATTTATTCCACCAACAAATAGTTTACTTTTGTGACTCTGGCCTACTATTTATTTCAGTTGTATAAGGTATAATTGGTGCAACACTTCAGATATACATGACAACATTACTTCCATTGTTTGCATCCTAATTGTTAAGTCATAATACCCTATCAAGAGCTCTGTTTATTGAGTTTCGGAAGTGCCTAAGTGAACCTTCTCTCTTTTTCCAAACATAAATCAGAAACCAATCATGAGACAGTCTACTTGTCATGGTGCATGTTCTAATTAGGTGGTTATAGTGTGATTTGGAAATGGAAAATCTCAAGTTGAGACGAGAAAGCATTGAAACTCTTAGACCTGGTTTTGACATTTTTGTGAGAGTTATTTTCAAAGAATTTGGTGTTGCAAGAAGTGCGGACTGTATTTCCTCTTTTGACCCCTTCAAAGAGTTATTTTCAAAGAATATGGAGTTGCACATGAAGATGATAGACTTGGTAGATAGCACCATGTTGATCTGGCACAATTTGTGGTTGAGAAGGGTTTTCTTATTCTCAGCATTTATCAAAAATTTCTACCCTCAATGCATACCCATTTTGAGATATCCTTGATAGCTTGGGGGAAGTGCACAACCCATGTGCATAGGCCTGTTATCACCATAACAATTTTTAGATCAAGATCCAAATTTTGGAAATTTAGCGAAATGTTATATCACTGTGGAAGTATGATAGTTTGGGGGAACGAGCTATATCCACCGGCATATAGACAAATATAACAGAGGTGGGAAAGGAGTACCTCGACAGACCATTGATTTTGAAGAATCTCATATCCATGGTTGAGGCCCATAGCGGGCTTACAAATAGTGCAAAACTTAATTTCGCAAAGGCAGACCAGGGAAAACCATTGTGGGTTTGATGGGAAATGCATGGCGCTCTTACACATGAATCAGGGTGGACAACAGATTTCCTAAAACCATTTTTCCCATGACCCCAATGTCACATGTTTTAAATTGTCACTTCAATAACTCATGGGAAGGACGACAGTTGGTCAAATCACCTCATATCACTGGTTCAGGTACTTTCCCAGGTGACGTATCAAAAGGACACCACCACATAACTAATTCAGAGCTCATCATTCGAAATAGATTGATGGAGCATGGAACACCAATGTACTATGTCAGTAATCTATGATTAAAGTGAGCAGACTATCAATCTCAGATATGAATTGCTTTATCCTACTCTAGGAAATTTCCACCTTATGCATAAGTAAAACAAGCTCGACCTGTGTTGATTTCTTGAGTCCTAAAATTTCAAAGGGTGGAAAAATCGTGGTCTCTGCAAAGTTTGAAAGGCATGGATAACATTCATCAGACGATGTCTGGCATGATTGGTTTCTCGACTAATGCACCAATTTTGTAAATAAGTAAGAAAGAAAGATGGGTCATGCAGACTCTGGCAACTAAATTTCATACCGAACCCACAACTGAGACAGAGCCAGGGGTCATATTAAACCTCGTTACGAGGGATCTCATCATAAATAAACATGTGGACGATAAACCAACAACAAAGAGGAAAAGGAGAAAAAGGTGGAATATATAGGTGAAAACTGAGATGATAGAGAGCGTTGGGGAAAATCTCGCTTGGTTGAGTACCTTGGAGGAGGAAATTGCCAAACTGAGGTAAATCCTTAGGTAAATTTAGGTACATTTCAGAAAGTTTTGGACAAATGGCGGCCTAAAGAAAGGGAGTCCTGATATGATAGAATTGTTACTAACGGTCCCTTTAAAATAGGATAACTGTTATTCCTTTTTGTAACTTGTCTCTCTTTTTAGAATTGTGAGGAAGTCAGAATATTTTAAATTCTACAAGAAAATCCTCTATATATGTTTTTGTCTTGAGGGTGTAGGCATGGGGAAAAGAGGAGCCTGCCCTCTGTGCAGGAAAACTTTGTAAATCTCTGAGGCTGGAATGAATACATGAATGCAAAGGAAGATTTTGGACTTTTTACGAAAAGATTCTAAGTGGTGGTGTTATGAGTCTCGTTTTCTTTCATAGTATGTGATTCCTGTTACTCTGCACTTCATTTTTTCTTTTTCTTTCCTCTGTCTAAATTGAAAAATTAAAGGTCCATAATTCATTATTTAATGCTCTTGGCTTGGCAATTTAGACCATGTTTATCTCTTCCGAAACATTTCAGAATTCATTACTATAATGTTTTGATACAGTCGTGTTTTTCCTTTCTTCTGATAATCATCCAAATTTTCAAGTATAAACTCAGAAGTCACTTCCTCATTTATCCTTTTCCTCTTGATAGTTTTCATGAATTGGCAGTGCATCCTACATTCCTGACCCCATAGCCCAATGGTTATCTTCAGTTCTCCAACAATTTTATCAAAACCCCCCAAAACCAACCAAACCTAGCCACTGATTATCAAAGAAATACCAAGTGACACGAGAGAGCCCTCTCTGACTTGAGAAAGCTAGTGCCTCAGCTCTAAAGTTGGTTAAAACAATTACTTCTATCATTTGTCTATTTATCTGGACAGATTTACATAGTGCTAACAAGGCCTAAAATTGGGTGATATTTGTATAAGAATAAGATGTGTGGTTATGGGTATGGTTGATCATTGTCTAATTGAGTAGCCACAAAAATGGCATCTCTCAAGGTCTATTTTCATACCTATAGTAGCAACATTACCAGCATCGTAAAGATGTCATCACTGAGATCACTCTGAGATATCAACTATCTTAGGGGGACTAATCCGAGAGTTGTTGTGACAACATGCCTTTGTCTTTTGACCACACAAGGTCACAACAAAACCATGGATTACAGAGAACAACAAAGGGTTAATTTTTCGATGCCAAACTCTCAACCACATATCCCATACTCAATTCAGAAACATACCAATGATGAAATATTATTTCAATGAGCACCCAATGAATCTAGAAATGATAGTATTGAGCTAACATAATACTTGCGATGTATACAATAACTAGAAGGAAACATAATCTCAACAACTTGGAAATTCTGAAGTAGAAGTTTGATTCACATCTATCAACCATGTCTGTGAAAGTATTAGTAAAACATGGAAGAAACAAAACATCAATATATTTTAAAATAAGCATGTTACCAACATCTACGCATTTAATGGAAGCACAGGCTCAATTATTCAATGGTGATTTTGATGGATGAAAAAATATCCATTGACAATCCACACGAGTACTCCAAGTTAATAAGATAGGTCAATGACAATCGTAATATTCAACAAGAAATATATTTTCATTTCAAAAATAGGTTTTCTTAAATATGCATACATCTGTTGCAAAGCTTTATAGGTAAAATTTTCACATCTGGAAACTAAAACTTCGATTATTCTTAATGGAAAGAAGTCTCTCGAAAATTGTCAAACTGTGTATAGAAAAACAACAAAGGATAAACAAAGTATTTGAATAGAAAATTAAGTGTAATGGGGCAAAGCCGATTATTAGGTTCCCTATCAAATACCCATGCTCATCACCTGGATCTAATAAAGTCTGGTAAAGAGCTCTTGGATTCCTTAGAAACATTGGTTGGTAGGAAGGAATATAACACAATTTTTTTTGTTAACAGAGCTCTTTGATCTAAAAATGTCAAATAACTAAAATATGTTGGAGCACAAACAATTTGAGGTCAATTTTAGATCATTGCTATCATAGTTAGCAAAATTTTGAGTCAATTAGAGGATGAATATGTAACTTACGATGTACTATTAAAGGGTTTTTCCCCTAAATACAATGTATTATTTACATTTAGGCAAATATTTAACACAGTTTAGAATTTGTTATTTCAAATGTCATTGTGGAGGAAAAATCGACTATTGAAGATGATGAAATAGAAGATCATGTTTTTTCTCTTCTAAAATTGTAGAACAAATAATAAAAGTACTAAAGAATTGGCTAGCACAATTAATGAAAAGGCACATCATTATTGTGGAAAGTCAAGGCATGTTGCTTGGAATTACAGGCTTCATATTGTTGAGTTTTAGTTAAAGGGGAGACAACAAAAGATGAAAATAGTATCATCATCCATGATATTGAGGTAGAATAGGTTGGTGTTTACACTGGTGATGATTAATTGTTTTGATTGGCTTCTTAAATGGTAGTTTCTTAAACACAATATTTTGACATGGGTAACTTCAAAAGGAGTTTCTTAGCATGCACAATTTTCTAACTGAATACCATTTTCATTGCTAGGGTGATGGCTCCCTAATGGAGAACTAAAGGATAGTTCAAGATTTGTTGAAGGAGAAGAACAAATAAAATTGTGTGCATGGAATAATAAGTGCTAGACATAACATGTAACTAGGTCACCTACCTAGTGAACCAATGAGCATCCTGATTGATTACACAAATACCTTGGCGGTTGGAGGTGGACCCATATAGGTATAGTCCTTTTTTGTTAGACTTTTGGAAATTCGATATTAAGGGGAGAAAATCTATTCTTCACGTAAAAAAGGGTTGTGAGAATACTAGCAAGAAAAGTGAACTCAAGAATAAAAATGTCAATAATAATGCAAAGATGCCTCCAATTTTAATAGACACCTTATCAATAATTCTTGTATATATGTATTCTTCCTTTATCTAACATATATGTCTGTCATCTAGATCCTCTAAATTTATTTGAGCAATTGAATCATGGACAACATCACATTCAAATCGAGATGATGACTTATGAAAATGAGAATGGAGTCTCAAGTATACAGAGCAATAGACAACAATGAGCATGAAAATTTGATGGAGATGAAACAACTTGCAAAGATGACCAAAGACTCTCAGTTTTAGAGAACAATGCTTCAAATGGAATATTTTTCACAAGTTGTTAAGGTTTATTTCCTTTACAGTATGATAAGGTAGGCATCTAAAAGTTGAAAGGCACCCTATATTTTCGAGAACCCATTTACTCTAGGGTAATGTTTAAAGTTGACAAAAAACATGCTCCATAGGTTGTTCATCCAAACCTGTGCAGTACTCTTCTACACCATCATTAATAATGCCAACATTCAGTGTAAAATCCCCATCACTATCACACTTAAAACAAAGTTTCTTCTTGTGACGACCTTATCCTCAAGGTGAATTTATGATTTTTTGTTCGATCATTGTCCTTTGAAATCCATCCATCGGTATAGTTACCTTCTCAAATGATGGTTACCAATAGAGTAGACTCTTGAAGGCTAAGGAGTTCTAGCAAGTCAAAGGATAAGATAGATGAAAAGCTAGAGGGATTTGATGGATTGTTCTCAACATGTCCCTAGGATTGGATACATTGTGTGCTAATGGGGAAGTCAACTAGATGAAGTTGGAATGTATGAGTTTCTACAAGTTTACATCTTCCACAGCATGGATGAAGACTTCCAAGTAGTGGACTATATAGATGATGAAACGTAGGGAGAAGATGTTTGGTCATATCCAAGGAATGGGTCCCTAGGGAAATTTTTCTAGGGTACAAATGGTGGTGATTTAGATAAGGGATCAAGAACTATGGATATAGAATCAAAAGTGGGTAGAATAGGTGACCTATAGCCTCCATTGGATCACATGAGATATAATTATGATTCAAGTTCCAAATCCAGAATACCAAAGACTAATCCAACGGTCTCAAGCTATGATAGTTGACATGTTGTCAGAAACTTGGAAGGAGATGCATTCAAGAATAATATTGTAGGCTTGATTGTGTCATATGAGGAGGGTATCCCAACCACAAGGTTAAGATAACGTTTTTCTTCATTAAAACTTGAGGTTAGGTTTCCCCATTCTACAAAGTCTACTAATCAATTATTAGCTCCCTCAAATACTTGGGACGAAGTTGAACTAGAATGTGGGCTGATGTCAACACAGGCCTATGGAAAAATGGTTCTCATGTCATCGAATGGGAAAGTAAAAGGCATACAATTTGTAGGTGCTAACCTTGATTTAGAGACACTTAGTGGTGGAAATAGAGAGAAGGATCTCAATGTGGCATCTCAAGGGGGAAAGAGCTCAAAGAAGAGAAGGAAAGTGGTCAAGAAGAAGGTGGCATAGGTCAATATGGTGGTATGTTAAGATCTGGGGGTAGCACATGTATTGAAATTTTCTAGCAAGGTCCTAATTGGAATTTTTTTCATGTGGCATATAGTAGATCATACTTTAAATTCCTAGATGCAAGAATTCTGGAAATTAATTGTCATATATAGACTGTCTTATTACATTATGATGAGAAGGTGGCTTGCATTTTTATTTTGGTCTAAAGAGGATTCCCATAGGACCTTAAAGGGTATATCATTTTGGGATTCCTCTTTTCTATCATTAAAACCTTGACACCCTTGTTTCAACCCAAAGACATAATCAAATTTCGAAGTGTCGATTTGGGTTAAGGTGTTGGGACTTCCCTTGGTATTTTGGACTGATAAATTCATGATGTTAAAGAATCAATTAGGTAATTTTATTTTAGTAGACTCTTCTTACAAGAATAGTGTTCTTCATAAAACCGTTTAAGCCATAAAGGTCAAATTTACTCCATGGTAATGTGTAAAGTTGACAGAAATCATGCTCCATAGATTGTTCATCCAAACCTGTCCAGTACTATTCTACAACATAATTAATAATGCCAATATTTAGTGCAAAATTCCCATCATTGTAACACTTAAAGAGAGTTTCTGGTTGTCAGGACTATGTTCCAGCCTTATTTCATCGATCAGATCATTGGTATCATTATTATTACTAGGGTCGATCACAAATAACTTTTAAAACCTATCACTGCTATGTTCAGATCTATTCTTTAAATCTGGGTTGATATCATCATATATGCCTCGGTCATACTTGGTTCTGACTAGTATGGAATCTCCGATATGAGACATGTTGGTACACCCAGGAATATCAAGGACCAAGGTGTGTTTTTCTTCTGGAGAAACAAGGATGTCATCATCAAAAATCTTCAAAAATGTACAGTGATCTATCTCTTTGCAATGTTCTTGGTCCATGTCAAAATCTAGGTCCCTTTCATCAATGGTGGCTTCATTTATGTGGCCAGCAATGCTACCCTCTTTAAATTCGGGGCACAACCCTGTACTGGAGAATGTACCATTTGTTTGTATTTCATATTCCACCATGAGAACATATGTTCCCTCATCGCTAGGCCAGCTGATATCAAAACACAACCCCCAAAGTATGATTTGTCCAAACTTAGCTTGTAATTCTAGGTTTTTCCTATCAAACCATTTTTCTTCTACTTCATGAACTTGAAACCCTTTGTGTCCAATATTGCAGACATTATCTTCTATTTGCATCTCGCCATTTGATGTGAGAAAGGCCTTGTTACTGTCACCATCTAGATTAAAAAGAAACAGATATTCATAATGCAACCAATCATATCTGTTATACTCATCTTCACAAATGCTATGGTTGATATCGTCCTTATTTTTTTCCAAAACAGATTGATGAGAAGTTGTCCCTTTGGATTGAAAATGTTGGTTAGATACCAATTCATCCAAAATTCCACCAACATGACTATTAGTAGCAAAAAATGTTTTATCTCTATTTTATCACACAAATCTATTAAATAAAAGGATTTGTTCCCATTTCCACCTCTACAAAGGTTTTCATGTTTTGGACTAAATGAAGAATCTGAATGGAGGATTGTGTCATGCCTATTCCATGGCCATAAATATTGATCAAGGGATATTCCTTTGAAATTACTCTCAACTCCCAGCTCATTGTTCTTTGCTTCATTTCCATTCTCCTTGCTCATGTCATAATGAGGTTCACCATTAAAAATCGTAGAAAAAGGACCTCTTCTTGAGTTAAATAAGATATATTCATCCAACTCATGCAGATTAAATACCATTTCTCTTTTCAAACTAAAATTACAAAATGGTTTGAGATTTGACCTTTATTCATTTCTTATTTCACAGGCTTCTTCCTTAATGGTGTCAATTTCAAGGGTTTCAAGGAAACCATGACTTATGTCTTTGTTTGTTGGCTGCTCTTCAAACCTGGCAGAGTCTTGTGACGATCCTGGTGGATGTTCTAGTGTAGGTTCTTCATCCATCAAGCTCCACACATTATTACATAACTGATTCCTGACATCATCAAGTGAAGGGGTAATGTATACAACTCTCAAAATATTTTTATTGCTGAAAATCTATGCTACACAGACTGAATTCTGAACCTGAGGGAGACATTCCCTTGAATACATTAACAATAAATCTAGGCCACAAAACCAATCCACTACACCATTAGAAATAAGGGAACCTTAAACCTCCCTAGCCAGCATGACAAGGATAGGTAGTTTTGACACCTTCAAGTTTTATGCCTACATTAAAAACAAATATTCCTCATTTTGGTGAATGTTGTCAGTACTCTAAGCATTTTTGACAAGAAATAGGTTAAGTGATTGGGCTTCTATCTAGATATGTCTAAATTCTTCCCCTTGACCATCTCAGGCCATAAAGTGTAGGGACTAAGATGCACTAAGTTAGAAACATATTTTTGTAGTGGTTTAAATAGAGTTTTTCTTTGAGGTTTGATGAGATTATGCTAGGACATTTGGCTCTGTCGTGGGCTAGTCTATAAGATTTCATAGGCACACCAACATGGTTGAATGCTTCATTTATACTCTAAATAATGAACAATTTTATTCAAAAAAATGAACTTCCTCTTCCTATTATTATCTCATTGAGATGAATTTTAATACAAATTGCCAATATTAAGACAAACAAATATGCAAATTACCACGGTGGGACGATGTTGTCCGATATGAGCTCTTACTTGTGCAAGAGGGAAAGCTAACACACACTAGCTTCCGCCCATAGTGGGACGATGTTGTTCGAGATAAGATCCTGCTTGTGCAAGAGGGAAAACTAGCACGTGCTAGCTTTCCTGCATGATGTTGTCCGAGATGAGCTCCTGCTTGTGAAAGAGAGAAAGCTAGCACGCATTATCTTTCCCCCATAGTTGTATGATGTTCTTTGAGATGAGCTCTTGCTTGTGCAAGAGGGAAGGCTAGCACACACTAGATTCCCCCCATGGTGGGATGATGTTGTCCGAAATGAGCTCGTTCTTGTACAAGAGGGAAAGATGGCATGCGCTAGCTTTCCTCACCGATGGGATGATGTTGTTCGAGATGTGCTCCTTCTTGTATAATAGGGAAAGATAGCACAAGTTAGATTTCCTTGACAATGGAATGATGTTCAAAAAATGCATTTGTGTTTGTTCAAAAAATAAATCTAGTGAGTGATAGCTTTCCCCCATGGTGGGATCATGTTGTCCAAGATGAGCTCGTGCTTATGAAAGAGGGAAAGTTGGCATACTCTAGCTTTCCTCTATGGTGGGATGGTTTTGTACAAGATGATCTCATGCTTGCGCAAGAGGGAAAGCTAGCACATGCTATCTTTCCTACTTGGTATGATGATGTTTATCCAATATGAGCTCGTGCTTGTGCAAGAGGGAAAGCTAGAAGGTGCTAGCTTTCCGCCATAGTGGGATGATGTTGTCCGAGATGAGCTTGTACTTGTGCAAGAGGGAAAAGTAACACGTGATAGATTTCTCCATGGTGGGATGATTTTGTCCGAGATGATCTCGTGCTTATGCAAGAGGGAAAATCTAGCACGTGCTAGCTTTCCCCCATGATGGAATGATGATGTCCAAGATGAGCTTGTGATTGTGCAAGAGGGAAAGCTAGCACCTGCTAGATTTCCCCCATGGTGTTTGAGATGCACTGGTGATTTTGCAAGAGGGAAAGCTAGCACTAGCTTTCCCCCACGGTGGGATGATGTTGTTCGGGATGCACTCCTCCTTGTGCAAGATGTAAAGATAGCATGCGCTAGCTTTCCCACCAGTGGGATGATGTTGTTTGAGATGCGCTCCTACTTGTGCAAGAGGGAAAACTATGCTAGCTTTCCCATCAGTGGAATGATGTTGTTCGAGATGTGCTCCTACTTGTGTAAGAGGGAAAGCTAGCACACACTAACTTTCCCCCACATTGGGATGATGTTGTCCTAGATGAGCTCGTGCTTGTGCAGGATAGAAATCTAGTAAGCATTAGCTTTCCCCCATGGTGGGATGATTTTGTCTGAGATGAGCTCGTTCTTGTGCAAGAGGGAATGATGTTGTCCAAAATGAGCTCGTCCTTGTGCAAGAGTTAAATCTAGCATGAGCTATCTTTCCCCCATGGTGAGATGATGTTGTTCTAGATGAGGTCGTACTTGTTCAAGAGGGAAAGCTAACATGCGCTATCTTTCCCCCACGGTGGGATGATGTTTGTCCAAGACAAGCTTATGCTTGTGGAAGATGGAAAGCTAGCACACGCTAGCTTTCTCCCATGGTGGGATGATGTTGTCCTAGATGAGCTCGCACTTTTGAAGGACGGAAAGCTAGCACACACTAGCTTTCCCCCATGGTGGGATGATGTTGTCTGAGATGAGCTCGTGCTTGTGCAAGAGGGAAAACTAGCACATGCTAGCTTTCCCCCACAGTGGGATGTTGTTGTCCAAGATGAGCTCCTTCTTGGGAAAGAGGGAAAACTAGCCTGTAGGGAAAGCTATCACATGCTAGCTTTCCCCAACGATGGGATGATGTTGTTTGAGATGCACTCTTGCTTGCGCAAGAGGGAAAACTAACACATGATAGATTTCCCCATGGTGGTATGATTTTATCCAAGATGAGCTCGTGCTTGTGCAAGAGGGAAAAGCTAGCACATGCTAGCTTTCCCCCATGGTGGAATGATGTTGTCCAAGATGATCTCGTGCTTGTGCAAGAGGAAAAGCTATCACATGCTAGCTTTCCCCCACATTGGGATGATGTTGTCCTAGATGAGCTTGTGCTTGTGCAAGATAGAAATCTAGTAGGCATTAGCTTTCCCCCATGGTGGGATGATGTTGTCTGAGATGAGCTTGTGCTTGTGCAAGAGGGAATGATGTTGTTCGAGATGAGCTCATCCTTGTGCAAGAGTTAAATCTAGCAAGAGCTATCTTCCCCCCATGGTGGGATGATATTGTTCTAGATGAGCTCATGCTTGTGCAAGTGGGAAAGCTAGCACACACAAGCTTTCCCCCACGATGGGATGATGTTGTTTGAGATGAGCTCGTGCTTGTGCAAGCGGTAAATCTAGCATATGCTAGCTTTCCTCGATGGTGGGATGATGTTGTTTGAGATGAGATCGTGCTTGTGAAAGAGTGAAAGCAAGCACGAGCAAGCTTTCCCCCACTATGGGATGATGTTGTCTGAGATGAGATCCTTCTTTTGCAAGAGGGAAAGCTAGCCTAAAGGGAAAGGTATCACACGCTAGATTTCCCCAACGATGGAATGATGTTGTTTGAGATGCACTCCTGCTTGTAAAAGAGGGAAAGCTAGCACGCGCTAGCTTTCCCCCATGGTGGGATGTTGTTGTCTGAGATGAGCTCGCGCTTGTGCAAGAGGGAAAACTATCACACGCTATATTTCCCCCACTGTAGGATGATGTTGTCTGAGATGAGCTCATGATTGTGCAAGAGGGAAAGCTAGCATGTGCTAGCTTTCCCCCATGGTGCTTGAGATGCACTCCTACTTGTGCAAGAGGGAAAGCTCATGCTTGTGCAAGAGGGAAAGCTAGCACGTACTAGCTTTCCCCCATGGTGGGATGATGTTTGTCAGAGATGAGCTCGTGCTTGTGCAAGCTGGAAAGCTAGCACGCGCTAGCTTTCCCCCACGATGGGATGATGTTTTCCGAGATGAGCTTGTGGTTGTGCAAGGGGGAAAGCTAGCACATGCTAGCTTTCCTTGATGGTGGGATGATGTTGTTCGAGATGAGATCGTGCTTCTGCAAGAGGGAAATCAAGCACTTGCTAGCTTTCCCCCACTGTGGGATGATGTTGTCTGAGATGAGCTTCTTCTTCTGCAAGAGGGAAATCTAGCATGTAATGAAATATATCACATGCTATATTTCCCCAATGGTGGGATGTTGTTGTTCGAGATGAGCTTGCGCTTGTGCAAGAGGGAAATCTAGCACGTGCTAGATTTCCTCCACAGTGAAATGATGTTGTCCTAGATGATCTCGCGCTTGTGCAAGATGGAAAGTTAGCACGTGCTAGCTTTCCCCCATGATGGGATGATGTTGTCCAAGATGAGCTTGTGCTTATGCAAGGGGGAAAGCTAGCACATGCTAGCTTTCCCCGATGGTGGGATGATGTTACTTGAGATGAGCTCGTGCTTGTGCAAGAGTGAAAGCAAGCATGCACTAGCTTTCCCCCACTATGGGATGATGTTGTCTGATATGAGCTCCTTCTTATGCAAGAGGGAAAGTTATCACGCACTAGCTTTTCCCAATGATGGGATGATGTTGTTTGAGATGCACTCCTGCTTGTGCAAGAGGGAAAACTAGCACATGATAGATTTCCCCATGGTGGGATGATTTTGTCTGAGATGAGCTCGTGCTTGTGCAAGAGGCAAAAGCTAGCATGTGCTAGATTTCCCCCACGGTGGAATGATGTTGTCCAAGATGAGCTCGTGCTTGTGCAATAGGTAAAGTTAGCATGCGCTATATTTCCCCCAAAGTGGGATGATGTTGTTCGAGATGAGCTTGTGCATGTGCAAGAGGGAAAGTTAGCACACACTAGCTTTCCCCACCAGTGGGATAATGTGTTTGAGATGCGCTCCTCCTTGTGCAAGAGGGAAAGCTAGCACTAGCTTTCCCCCACGGTGGGATGATGTTGTTCGAGATGCACTCCTCCTTGTGCAAGATGGAAAGCTAGCATGTGCTAGCTTTCCCACCAATGGGATGATGTTGTTCGAGATGCACTCCTACTTGTGCAAGAGGGAAAACTATGCTGGCTTTCCCACCAGTGGGATGATGTTGTTTGAGATGCGCTCCTACTTGTGCAAGAGGGAAAACTATGCTTGCTTTCCCACTAGTGGGATGATGTTGTTCGAGATTCGATCCTACTTGTGCAAGAGGGAAAGCTAGCACGCACTAGCTTTACCCCACATTGGTATGATGTTGTCCTAGATGAGCTCGTGCTTGTGCAAGATAGAAATCTAGTATGCATTAGCTTTCCCCCATGGTGGGATGATTTTGTCTTAGATGAGCTGATGCTTGTGCAAGAGGGGATGATGTTGTCCGAGATGAGCTCGTCCTTGTGCAAGAGTTAAAGCTAGCACAAGATATCTTCCCCCCATGGTGGGATGATGTTGTTCTAGATGAGCTCGTGCTTGTGCAAGTAGGAAAGTTAGCAGGCGCTAGCTTTCCCCCACGATGGGATGATGTTGTTCAAGATGAGCTCATGCTTGTGCAAGGGGTAAATCTAGCACATGCTAGCTTTCCCCGATGGTGGGATGATGTTGTTCAAGATGAGCTTGTGCTTGTGAAAGAGGAAAAGCAAGCATGCGCTAGCTTTCCCCCACTGTGGGATGATGTTGTTTGAGATGAGCTCCTTCTTGTGCAAGAGGGAAAGCTAGCCTGTAGGGAAAGCTATCACACGCTAGCTTTCCCCAATGATGAGATGATGTCATTTGAGATGCACTACTTCTTGTGCAAGAGAGAAATCTAGCACTTGCTAGCTTTCCCCCACAGTGGGATGATGTTGTTTGAGAAGATATCGCGCTTGTACAAGAGGGAAAACTAGCACATGCTATCTTTCCCCCACAGTGGGATGATGTTGTCTGAGATGAGCTCGTGATTGTGCAAGAGGGAAAGCTAGCACGTGCTAGATTTCCCCCATGGTGCTTGAGATGTGCTCCTGCTTGCGCAAGAGGGAAAGCTCATGCTTGTGCAAGAGGGAAAGCTAGCACGTGCTAGCTTTCCCCACTGTGGGATGATGTTTGTTCGAGATGAGCTCGTGCTTGTGCAAGTGGGAAAGCTAGCACATGCCAGCTTTCCCCCATGATGGGATGATGTTGTCCGAAATGAGCTCATTCTTGCGAAAAGGGGAAAGATAGCACATGCTATCTTTCCCTGATGGTGGGATGATGTTGTTCGAGATGAGCTCATTCTTGTGCAAGAGAGAAAGCAAGCACGCGCTAGTTTTCCCCCACTGTGGGATGATGTTGTCTGAGATGAGATACTTCTTGTGCAAGAGGGAAATCTAGCCTGTAGGGTAAGCTATCACACGCTAGCTTTTCCCAACGATGGGATGATGTTGTTTGAGATGCACTCCTGCTTGTGCAAGAGGGAAAACTAAAACGTGATATATTTCCCCATGGTGGGATGATTTTGACCAAGATGAGCTTGTGCTTGTGCAAGAGGGAAAAGCTAGAACGTGCTAGCTTTCCCCCATGGTGGAATGATGTTGTCCAAGATGAGCTCGTGCTTTTGCAAGAGGGAAAGTTAGCACGCACTAGATTTCCCCCAAAGTGGGATGATGTTGTTCAAGATGAGCTCGTTCTTGTGCAAGAGGGAAAGTTAGCACGCACTAGCTTTCCCCACCAGTTGGATGTTGTTTGAGATGTGCTCCTTCTTGTGAAGGAGAGATATCTAGCACTAGATTTCCCCCATGGTGGGATGGTGTTGTTCGAGATGCACTCCTCCTTGTGCAAGATGTAAAGCTAGCATGAGCTAGCTTTCCCACCAGTGGGATGATGTTGTTCGAGATGCGCTCCTACTTGTGAAAGAGGGAAAACTATGCTAGCTTTCCCACCAGTGGGATGATGTTGTTCGAGATGCACTCCTACTTGTTCAAGAGGGAAAGCTAGCACACACTAGAGTTCCCCCACATTGGGATGATGTTGTCCTAGATGAGATCCTGCTTGTGCAAGATAGAAATCTAGTACGCGTTAGCTTTGCCCCATGGTGGGATGATGTTGTCTGAGATGAGATCGTGCTTGTGCAAGAGGGAATGATGTTGTTTGATATGAGCTCATCCTTGTGCAAGAGTTAAATCTAGCACAAGCTATCTTTCCCCCATGGTGGGATGATGTTGTTATAGATGAGGTTTTACTTGTGCAAGAGGGAAAGATAACACACACTAGCTTTCCCCCATGGTGGGATGATGTTTGTCCGAGATGAGCTCGTGCTTGTGCAAGACGGAAAGCTACCATGCGCTAGCTTTCCCCCATGGTGGGACATTGTTGTCTGAGATGAGCTCACACTTGTGCAAGAGGGAAAGCTAGCACGTGCTAGCTTTCCTCCACGGTGGGATGATGTCATCCTAGATGAGCTCGCACTTGTGCAAGATGGAAAGCTAGCACATGCTAGCTTTCCCCCATGATGGGATGATGTTGTTTGAGATGAGCTCGTGCTTGTGCAAGGGGGAAATCTAGCCCATGATAGCTTTCCCTAATGGTGGGATGATGTTCGAGATGAGATTGTGCTTGTGCAAGAGGGAAAGAAATCATGGACTAGCTTTCCACCACTGTGGGATGTTGTTGTCTGAGATGAGCTCCTTCTTGTGCAAGAGGGAAAGCTGTCACACGCTAACTTTCCCCAATGATGGGATGATGTTGTTTGAGATGCACTCCTTCTTGTGCAAGAGGGAAAAATAACACATGATAGATTTCCCCACCGTGGAATGATTTTGTCCAAGATCATCTCGTTCTTGTGTGAGAGGGAAAAGCTAGCACGTGCTAGCTTTCCCCACATTGGGATGATGTTGTCCTAGATGAGATCCTTCTTTTGAAAGATAGAAATCTAGTACGCATTAGCTTTCCCCCATGGTGGGATGATGTTGTCTGAGATGAGCTCGTGCTTGTGCAAGAGGGAATGATGTTGTCTAAGATGAGCTCATCCTTGTGCAAGAGTTAAAGCTAGCACAAGCTATCTTTCCCCCATGGTGGGATGTTGTTGTTCTAGATGAGGTCGTACTTGTGCAAGAAGGAAAACTAACATGCGATAGCTTTCCCCCACAGTGGGAAGATGTTTGTCCAAGATGATCTCATGCTTGTGTAAAACAAAAATATACCATGCGCTAGATTTCCCCCACGGTGGGATGTTGTTTTCTGAGATGAGCTCCCACTTGTGCAAGAGGGAAATCTAGCACATGCTAGCATTCCTCCACAGTGGGATGATGTTGTCCTAGATGAGCTCGTGCTTGTGCAAGATGGAAAACTAGCACGTGCTAGCTTTCCCCCATGATGGGATGATGTAGTCCAATATGAGCTCGTGCTTGTGCAAGGGGGAAAGCTAGCACATTCTAGCTTTCCCCGATGGTGGGATTATGTTGTTCGAGATGAGCTCATGCTTGTGCAAGAGGGAAAGAAAGCATGCGCTAGCTTTCCCCCACTATGGGATGATGTTGTCTAAGATGAGCTCCTTCTTGTGAAAGAGGGAAAGCTAGCCTGTAGGGAAAGCTATCACATGCTAGATTTCCCCAACGATGGGATGATGTTGTTTGAGATGCACTCCTGCTTGTGCAAGAGGGAAAACTAACACATGATAGATTTCCCCACGGTGGGATTATTTTATCTGAGATGAGCTTGTGCTTGTGAAAGAGGGAAAATCTAGCATGTGCTAGCTTTCCCCCATGGTGGAATGATGTTGTCCAAGATGAGCTTGTGCTTGTGAAAGAGGGAAAGTTAGCACACACTAGATTTCCCCCAAAGTGGGATGATGTTGTTCAAGATGAGATCGTTCTTGTGTAAGAGGGAAAGTTAGCACACACTAGCTTTCCCCACCAGTGGAATGATGTTGTTTGAGATCCGCTCCTACTTTTGCAAGAGGTAAAGCTAGCACTAGCTTTCCCCCACGGTGGGATGATGTTTTTTCGAGATGCACTCCTCCTTGTACAAGATGGAAAGCTAGCATGTTCTAGATTTCCCACCAGTGGGATGTTGTTTTTTGAGATGCGCTCCTACTTGTGCAAGAGGGAAAACTATGTTAGCTTTACCACTAGTGGGATGATGTTGTTCGAGATGCGCTTGTCCTTGTGCAAGAGTTAAAGCTAGCATGAGCTATCCTTCCCCCATCGTGGGATGATGTTCTTGTAGATGAGGTCGTACTTGTTCAAGAGGGAAAGCTAACATGTGCTAGATTTCTCCCACAGTGGGATGATGTTTGTCCGAGATGAGCTCATGCTTGTGCAAGATGGAAAGTTACCACACACTAGCTTTCACCCATGGTGGGATGTTGTTGTTCAAGATGAGCTCGTGCTTGTGCAAGTGGGAAAGCTAGCACATGCTATCTTTCCTCCATGGTGGGATGATGTTGTCCTAGATAAATTCACGCTTATGTAAGAATGAAATCTAACATGCACTAGCTTTCCCCCACGGTGGGATGATGTTGTCTGAGATGAACTCGCGCTTTTTCCAGAGGGAAAACTAGCACATGCTAGCTTTCGCCCACAGTGGGATGATGTTGTCCAAGATGAGCTCGTGATTGTGCAAGTGGGAAAGCTAGCACATGCTAGCTTTCCCCCATGGTGGGATGATTTTGTCCGAGATGAGCTCGTGCTTGTGCAAGAGGGAAAGCTAGCATGAACTACCTTTCCCCTGTGGTGGGATGATTTTGTATGAGACGATCTTGTGCCTGTGTAAGAGGAAAAGATAGCACGCGCTAGCTTTCCCCCATGGTGGGATGATGTTTGTCCGAGATGAGGTCGTACTTGTGCAAGAGGGAAAGCTAACATGCGTTAGCTTTCCCCCACAGTGGGATGATGTTTGTCCGAGATGAGCTCATGCTTGTGCAAGACAGAAAGTTACCACATGCTAGCTTTCCTCCATGGTGGGATGTTGTTGTTCGAGAGGAGCTCGTGCTTGTGCAAGTGAGAAAGCTAGCACATGATAGTTTTCCTCCACGGTGGGATAATGTTGTCCTATATGAGTTCGCGCTTGTGTAAGAAGGAAAGCTAGCACACATTAGATTTCTCCCATGGTGGGATGATGTTTTCTGAGATGAGCTCATGCTTGTGCCAGAGGGAAAACTAGCACACACTAGATTTCCCCCACAGTGGGATGATGTTGTCCGAGATGAGCTCGTGATTGTGCAAGAGGGAAAGCTAGCACGTGCTAGCTTTCCCCCATGGTGGGATGATTTTGTCTGAGATGAGCTCGTGCTTGAGAAAGAGGGAAAGCTAGCATGAACTACCTTTCCCCCATGGTGGGATGATGTTTTCTGAGATGAGCTTGTGCTTGTGCAAGAGGAAAATCTAGCACGTGTTAGCTTTCCCCCACAGTGGGATGATGTTTGTCTGAGATGAGCTTGTGCTTGTGCAAGTGGGAAAGCTAGCATGTGCTATCTTTCCCCCACAATGGGATCATGTTGTCTGAAATGAGCTCAAGCTTGTGCAAGGGGGAAAGCTAGCACATGCTAGCTTTCCCCGATGGTGGGTGGATGTTGTTCGAGATGAGCCCGTGCTAGTGCAAGAGGGAAAGAAAGCGCATGGTATATTTCCACCACTGTGGGATGATGTCTGAGATGAGATCCTTGTTGTGCAAGAGGGAAAGCTAGCCTATAGGGAAATCTATCACACGATAGTTTTCCCCAATGATGGGATGATGTTGTTTGAGATGCACTCCTTGTGTAAGAGGGAAAACTAACACATGATAGATTTCCCCATGGTGGGATGATTTTGTCCTTTGAAATCCATCCATAGTTCTAGTTACCTTCTCAAACTATGGTTACCAATAGAGTATATTCTTGAAGGCTAAGGAGTTTTAGCAAGTCAAAGGATAAGATAGACACAAAGTTGGAGGGATTTGATGGCTTGTTCTCAACATGTCCCTGTGATTGAATACATTGTGTGCTAATGGGGAAGCCAACTGGATGAAGTTGGAATGTCTGAGTTTTTGCAAGTTTACATATTCCACAACATGGATGAAGACTTCCAAGTAGTGCACTATACAGATGATGAAACGTAGGGAGAGAATGTTTGGTCATATCCAAGGAATGGGTCCCTAGGGAAATTTTTCTAGGGTAAAAATGGTGGTGACTTAGATGAGGGATCAAGAAGTGTGGATATAGAATCAAAAGTGGGTATAATAAGTGACCTATAGCCTCCAATGGATCACATGAGATATAATTATGATTCAAGTTCCAAATCCACAAGACCAAAGACTGATCCAATAGTCTCAAGCTATGATAGTTGACATGTTGTCAGAAACTTGGAAGGAGATGCATTCAAGAATAGTATTGTAGATTTGATTGTGTCATATGAGGAGGATATCCCAACCACAAGGTCGAGATAAGGTTTTTCTTCATTAAAATTTGAGGTTAGGTTTCCCCATTCTACAAAGTCTAGTAATCACTTATTAGCTCCCTCAAATAATTGGGACGAAGTTGAACTAGAATGTGGGCTGATGTCAACACAGGCCTATGGAAAAATGTTTCTCATGCCATCGAATGGGCAAGTAAAAGGCATACAATTTCAATGAGCACCACATATCCCATACTCAATTCAGTAACATACTGATGAAGAATTGTTATTTCGATGAGAACCCAATGAATCTAGAAACGATAATATTGAGCTAACATAATACTTGCGAAGTATACAATAACCATAAGGAAACATAATCTCATCAACTTGGAAATTCTGAAGTAGAAGTTTGATTCACATCTATCAACGATGTCTGTGAGAGTATTAGTAAAACGTGGAAGAAACAAAACATCAATATATTTTAAAATAAGCATGTTACCAACATCTACGCCTTTAATGGAAGCACAAGCTAAATTATTCAATGGTGATTTTGATGGATGAAAAAATATCCACTGACAATCCACACGAGTACTCCATGTTAATAAGATAGGTCAATGACAATCGTAATATTCAACAACAAATATATTTGCATTTACAAAACATGTTTTCTTAAATGTGCATACATCTGTTGCAAAGTTTTATAGGTAAAATTTTCACATTTGGAAACTAAAACTTCGATTATGCTTAATGGAAAGAAGTCTCTCGAAAATTGTCAAACTGTGTATAGAAAAAAAAAAAAGGATAAACAAAGTATTTGAATGGAAAATTAAGTGTAATGGGGCAAAGTTGCTTATTAGGTTCCCTATCAAATACCCATGCTCATCACCTGGATCTAATAAAGTCTGGTAAAGAGCTCTTGGATTCCTTAGAAACACTGGTTGGTAGGAAGGAATATAACACAATTTTTTTTGTTAACAGAGCTCTTTGATCTAAAAATGTCAAATAACTAAAATATGTTGGAGCACAAGCAATTTTAGGTCAATTTGGGATCATTGTTATCATAGTTAACAAAAGTTTGAGTCAATTAGAGGATGAATATGTAACTTATGATGTACTGTTAAAGGGTTTYCCCCCTAAATATAGTGTATTATTTACATTTAGGCAAATATTTAATACAGTTTAGAATCTGTTATTTCAAATGTCATTGTTGAGGAATAATCAACTATTGAAGATGATGAAATAGCAGATCATGTTTTTTTTCTTCCGAAAATGTAGAACGAACAATAAAAGTACTGAAGAATTGGCTAGCACAATTAATGAAAAGGCACATTATTATTGTGGAAAGTCAAGGCATGTTGCTTGGAATTGCAGACTTCATATTGTTGAGTTTTAGTTAAAGGGGATACAACAAAAGATGAAAATAGTATCATCATCCATGATATTGAGGTAGAATAGGTTGGTGTTTACACTAATGATGACTAGTTGTTTTGATTGGCTTCTTAAATGGTAGTTTCTTAAACATAATCTTTTGACATGGGTAACTTCAAAAGGAGTATTTTAGCATGCACAATTTTTTAACTGAATACCATTGTCATCGCTAGGGTGATGGCTCCCTAATGGAGAACCAAAGGTTAGTTCAAGATTTGTTGAAGTAGAAGAACATATATACTTGTGTGCACGAAATAATAAGTGCTAGACATAACATGTAACTAGGTCACCTACCTAGTGAACCAATGAGCATCCTGATTGATTACACAAATACCTTGGTGGTTAGAGGTGGACCCATATAGTTATAGTCCTCTTTTGTTAGACTTTTGGAAATTCGATATTAAGGGGATAAAATCTATTTTTCACATCAAAAAGGGTTGTGAGAATAGTAACAAGAAAAGTGAACTCAGGAATAAAAATGTCAATAATAATGCAAAGATGCCTCCAATTTTAATAGACACCTTATCAATAATTCTTGTATATATGTATTCTTCCTTTATCTAACATAAATGACTGTCATCTAGATCCTCTAAATTTATTTTAGCAAATGAATCATGAACAACATCACATTCAAATCGAGATGATGACTTATGAAAATGAGAATGGACTCTCAAGTATAGAGAGCAATAGACAACAATGAGCATGACAATTTGATGGAGATGAAACAACTTGAAAAGATGACCAAAGACTCTCAATTGTAGAGAACAATGCTTCAAATGGAATATTTTTCACAATTTGTTAAGGTTTATTTTATTTACAGTATGATAACGTAGGCATCCAAAAGTTGAAAGGCACCCTATATTTGCAAGCACCCATTTACTCTGGGGTAATGTGTAAAGGTGACAACAAACATGCTCCATAGGTTGTTCATCCAAACCTGTGAAGTACTCTTCTACACCATCATTAATAATGCCAACATTCAGTGCAAAATCCCCATCACTATCACACTTAAAACAAAGTTTCTTCTTGTGACGACCATGTCCTCAAGGTGAATTTATGATTTTTTGTTCGATCATTGTCCTTTGAAATCCATCCATCGGTATAGTTACCTTCTCAAATGATGGTTACCAATAGAGTATATTCTTGAAGGCTAAGGAGTTTTATCAAGTCAAAGGATAAGATAGACGCAAAGCTGGAGGGATTTGATGGCTTGTTCTCAACATGTCCCTGTGATTGAATACATTGTGTGCTAATGGGGAAGTCAACTGGATGAAGTTGGAATGTATGAGTTTCTGCAAGTTTACATCTACCACAACATGGATTGAGACTTCCAAGTAGTGGACTATATAGATGATGAAATGTAGGGAGAGGATGTTTGGTCATATCTAAGGAATGGGTCCCTAGGGAAATTTTTCTAGGGTAAAAATGGTGGTCACTTAGATGAGGGATCAAGAACTATGGATACAAAACTATAGATTGATTAGTTGTTTTCACAGCCTCTCCTACTCAGCAACTCTTGCCTCACTGGCTTGATTGTGATTTCAAATCTCTACATCGTTCATACATTTATGAAAACGAAGAATTATGGAAGGTCATCCCTAACAATGAAAGAAGTTGTGCAGTCATTCAAGATGAACCCCTCAAGCCCGAGGAGACTATATCTGTAGGAAATAATGGAACTCATGAAGGCTTGACTACTCTCGGGAGTTCGTTTTCCTTGAGTACTGGAGGCAACAAAGAAAAAAAGGAAGAGGAGTAGTTGCGGCTGAAGGTGGTTGAAGCCATCTCCATCAAAAATAGGACACCTGGATCTTCAATGAACGTTAAAATAAATGCCCATGGTCCTGATAAAGAAGATATGAGGTCTGTTGGTTTATTTGGTGGACTTCAAAAGGTTTTTTCTTGGTTTAATGTGGATCTTCGTGGTTTTGATCCAGGTCTGGTTCAACGTACTATGAGAAGAGCTAGGCAAAAAAAAAAAACTTTTTAACTCTGCATTGAAAGAAACCTTCCGAAGGGATTTGGGAGATTTCTTAAGGATTGAATTGTTTTTTTCAGTCTACCATGAAGGGGTTTCAAATTGGGAACCTTGTTTGAAGACCCCTGATAATTTTAGGACTTGAGCTAGTCTTCGAACTTTCAGTCAAGCAATTATAAGAAATCCTTTCCCTCCTTTCAATATGGGAATGCTTCAACAACAGATTTTAGAGTTATACTTGGAGCCTTTACTTGACAGTTTCTTGGGTTACAATAAAATCAAGGTGGAAGGGGAAAATTATCACAAAACCACTTTCATTACTAATCACGATACTATGTCTTACAATTGCCTGCCCTCTGGCTTATTTGATACAAGTATCACCTTGAGAAGGCGTATACACATAACCTTGGATGAGTCAGTCAATTTCCATGCTTATCTTGACGATCTAATCGTATCCATCAAAGGGATGATAGCTACAACAGGATTTCGAGTGCTAAGCCATTTCCAGATTACTTTTGTCTTGAACACTAACTCATAAATTTTAAAAGAATTACAGAGACAATGGTTTTCCCACACAATTAGCAGTCCTCATTTGAAATATTGCGAGGGGCCAACGTGAAAGATCTATCACTAATGGTATTCTTCTGTATACTAGTAGTTTATCTCTTCTTTCAAATTTTGTGCTTCTTTTATGCTTTACAACACTTTGATTTCCACTTTCTGAGTTGAGTTTTATTTTCCCTGCTACTGTTTTGATTTTTGCATTATTATTTTTGTTGGAGTTTTGGTCTTTATCATCTTTTAGAGTATTTCAATTAGGATGTTGGATCATGTTTTCTATAGTGACACTCCTGGAAGCATTGTTAGTCTATAACAATCAAGCTTACACAGCTATTATGATGTCGTCTCTAAAGGATCCTTGGAAATTGCTATATTTTTTTTACTGCTATCAAGATTCGTGATTTCTACCTTATAGGCATATATTTGTTCCCTTTTGCAGGCAGTTGTAGAAATAATTGTTTCAAGACACTTTTCATCCAATAGAATAAGGCCAATAAGTTTTGTATTTAATTTATTAGCAGGTTTAGATTATTGGTAGGTTCTTTTTGGATTTATTCCAGTTGTTTTTATTTATTTTTTCTCTATGAAATGGGAGAATTGGTGAAGAGCATGTCTATTTTTCTATTGTCTGCCATTGACTGGATTATTTTTGTGGGAGCCCAAACATCTTGCCCATTTTCTTTCTTCTTGCTGACATGAATGATGAAGCAAGTTCCCCCCCAACAGTTACTTTGTTGTAGTATTCTAACCCTTATTGTGGATGATTTTCTTGTTTATGGATACCTTTTGAATTCCATTGTTTATAATGTATTGTCAATATCGTACACCCATTAAGGTTTGGAAAACTATAGACTTTATATTCCATTCTCTGTTATTAACGCACCTCCACTTCTTTTTAGTTGGTACCTTTTACAAACTCACTATTCTGGTAACTTTGATTTTTATTTCCTTAATTCAAAGAGTGGGCATCGATGGAAAACTAGAAGATTGAAAGTTAGATGAAAAGGCTTTCAGGATTTACATGAGTTTATGTGATTAGCATCCTTTTTCTGTGTGGATTATGTATGTGCATCTCATATTTCTAAAATACTCTATATGGTTTTGTTTTCCATCTTATACACTCCATTTAAATTTTTTGATCAAAATATTCTTGATATTTCTAGTAGTGCTGAATGATATACCATTTATGTTAATTCCAACCATATTTTGGTGGAGACTAAAGGTGCTTAGTTTGAATTCATTCTTATCTTTATGTTTCATATATTCAATGAGGTTTTATGTCAGGATGGACAAATACATTAGTTAATGTGATAAATTTTCTTTCGATTTTGCTGGCTCTTTATGAGGTTGTATTTTTCTTTTTGTTTGAGATGACAGACACTTATAGCTTCCCTTGCTGAAATTTGTAGTATGTGGTTACTCTATGGATCAGATCCTCCAAATGGAATTATGCAAATAGGTTTCCCAACAACTCTTTGGCTTTATAAGTAAGTCATTTCACCTTATCATATTTTGGAGGTGCCTTGGAATATTCTTTGACTTTGTGTTTTGAAGGTTTATAATTGATCTATCTTTTTCTTTGTTATTAATTTATTTGTCTTTTCTTGTAAAAGGAATTCTAGTTCAATTCCATATTTAGCAAGCATTTTGTTTGTCAATGGATGTATTGCATAAATTAGTGTGCTAAAATTTCCAAAAGTAGTATTGTGGATTCAAAGATGAAACCCAAATAACTTTTGGTTGGATGAATGTAAAGACACCTTTCAAAAGTGAAAAATCAGAGGATTTGTTGATGTTATAATTCTTAGGTTCTTTACACCTTTTTATGTTTGCTGAAGAGTAATCTTACATGCCTCACAATACAAGTTCTTAGGAGAGATCCATGAAAATGCACCTTGTACAACACAAATTCTTAGAAGGCCCATTCTAAGGCATTAGCATATAGAATAGGTGACCTATAGCCTCCATTGGATCACATGAGATATAATTATGACTCAAGTTCCAAATCCACAAGACCAAAGACTGATCCAATGGTCTCAAGCTATGACTATTGACATGTTGTTAGAAACTTGGAAGGAGATGCATTCAAGAATAGTATTGTAGACTTGATTGTGTCATATGAGGAGGGTATCCCAACCACAAGGTCGAGATAAGATTTTTCTTCATTAAAATTTGAGGTTAGGTTTCCCCATTCTACAAAGTCTAGTAATCACTTATTATCTCCCTCAAATAATTGGGACAAAGTTGAACTAGAATGTGGGGTGATGTCAACACAGGCCTACGGAAAAATGTTTCTCATGCCATCGAATGGGCAAGTAAAAGACATAGAATTTGTAGGTGCTAACCTGGATTTAGAGACACTTAGTGGTGGAAACAGAGAGAAGTATCTCAATGTGGTGTCTCAAGGGGGAAAGAGCTCAAAGAAGAGAAGGAAAGTGGTCAAGAAGAAGGTGGCATAGGTCAATATGGTGGTAGGTTAATATCTGGGGGTAGCACATGTATTGAAAATTTCTAGCAAGGTCCTAATTGGAATTTTGTTCATGTGGCATATAGTAGACGATACTTTAAATGCCTATATGCAATAATTTTGGAAATTAATTATTATATATGGACTGTCTTATTACATTATGATGAGAAGGTGGCTTGCATTTTTCTTTTGGTCTGAAGAGGATTCCCATAGGACCTTAAAGGATATATCATTTTGGGATTCCTCTTTTCTATCATTAAAACTTTGACACCCTTGTTTCAACCCAAAGACATAATCAAACTTCGAAGTGTTGATTTGGGTTAAGGTGTTGGTACTTCCCTTGTTATTTTAAGTGTTGAATGTTGGGTTTCAAGATGAGTTTCAAGCTTGTATTGGCTTTGGAACAAGCTAACTTAGATCCATGATTATGAAACAAGAAATATATTCAAATTTAATGTTGTTGTGGGTTCTACATTTGTATTTGTCATAGATGAAAAGATAGCAGTTTCTAGCTTTCCTTTAGGAACAAGAACAAGTATGTGCCATTGCTCAAGGTTACTTTGTCTTCACATTCCCTTTTAGCTCAAACCCATGTAGCAATATGAACATGCTCATCCCTATCCCTACTTCTGATTCCCCTGCATGATGAGCCATGCCTGTTGGTCTTTAGGAAAAGCAAGGAGGTGATTTCACCCTAACCAAGGTTAGTGTTTTGATGTTGTCACCAGCATTGCACTTATGCTTATGCTAGATGGAAATTTAGTGGCTACTACCTTTTTTCTAGCATAAGCACAAGGATGAAATCACTGCTCCGGGGGTGACTTAGTCCTATAAAACACCATGGTTAGTGTGCTACCTTTGTATGTGCCCTTTTATTGGCTCTGTAACATGCTAAGAACATCCACAGTGATGCAATAACAAGTGTATTTAAATATGATGTTGTTGATGGATCTGCACTTGTGTTTTTACTAGAAGGAAAGAAAGCAATTTCTAGCTTTCATTTTTTCACAACCACAAGGCTTCGAGATAGCAATAATAGTGGTATTTTTATTCAATTTCAGATTTTATGAATTGTGAGGTGTTATTTCAAAGTGTATATGCACAATGTACCTAAGATGGATTCAACTAGGCCTGAGGCTCTCTCACTAAAAGTTGATGCAATCAATGCTCTAAGGGTGCTTTTGTTCTAACGATCACCATGATTAGTGTTATAGCTTTATGTGTGCCCATTTATTATCTTTGAAACAAACTAAGAAGATCCAATATTATGAAACACGAAATGTATTCAAATATGATGTTGCTATGGGCTCTATATTTGTTCTTGTCATAGATGGAAATCCAATGGTCACTAGTTTCCCTTCAAGAAAAAGCACAAGTATGCAATCATAGTTCAATTTTTTCCTTTTTCCTCACATGCCCTTTTAGCAAAAACTCATGTATAAATATGAACATGCTACACCCTCACCATATTTCCGATTCCCCTGTGTGATGAGCCATGCTTATTGGCCACTTGACAAATCAAGGAGGTGATTTCACCTAAGCAAAGGTTAGTGCCATGATGTTGTTATCAACATTGTGCTTGTTCTTTTGCTAGAATAAAAGCTAGTGGTTGTGGTTGTTAACTTTTCTTCTAACACAAGCATAAGGATGCAATCATTGCTCTAGGGGTGTCTTTCTCCTAATAATCACCATTGTTAGTGTTTTTCCTTTGTGCACTATTCTATCTAACTCAAAACCTTGTGATTGCATCATTGTGCTTGTCCCAGAAGGAAATATAACAACAACATCAGTTAAATACACTTTGTATTGCATCATCAACCTTCTTTGCTTGTTCCAGAGGAAATCAAAGGGCACATGGAATCCTATCCAATTTCAAAGAATATGAATTGTTGGGTGTTATTTCGAAGTGCATATACATAATATACCTAATATAGATTCAATTGGGCCCAAGGCTCTCTCAATCCTAATGCAAAATGAAGGAAAGAAACCCCAATGTGGGGTTGGGGCTCATGCAATCCTTCCACAATTTTCCTAGAATTCGAAGCAATTGTAGGGTGTGAAGTTCTATTTCTACACTTGGGTTTTATTGTAAGAGGAAATTTATTTGAATGCTTGCAATATATCCTCTTGTTTTTGCGGTGAATATTCCTTTGAGTTCCTGAGGATTTTTTATGGAAATGGGCTTTGAGTTGTGAATCTAAGATTAAAAATATAATTGAGAGATCAATCTTGAGCCAAAGAAACTAGATGTCATATAAATGTATGACTCGTGATATCAATCCATTAATGGATGTTTTATGAGACCAAATAATGTTTATGAGTTATTTTGTGCAATCTTGTTTCCAATAGATTTGTTGTGCATAATCATTGTTACAATATTATTTTTCTTGATTTATGCAATGTCTATAAAATAAATAATTTACATTGTAGTTTCATTTTAAATATTAGAAAATCTTGACATCAATTCTTTGGAAGAAGCACTGGTAAAAGTTAAAACACACCTAAAATATTTTTTTTGGTTTCCAATAGATTTGTTGTGCATAGTCATTGTTACAATATTATTTTTCTTGATTTATGCAATGTCTATAAAATAAAGCATGTACATTGTAGTTTCATTTTAAATATTAGAAAATCTTGACATCAATTCTTTGGAAGCATTGATAAAAGTTAAAACACACATAAAATATTTTTTTTAACAATAAGCCTATTAACAATAGTAACTGCAAAATGAAAGAGTTAAGGTGCAATTCATGGTATAGATCCTACACTTTAACAGGTCAATGCAAAGTTCCTTATCAATAACTAAATTTATAGTCCACCAAAATTGTATCCCAGAAGTAACATTAGGCTCATTCCATATACAAACTTTTTATTTTACCCTTCTAAGGAATGCTAGAGTTTCTTTTTGGTTCTATTCGGTGGCTAGAACAATTGTAGACACTTCAAACTATGAAAAGGATAATATTAAATATATTTAAACCTCCAAGATCCAATATAGGATATGTTATTTACATTAAATAAATCCAAAATGACAAGCTATTTTAAGATCATGGGATCAATATTGTAGCTCCAGATTTGAAATCCACAAGAAATCCACAAGGTCATGGGATCAATATTTGCTCCAATGAATCTTGAAGACTTGTTTTCCTCTAAGGTAACATTTCCTAGAGTAGTGGTCATTGAAACTTCCATCTTTTCTTAGATGAGTCCCCAAATGCAAGATCACAAGACCATCCATGCGTATATGCATATTCTAAACTAGATGTTACCTCCCATAAATTCACAAACATTTTCTTAGCCAATTACATAGATGCAACATGACACAGTAGAACCTCAGGGCCTTGATCATTGTTTGATTCAATAACCTTTCCAATCTCCCTCATATGGGTTGGGATCCCATAGTATAAGGTCACCTCAATGTGTGGATGTGGAACATCATATTTCATGTGGGTCTCTCTTATCATTAGCTATGGTTGCAACCTCAAAATTCAAGAATTGTTGCTTTTGCCTAGAGCAAAAAATAGAGCCACGGTTCTTGTGACTTGGGAGCTCATGTGACTCCCAATTCATGCTTTGATTGGAGCTCTCCAACTGGTAAAGTTGACTAGGGAGTTCAAGCAGAAGAGTTGAACAAATTATAAAAGTTGATCTTATTTGGCCCTCGCAATTATGAATAACTAGATTTGTCTTGGGTTCAAACAATGGTAAATAAATTACACTAGATGGTAAACATGGAGGACATGTAGGTTGTTCTGGAGAAACACCACACAAGGGGAAAATAAAAAATGTTGACCATTAAGTTTTGGGTGCATGTATTAAACATAGGCAACTTGATTAGATTGTAACTTGATATTGGAATTATTTATTTGGAGTTGTGGTGGGGTGGGATGGGCTCATTTAAAATTCATTTTTAAACATTTTACTATTTTTGTTATAAAATTCCCCATTTTGGTTTAGGAAATAGTTTATTTTTCTAACTTTTATTGAATTTACACTAGTAGGAAATTTGGGAGGGAAGCGTGGAAAAAACAAATAGAGAAATTTGAACACACAAAATAGAATTCCTAGTTGCAGGTTGACAAACTGAATATCTCTTAGGTGGTAGACTATAGAATGATTATTTTTTTGTCAACATGGAAATTAAAGATGGTGTTTTGTTTACTTATCATTACAAACTATATATATATTCTTTAAAAGAATTGAGCAGAGAAATGTTGTCTATTGGTTCCTTTGCACAAAGCCTAGGAAGAAATCTAAGATGTGGCATCTTGTAGCATTTTTAATTGATCAAACAAGAAATTCATAATAGGTTTTAGAGAGTAACGTCTAAGGTTGTAACTGGAAAGAACTGTGATGTTCATTGTCTGCTGTTATTTTTCTGTGTCTAAACTATCAAATAAAGTTTGTAAGTGGAAATTTTGGAGTATCATTTCTATAGATTGAAGGGGATGGTTGTTAGTCTAGTGATCCAGAAAGATCTTTTAATGATTGTAGTTGAGTTATTAATTGCATGTGTTAATTAACCATTTATGAAGTTGAATGAAAGAGGATGAAGATGAGAGAATATATCACAGCCATAATACATAATACAGATCTGAACTGAAGCAATAAGAACAGCAAACCATAACAAGAGAAGTGATAACGGAGCTCGGCACAAAGTTGCCTATGTCTCCCGGCCTTTGTCTGAGTGGGGAAGGCTTCTTTATTTCTGTTCAAAGCTCAAAAGTACATCATAGTAGTGCCATTAGGCTACAACACTAATCTGGTCATGTTCTTCTAGATCTATAGAACCCATCAGAAGAAACGACACGGAAAATGGATGACCGGAGCTCCCATAAATGGCCCGCAAGCGTGTGCTCCTCAATAGCTTCTCTGTATAAAAATGGCTTTGGCTTGGCTTCCCTTCAGCATAACTCTTCTCTGATTGTCCTCCATGGCCTCAAATAGGCCTGTTTTTTATAGATCTGAAGTTGGTTATCATTCCCCAACTTCCTCCCAAAATCTAGGCTCAAAAAGAGTCCAAAACCTCCCAAAAATGACCAAAATCCATTAAATCTGCTGATAAAATCACTGAAAAAATCATTTTCCAATGTAAAAAACCCATTTTTTGGCAAATATCAGGCTAAGACCCCTAATCTGGGTGCTATCTCTTGGATCTGGGCACATGTTCATGTGATCTAGGCCTTAAAAAGGGCACACTAAGTGGGCTAAGCTCCTTATGGAGTGTGCCCCCCTTGTCTCATGGAATTTTCCCAAGATCTTTGGGCTGAGCTTATAATTTGGGTGCGCCCATGAGGAGAGCGCCCTCCTTTGCTAGGTTGTGGTCATGTGTAAGACTTAAACCATGGGTTGGGGCTTAGCCCCAACCCCCCTTTTTTCTCCTTTTCACTTCATTGCACTTTATTTAAAATAAAGTGAGCTTGGTATTACAAGTACCACCAAGGGCGCATTGGTAATGGAGTTTGGCTAAGTCTTGGGCTGACCCAAGAGGTCATGGGATCAAATACCATGAGCTCCATAACCTTTTTTCCACCAACCATTAACCAATACCATGGTGCCATGTGGCAGCCCATGACTGGGCCACATGGCACCCAACCATTTGCCAAACAAATGCCACTTGCCAGTTGTTGGTTGGATCCCTGTCACTGAACAATCACCTTCTGCTAGACTACCACTTGTCGCCACTTGTCTCTACCATGTCAGCACTGCTAATGTCATGCTGATGTCATTATTTGACTGGGCCTGTTGACTTTTTCCCTTTTTGGGAAAATGGTCAAAGTACGATAACTCTCGCATACAGCTTCCGTTTGAGAAAGTAAATATATGGCCAAAATTGGGAGAATGAGATGGATGCAATGGTGTTGGTTTCGTCAAATTTTGAGCACTTTCATTTTTTAGCCTTTTTGAGCCCTCTCAGGCTCTTGGATCCGATTCTGGATCACACCTCCCCACTAAAGGACCTTTTGGTCCCCAAAATGTTACTGACTAGTCAACAAGCTTGGGATAGGCCACTTGGCTTGTCCTCTGTCTCGGAACTCTGTCCTATGCACCTATCTCATCAAGATCAACTGTAACACAATCATGACAACTGATAGTATATTGTTAGCCATTTGAACCCTGTTACATCTTACTGAAGCCACTATCATCCATGTAGACAACATTACTAATGACTACATCAAAAAGATGACTGCAAATGAGCTGATATACTTGAAATATTTGCATGACATGAGCTTATCTTGAAGCAACTTATGATTGATTTTCCATTCAACAATCATTTCTTATTCTTTCTTAAGATCGATTACTTCATTTGAAACAATTATTGGTTTGTTTCTTGATTTCACTGCCTTCTTTATTTGTTCCATTGTTTGAAGTGTTTTATTTTCCTTAACATGATGAGCATGAACCACATAATCTTGACATGCGTTGGTTAATTGATATTGATTCTTTTTCCTATAGAAGATTGCCTTACGATCATATAAGTACGGACTACCTAAGACCATTCCACATTCTCTTAATGGCACTACATCACATGTTACCTCATCCACATACTTAGATGAAATTGCAAATTTGATTGTGCACTACTTTGTTATGTGCATTTGATGATGATTACTTATCCATTTAAGTGTGTAAATCTTATGATGTACTTGTGTTTTTAACCCCAATTGCTTAACCAATTCTTCTAAGATTAGATTAGATTGAGATCTATTGTCGATTAATGTGTCTATCTTACTGTGTCATATGATTACCCTTATATGAAACAAGTTGCTTCTAGAATCAATGCCTTCGCCAATTTTACCTGTCATACCAACCAATGAGATCTTTGATTCATCACCTGAATCTGATCCCAAGTCTATGGGTCTTGTTGTCATTTCCACTGTTTGCATTCCCTTATTTTCCTTGAACCACTTTGGCCTCTTCTCGGGATGCAACTGCCAACATATGTCCTCATCATGTCCCTCTGTCTTGCAATGATTGCAAGAGGGCCTCCCTTCCTTCCTCATCACTGCATTTTAATTCTTTCCATGACATTTCCTCTTGTCCTCTTTCCTTGAAGACGATTCCTCTGATACACCTGCTTTCCCTGCTTCAATGTATGTAGCTTGAACAGAAACCTCATCAAGGTTAGTGGGTCCAAACATGAATACAATGTTTCTAATATGCACAAGTAAACCTTCTATATACTTCATAAGAGTTTCTTGTGTATGTAATGGGATATCTAACATCAATGCCATTTTACAAAATCTATCTGTATACTCTTGCATTGTTTGTCTTTTTCTTAGTTTTAAAGATTGCCATTCAATTAATGCTTTTTCTTTATAACCCAAAGGATAAAATTGTTTCCTAAGTGCATAAATGAAGCTTTTCCATGATGGAAATACATTACCCACTTGTTGCGTTCTATTTTGCAACTTACTTTTCCACTAGATGAGAGTTCTACCTGCAAGTCTCAAAGATGCCAACTTGATTTGTGTGGCCTCATCCTTAATTTGTTGCACATTGCAGTAAACCTCCATCTGCCTGATCCAATTGTCAAGTTTCTCTGCATTTACTTCACCATCATATATGGGTAACTCAAATTTAACATCAAGTTTTAACAATGGCATTTCATTCTTATGCTTATGAACATGTTTCTTTGCATTAGATTTAGGACTTGAACTTGAATAAGAAGGAGAAGAAGGAGGTGATGATGGAGGTGAAGGAGGAATCTAAGGATGATCCTCTTCCTCTTCACTTTTTCCCTTTGAAGATTCACCCAAAATTGGTCTCTTTCGTTCCAAGTAATCCTCGTAAAAAACTTTCACCATCTCTGACATAGCAGGGAAAGTTTTCTGGAACTCTTTCTCATCCTGAGAAAGCCCTTTTTTCGATGCCATCTTCTCACTGTGAGAAGCTCTCTTTCTCAATCCAATTAATGGATTCTCTGCAACAAGATCGCCTTCACCACATTGTATCTTTTCCCTGGTTAACATGCAAAACTCAAATCCAAACCTCAACTAGCTCTGATACCACTTGATCTAGAGAGATCTTTTAATGACTATGGTTGAGTTATTAATTGCATGTGTTAATTAACCATTTATGAAGCTGAATGAAAGAGGATGAAGATGAGAGAATATATCACAGCCATAATACATAATATATATCTGAACTGAATCAATAAGAACAACAAACCATAACAAGATAAGTGATAACGGAGTTCAGCACAAAGTTGCCTACGTCTTCGGGCCTTTGTCTTAGTGCGGAAGGCTTCTTTATTTCTATTCAAAGCTCAAAAGTACATCACAATATCTCCATTAGGCTATAAGACTGATCTGGTCATGTTCTTCCAGATCTCTAGAACCCAACAGAAGAAACAACACGCAAAATGGATGACCAGAGCTCCCAGAAATGGCCTGTAAGAGTCTGCTCCTCAACAACTTCCTTGCATAAAAATGGCTTTGGCTTGGCTTCCCTTTAGCATAAATCTACTCTGACTATCCTCCATGGCCTCAAATAGGCCTAGTTTTTATAGATCTGAAGTTGGTTATCATTCTCCAACTTCCTCCCAAAATCTGGGCTCAAAAAGAGTCCAAAGTCTCCAAAAGATGACCAAAATCCATTAAATCTACTGATAAAATCACTTAAAAAATCATTTTCCAATGTAAAAAACCCATTTTTTGTCAAATCTCAGGCTAACCCCCTAATCTGGGTGCTAGCTCTTGGATCTGGGCACATGTGCATGTGATCTGGGCCTTAAATAGGGCACACTAAGTGGGCTAAGCTCCTTTTGGAGTGCGCCCCACTGGTCTCATGGGATTTTCCTAAGATCCTTGGGCTGAGCTTATTCTTTGGGCATGCCCATGAGGAGAGTGCCCTCCTTTGCTAGGTTGTGGTCATGTGTAAGAGTTAAACCATGGGCCGGGGCTTAGCCCCAGCCCCCCTCTTTGCCCCTTTTCACTTTATTGCACTTTATTTAAAATAAAGTGAGCTTGGTATTACAAGTACCACCAAGGGCGCATTGGTAAGGGAGTTTAGCTAAGTATTGAGCTGACCCAAGAGGTCATGGGATAAAATCCCATGATCTCCATAACATTTTTTCCACCAACCATTAACCAATACCATGGTGCCACGTGGTAGCCCATGACTGGGCCACGTGGCACCCAACCATTTTCCAAACAAATGCCACTTGTCAGCGATTGGTTGGATCCCTGTCACTGACCAATCACCTTCTTCTAGACTGCCACTTGTTGCCACTTGTCTCTGCCATGTCAGCACAGCTGATGTCATGCTAATGTCATCATTTGACTGGACCTATTGACTTTTTCCCTGTTTGGGAAAATGGTTAGAGTATGATAACTCTCACGTACAATGTCTGTTTGAGAAAGTAAATATATGGCTAGAATCGAGAGAACGAGACAGACACAATGGCATTGGTTTTGTGGAATTCTAAGTACTTTCATTTTTGAGCCCTATCAGGCTCCTGGATCCGATTCTGGATCATCTAGACCTACTATAGAAGCTTTTGAGTTTGTAGAATCTAATGGCACAACATGATTTTATAGTTGATATATTTGTTAAGCTTTACCATATTGATCGCATGTACATTTTGCAAAATTTTAAGGATGAGAATCCATTGTTTTCCATGTAGCTTCACTTTATTGACTAGGTGAAATGCAATTTTGAATGCAATTTTGATACACGACAATTTATGCATACTTTTGTTTTGAACTGCAATATTAGTTTCTTGTGATGTCCTTACATTTATTATGCTCTAAAGGGATTGCCTAGAATCATAAGTATCCTTTGATAAGGTACCATTGTACTACCTTTTATTGTTAGGATATTTTTATTTATTGAAAGTGAATTTATTTCATAATTTTGTTAAAACCCGGGGAGCTCCTTTCTTATGCCTTTGTCTTTGGCTAGTAGAATCTTTTGTTTTCCTGTAAACATGGCTTAATGCATGGTTAGATTAAAATTTTCATGTTGATATCATTGCATCATATATTGAATATATAAGAAATATGGAGTTTTATTAAACTTCTTTTTATTATCATTTTCAAAGACATTATTAAGTTACTATGATTGGAGACTATTTTATTAACCCTAAGGAAATCAATGAAATTAATCTTCTCTAATGTTTTAAAGGGTGCTAGCTCAATGGAAGAGCACCTGCCTTACAAGCAGGGGGTTGGTGGTTCGATTCCTCCATGCCCGAACATACATTAACATAAGACATGATAATTTATTTTAAGAAAATGATCTTTATGTTAATTTATCTTAGTGGTAGGACATTTGTTTTTATACATTGTTGTGGAGAGACAAAAAATATTTGCATAGACTTGTAAATTTTGGTATTCTAATTTGGCATACAAAGTCATTTATTGACTTTTATTTGCCTATATGCATTAATATGAATTAATATATGTGATATGTAATTTTTGAAATAAAATCCTATGTAAATAGAGTTGTATTTCTTAAAAAAAATCATAGAATTAATTGATAATCAATGCTAAGTGGATTATTAAAGCTCATTGGAGATGTGTCATAGATGAATGCAAACCGTAAAGCATTTGATTTTTCTATCCATAATTTTGTGTAAATTTCTGTTTTTAAATCAATTGAAATCCTCCCATATAAGCCAACAAAGCACATATTTATTTGTTGACTTTTATTTACTTATATGCATTAATATGAGTGCATAAATGTGATATATAATTTTTGAAATAAAATTCCATATAAACAACAATGCATTTCTTCCAAAAAAAAACTTAAAATTCCCTAATAATAAATGCTAAGTGGACTATTCATGGTAATGGGTCATAGATGAATAACTTATAACTTTTTAAATTATAAGGCATTTGATTTCTCAATCCATAACTTTTTATAAATATGTATTCTTAAACCAATTATTTACAATTGCAATCATCTCATATAAGCCAATTTAAGGACACTACCTATATTATGCATTAATATGAATACAAATGTGATGTAATTTTTGAAATAAAACTTCATTTGAATAAAAGTGTATTTCTTAAAAAAACATAGAATTAATTGATAATGAGTGTTGAGTGGACTATTTTTCATTGGAGATGGGTCATAAATATATGTCTTTGAACTTTTGCACCCTATGACATTTGATTTCCCCATCCATAACATTTTGTAAATTTGTATTCTTATATAAATTATTAGTAATTGAAATAATTTCATATTAGTCAAGAATACACAAAACTATTTATTGAATTTTATTTAATTATATGGATTAATACATGTATAAATGTGATATGTATTTTTGAAATAAAACTCCTTACATTTCTTACAAAAATAGCTATAATTAATTAATAACGAGT
>ML778339.1:421442-435648 GCA_009831015.1 Picea engelmannii
TATAATAAGCCAACAAGACACAAAACTATTTATTGAATTTTATTTAATTATATGCATTAATACATATATAAATGTGATATGTATTTTTGAAACAAAATTCCTTATATTTATTACAAAAATAATTAAAATTAATTAATAACGAGTCGTAAGTGAGTTATTCAAACTCATGGGAGATGAGTCACAAATGAATGAATTTTAATACATGATTAAACTTGGAAATTAATATCTCAACTTTGATAATTTATTTTTAGTTATATTAATTAACATTAATCATTAATAATCAGTAAAAATGGGGACATATACAAAGATCAACTAAAAACCTTGAAAAACATGTTTAAACATCTATCTCTTATGCATTTAAAATTCTTATCATTTTCTCCTTTTGGTGAAAGTAATGTTCAACCATGGTTGATTTTTCTATTATTGGTTGGCACTATTACATCAGATCAATGGTTTTGTAGAATTTACAATGATGAAATATTGATATCCATTTCTTGCGTACTTATCTTCGAAGACCCTTGCTTCCACTGCCTACACCTGACATTGGTTCTCATAGACCACTCACTTACTTCAGTCAACACTAGGAATCTCGATAGAGTGACTTCCTCCATGGAATATATTAAGGATTTATTAAAAAACTCAGTGTTGATGAAGTCCATGTAATAGAATATTTCCAAATTTAATGAAATATGTGTTTAGTGCTACGAAGTCCCGATTTCAGTAAGGATTTTTTCCTTTATACCTTTGCTTCCAACCAGTCCATGGTTGTTGTACTTACCCAGAAGGATGACGAGAACCATGAGGCACCAATATCATTTATGAGAACTAACATCCAAGTAGATGAATTGAACTATCCTGCTATATACAAACATGCTTACACTGTATATAAAGCAGTCAAACACTTCAGATACTATATCCTTAAGAATCACACTAAAGTCATAGTACCTCATCCTGTGGTCTGATATCTGTTCACTCAACAAGATATGGGGGAAATAAGGATAAATTGGATGGCATTCATCCAAGAATTTGATCTAGATATAAAACATGCCAAAATAGTCAAGGGTCAAGGATTGTGTAAATTTGTTGTTGAGGACCAAGATCTAATTAACGTCAAAGACTCCGGGTGGGAAAATAAATTGTCACTATGGTACAACAAAGAATTATATGTTCCCCCAGTGAAAGAGTCCTGGTATGGAACTTGACTTACCTCCTACATCATGGAACTTGTCCAGAAAACCTAAACCCTAAGGAAAGGAGATCTCTCAAGCTAAAATATGCTCAATATTGCCTCATAAATTTATTGTTTTTTCGTGTAAATTATGATAGAGTACTCCTTAGATGTATTGAAGATTATGATGTAGAGAAGGTTTTAAGGGAAATCCATGATGGTCCCACGGGTGGAAATTTTGTGGGAGAGACCACTGCTCACAAAATATTAAGGGTTGGTTATTACATGCCTACTCTGTTTAGGGATTCTCATGCATATGTCAAAAAATGTAAATATTGCCAAATAAGCACCAGTAGAAAAAGAGGGCAGCCACCCCACTCCAACCAGTGACCATATCCAAACCTTTCAAAAAATGGGGAATAGACATCATATGGGAAATTAGTCCCAATTCTTCGAAACAATATAAATATATTTTGATGACTATAGATTATTTCATGATATGGACAGAGGCTATCCCTCTCACACACGTTAATGAGAAGGTTGTAATCAAATTGATAGAATAACAAATAATCACAAGGTTTGGGATACCTTTGTTTCTCATTTTTGACAACGCTGCCTACTTTTATTCTACACTATTGATAGATTTCACCCTTGATAAGGGGATCATAATAAGATACTCTACAAAATACTACCCGCAACATAATGGGGTAGAAAAATCAACTAATAAAAAACTGATGAGGATTTTAAAGAAAACAGTCGTAGACAATCGAAGAAACTAGCATAAATTTCTTCATAATTTCTTATGGGCCGATAGAGTAACACCCAAGGAAGTCATAGTAAACTCTCCCTACTTTCTGGTATACAAAAAATAGGCTATTCTCCCAAATGAATTGTATCTTCCATCTTTACATCTTGCTCAGGCATCAAGAGGCCATCCCTGATCCACTATACAAAAAAGGATTGATACCCTTCTCATGATTGATGAATAAAGGGAAAGAGCTAAAGCTAAGTTCACCGCTCGTCAACAGACAGTTAAAAGACAGTTTGACAAAAATAAGGCCAAATAATTTTTTTTTGAAGTAGGGGGCCTAGTCTTGAAATGGTATAAAGAAAATAAAAATAAAGGAAAACACTCGAAATTCCAAAATCTATGGCTCAGACCTTTCTAGGTATTTGATAAAATCGAGGAAGGCACATACCAATTTTAAAATTTAAGGGGAGAATTCAACACCCTCCCAATGAATGGTCAGGCCTTAAAACAATATTTCTCCAAAAAGAAAAATTCCTTTTGATACTCAATTTGGATTGTTTCCTGATTCCATTTTTATTTTTTTTCTTTATTTGTTACTCTCTTTGAACAAGTTGTGTTTCATAAAGTAATGTTTGAATTCATTGCTTTATTGAGGGGATACGATGAAGCAGGCTCTCCTCCTGAACTGCACTTTCATGCAAAATAAGAGATAGTGAGTAGACACAAATTTTCAAAAGATCCACATCTTTTCTTTGTAAGCATACTACATCGATAAGTGATGAAACATACGTCTGGTGGTATGGTAAAGCTAAAAGGAAAATATGGCTAGTTGGAAAGGATCACATGTACCTCTAGACAAATCCAAGGAGAGCTTCACCTTAACAAGTTTCACCTTGCCAATAAAAAATGTCCTCTTCTATGACTCACTCTTGGAATTTATGCCAGAAGAAGATGATCTATATTAAAAGGAGTGCAAAGTCTGAGAGGGTATGCAAATAAATCTGTCGGGGCTATGGACGCTCGCGGGAAGTAGAGCAAGGTCTGTGATGTTGGGATGAATCCATCGGGGATATGGACACTCTCTGACAGTGGAGAAACACCATAGAAAGGAAATGATAACTAAAAATGGCCTCACGTCAGGGGACACATTACCTAGATCTTGTCAAGGAAGGATGTGGATTGCAGTCATAAGGAAAGAAGGTGGAAAAAAGAATGAAATCCATAGGTGGATCTGGATTCAAGAACCCAGAAAATTGTGTACATATTGATAGGACAGACTCTGTTGAAAGAAAAAAAAATCTAGATGGTTTCTCGATCAGTTTTGCACAAGCTAAGCCCGAACGAAGGAGAATAGATTCTGTTTACGCCCAAAGAATCACCATTTATTGAGCACTCAACACACCCTAAAAGACTTTGGGGAATTTCTTTCTTTTTGGGTACCACTTATAATTTTTGAATCAGAGTCAATGTTGTGTGATGGATGGATTTATATGTTGTTATTGAGTCTTGTTATCGGTTTTTATTGTTTGGTTTTAAGTTATTGACAAATTGATTTTTTTAGTAACGTGGCATGAAGGGCCTAAAATGTACAAGGTTTAAACTTTTTCAATGGTCTTCGATCGGTAAATTCTGGTCTATAGTATAGTTCCTTAACATCGTCAATACGTTTTCGGCATTAATGAGATCCAATATATAAATCACAAATACAAACAACCATAATAAATTGTCGTGTTGGACATATTGTCATTGATGTCAACAGTCGATGTGATGATATGTTGTTAATGATGAATTACCACAGATGAGTTTGTCATTGATGTAAATAGTATATCAGTTAGCATTAGATGTCAAACCATATGTAGACATAAAAAGCACAATCTCAGGAGGAGGATCAAATAGGAGGAGCGAAAGATACGAAGATCAAAGCTCAAAAGGAAGAGCGCATTGAACAGTATATCAGGTAGCAGAAGAAGTGATCATGGTGAAGAAATTCGTGATTATTGTTGATCACGATAGGATCAACAATGTTCCTATGATAAAATATCAGGAGAATTAGCGACTCACTATCAGTGCATAAAAGAATGCACACACAATTATTAAAGCTTAGGAGAGTTAGTGAAGGAAGAACGCATTGCAGAAGTGTTGTCGGGATCGATGGAAAATTGAGAAGTCGACCAATGCATAGAAAACGTGTAAGCTCAGAATGAGAAGCCTCAACAGCCATCCGATCAGAGTGAAGAAGCCTCAACAGCCATCCGATCAAGGTTGTCCGTGTTGATCATCTAAATATAATAGACATCGGTCATATGAGTGATCGTGGGCTTGAGGACCATTGGAGGATCGTGACTGTCAGATCAACAAGCCAGATCAATGCCAGGGATATATTGCGAAGAGTGAAAGCATAATAAAACTACTCACAAGCAAGTTACGTCACTTCGGGAAAATTGCTTCAAGATTTTTATCATGAACGAATGTCAAAAGTCCCGAAGCCCCGAAGGATGAAGGTCCGAAGTCGCTCTCATCCGTTGATATGAGATACCCTTCGGATACTATCCTGACCGTTAGATCAAGGAGATGAACATGTGTCACATTGAGAGATCTATGTCGATATCAACAAGAAACTGTGGTAGACCACATCAACAGTCTATGCCAGCAAGGACACGTGGCACAGTTAGAAAATGACAAGTGTCAAGATGAAATCAACATTTTAGGTATGTGTGAATCACAAATATGAGTGACACATGGAATGTTCTCAGCTCGTGACACGCCATCAAGTGATGCAAGTAAGTTACATTACTCTGGGAGTTTCACTTCGAGATTTTTACCACCAACACTCACCTAAAGTCCCGAAGTCCTGAATGTCAAAGACTCGAAGTGGACATGAGACGTTTGATCTGAAGATCACTTCAGGAGCATTCTCGATTGTCGATCTACTTTAGTGGAAGGATAGAGTAAGCCTAAATGTTAACCAACAACAAGAGGTCTCCACCGTATTATGTCTTACCACAATAGGTGATCACTCTAGAGGAAAATGGATCTGCGTCTATTCGAAATCATTGAAGACCCAAAACCAAAGTCCCAAAGAGGACATAAGTAGTCCAATATGAAATATTGCCTCAAGAGTATTCCCAACCATTTATCATACTACGGTGAAATTTAAGGCTTGAGAATTATGAAGCCCAGAGATGTGAAAGGAGATCTTGACCATTAATCCGAGAGGGACATGTGTCAACAGTTTGTCAACTCCAGAAGATTGACGTACAGACGAAGGAAGGGGTTGAGACTTGAAATCTCCAAAGTCTGGAGATTAGAAGGAGATCTCGACCGTCAATCTGATGTTTGGCTGCATCCTCAATCGTTGATCAAAATATAGTGGAAGTATAGCATAAGCATAATGGATGAATTAGTAGAGTAAAAGGTGGCCATCCATATCAATTCTTGATTAAGTCCTGGTCGTTGGATTAAGAAATGAAGTATAGGTCCAAGGATCGTACATGACCATTGATATGGTTCTGTGATATAAATGTGAATCATCCGATCTATTTGGCAATATCGCATTTTGGAGATTTGAAAGGTTGGAAGTCACGAAGACTCGAAGGGTGAAGTCCTAAAGTTCCACCAGCTCTTCATCTCATCAAAAGATTGTATCATGACCATTGATGTGATAAGCTCTCAAGCACTTGTCTCACCTCTCGTGAGGTCACTTTCATTGGTCATATGATAAAGATATTTAAAAGGGACAATGTAATGTGTCGCTTGAATTGATAAGCCCTTGTTTCTACACCTATGATCATATGAACATGGTTTAAAGGAACTGCCTATTTATGTTATCAAAGAGACGAAGGAAATCAATCCATCCTGTGATCGATTTATGAAAGAAAAGGGGATGCAAGGTTTAAACGATGAAGACTTGAAACGATTATCTTTGGTTGTCCAAAAGTTGTTAATAAACAAGTTAGTTATTTCATAGGTCGGCTCAATGACTTAAACAAGTTCTGAGCATAAAAAATTATAAATACAACCATGATTGGTTCACTAGAGGGTGTTCTTTGTGAAAGAAGCATAAGGGCTTGTGGAAAATATAGGCTTGATGAGAAAGAGTGACCTGCGGGAAAAATGAAGGGGATACGGACCTGAGGTCCATGCAAATATCAGAGAGAAGAATAAGTGATAGAAGGTAGGAATATCAGAGGAAATACGAAGTGAAGAAGGCACGGATATTAGAGGAAAGATAAAGCGAAGAAGACACAAATTTCAGACAGAGGATCAAGTGTTGTGATGAGCGTTGATTGTATACCTCTGATCATGAAACATAATTGATTCATTAATGAATCACTGTTACTAGATTTGGTTGAACTCTAGTTGGATAGACTGTGTTCTATCAGCAATATGGGTCTTGCAATAAGTTGGGTCTTGCAACAAGCTAGGTCTTTCCTGAGAGTTGGTGCTCCTTACTTTAGTTGGTGCTGAAACAAAATAGTTGGTGCTAGGAAAATACTTATTATTAGATTCGCATATATTCATATAAATTATATACAAACATATGGTATCTTCTATGTCTGTTGTGATTATGAATTGATTGTTCTTAATATGTTCAAATATGTTTTAACTGCTAACTTGTAAGAAGAAGAAAAGTTAGAAAAGTCCACACACTAATTCACCCCCCCCCCCCNCCCCTCGTCTTAGTGTGGGCAGTGTGTTCAAAAATTGGTATCAGAGTGGGTTCCTTCAAAACATAGTTTAAACACTGGAAGGTAGATCCTGAATAAATGGGTGGACAGATGGCTCTCTCCGCAATTGAAGCTCCCTTATTTGATGGAATAAATTATTCTTCATGGAAAGAAAATATGAAATAGTATTTGAAGTCAAGAAGATCTGAAGTTTGGAATTCAGTAGTAAGAAAGCTCTAGGATTTAACTACATCAAAGAATCTATCAAAGATTACAGTCCAAAGAAGAGAAAGGAAGAACAATGAAGTGGCATGGAAGATTCTCCTCAATGGATTATCAGATACAGTCAAGGCAAGTATAGGACTATGCACATCTGCCAAGGACTTATGGCTGAAGTTAGAAAAGATGTATCAAATCAAAAGTAAAGACACATAATACATTCCTATCAAGGATGAAGATGAAGACTCAGCCATAAATAAAGGTAAATACTCTCCACAATATTTCAATTACAATAATGTTGATATTGAATCCTCCCCTGCAAGTGAAGAAGAAGACTCAAATATAATAAATGAATGTTTTGTTAGCATTTATCTCATGGAATAAAAATAATAAGAACTATCAAATGACAGACAAAAGGTTGATTGTAGTCTTTGTTAATACTGCTATGACCATAATGAGTTAGACTATATCTATCTTCATGAATAAATTAAAGAATTTCTTGAAAAGAGTCAAAAGCATGTCTTGGAAATAAAGGAAATGCTCAAGAACAATGAAAAGATAATATATGAGTAGGAAAATTAGTTAGAAGAGAAACAAGAGGAGATCGAGAAGCTGAAGAAAGAAATCAATCAAGCAAAAGAAAAGAAGAAGGAATATGATGAGCTTAGCAATCAAAGGCATATCCTGGAAATAAAAGAAAATCTCAAAGATAATGAAGAAATCAGATCTGAGAAAAAGATTTAGTTAAGAAAAAGAGAATAATATATCAAAAGACTGAAAACAAAAGTTGTTGATCTAACAAAAGAAAAGGAAGAGGAGATCAAGAGACTGAAAAATGAAATGAGTCAAGCAAAGGAAGAGGAGATCGAGAGATTGAAAAACGAAATCAGTCAAGCAAGAGAAGAAAAGAAGAAAGATGATGAACCAAACAAAAGCCTTGCAGATCTGAAAGAACTAAGGGAAAGCTATGTCAAACTTAAAATCCAACTTGAAGAAGCCAAAAGAAGGGTGGAGGTAGTGAGGAACCAGTTGGACAAAAAGGAAGAATCCTGTCATGAGATGGAAGAAAAAGTTGTGGATCTTAGAAAAGAAGGTTGAGAAGTCAAACACCCAAATCAAGTTCTTAAATAACTCCATGACCCTGGATGAGATCTTGGATAGTCAGAGATCACCAAAAGAAAAATCCGGTCTTGGATACAACAAGGAAGAAATAAATACTCCTAAGAAACTTGATGCAGGTACTTCATTTGTAGAAGGTGAAAATAGGTCTGACACAGCTCCTTCATTTGTAAAGGATGAAGACAGGTCTGACACAACTCCTTCATTTGCAAAAGGTGAAAGCAGATATAACTCAGGTTCTTCACGTTCAAGAAATAAAAGCAACGCTACAAAATTTAGAAGATCAGATCAAGGAAGACATCCAAAAGCTACTCATATACCTCAAAGCAAGTTCAGAAGAGAGACACCTTCATGGATGAAACAAAGAAGGTATGAGAATTTTTTTAATAGTTATTGTTTTTCTTGTAATGAATATGGACATAAAGCCCTGAATTGTAGGCATCATGAAAGAAAACAATTTGGTAGGTTCAACAACAATATAAGATGTTGGAACTGCAATCATGTTGGACATATTGCTGCACATTGTTACACTATGAGATGCTACAGTTGTGATGGATATGGCCACAAATACTATAACTATTGGAACTCAAGAAAATAGTGAGTGAGAAATGCTTCATACAATACAAAAAAAGGATTAAATGAAACATGGAAGAAAAATGAAGTTGCAATAATAGAAGATCAGAAAACAAAGTTCAAGAAATCAAGACACTCACAGACGTGGATAGAAAATACTGAACAAGTGAACATGAGTGAAGTTAATCGCTGCAAAAAGAATTGCAGTCATGGGACAAACATAGTATAAAGTTGTCTTAGACAACTTTAGAGAAATGTACAGTAAAGAATCATCTTGGATAAAGATAGATACATCTGGTTAGAGACCGATGAGAATCAATGAGTGGATCCAAGATTTGTTTGAATAAGATGAAATACAATTGCATAGTGTTCCAGTAGGACAGTGGCATCCATTGAGGTAGCATTTTGATGTACAAAATGAGGTACACGACATCCTGTAGAAATAACAAGAGGGGAATAGTCAGTAAAAACTCAAGGGAAGTTTTTGTTAGTAAATAAGTAAGTAATTAGATAAAGTCTTGAAAAGACTCGATCACTACAAAAATTTGTATCATGAAGACTACTCATTTGAAACACAAAAATACCAATCAACTGAGATAAGAAGTTAGTTAACAGGGGAAGAAACCTTGTCAGAAAGAACTACCTTTTCAAAAACAAAGGGGGAGAGTTGTCAGAAACAGAGAGAGAGCATATTGACAGGGGGATTCATTCAGTTATGGCAGGAAGAACATGATTTACCCAAGTTCATATTCTAGTCAGTAACATACAAAGCTTTACCACAGAAGGAAAAACCCTTTGCCATTGGTGTCAAAGGGGGAGAGAAAACTTCATACGTAGAAAGCATCATCACATGGGGATTTTTGTATATGAATTTAATGTGTTTCCCTCAATGACAAAGGGGGAGATTGTTGGACATATTTTCATTGATGTCAGCAGTCGATGTGATGATTTTTTGTTAATGATGAATTACCACAGATGAGATTGCCATTGATGTCAACAATATATTTGTTAGCAGAAAATGTCAAACAATATGCAGGTATCAAAAGCGCAAGCTCAGGAGGAGGAGAAAACAAGAGGAGTGAACAATATGAATATCAAATCTCAAAAGCAAGAGCACATTGCACAGTATATTAGGTAGCAGAAGAAGCGAATAGGATGAAGAAATTCATAATTATTGTTGATCAGGATAGGATCAACAATGTTCCTATGATCAAATATAGGGATAATTTGCGACTGACTATCAGTGCATAAAATAATGCACACACATTTATTAAATCTTATAAGAGTTAGAGAAGGAAGAGCGCATTGCATAAGTGTCGTTGGGATCGATGGAAAATTGAGAAGTCGACCAATGTACAAAAAAAGCGTAAGCTCGGAATGAGAAGCCTTAGCAACTATCCGATCAAAGTGAAGAAGCCTCAACAGACTTCTGATCAAGGTTGACTGTGTTGATCATCTAAATTTAACAAACATCGATCATATGAGTGACCGTGGGCTTGAGGACCATTAGAGGATCATGACCGTCAAATCAACAAGCCAAATCAACGTCAAGGATAAATTGTGGAGAGAAAAAGAAGAATTAAACTACTCTCCAGTTACAGTCCCGTAATCCATATAGATCGTCAGATTACATAACTTCAAATATCTATGACTGCGGTTGATCCAACTAACGACCAGTTTAATTCATATTAAATCGTGACCGTCGGATGCACAATCGCCAAATATATGATAGGGATAGATTGCGGAGATTGAAAGGAGAATTAAATATCACACTTGTTCCAATCCTGCAATTAGTCAGGACCATTTGATATTATATATTCAAGGATCAATGATTTTGGTTGACTCACCAATATTGCACAACTTACAATTGTAGAGTTTGGGTGACGAGTTAAATTACTCGCAAGTTGTGGTTCCGCAATCATCGTCGACCGTTGATCTACTTTGAGTGTCCTTAGGACTGTTGGATCACATTTTAGTGGAAGGATAAGATAAGATAAAATGGCTAAAAGTTCAATTATCTAAATACCCCTCAACCATTGGATCAAATATGAATTCCCTTCAGTCATTGTATCATTTTCAGGTGGAAGGACAAGATAAGTGAGATAAGATCTAAGATCTCATTTGTAAGAATTTTCTTCAACTGTTGGATCATTCTAAGTGGAAGGACATGATAAGATAGCACAAGTACATTTCATAAAGATCGAGCCGTCGATCTAAGATCATGATCAATGAAAAACATTCACTTCAGGTCTAAATTTATGAGGAGGTTACGCTCTAGAGAAATCTCACCTCAAGAATTCAGTTTGAGATTCGAAATACCCAAAGCCCAAAAATCTAAAATGAATAAGAACCATCGGATTTGGAGGACATACGATGACCGTTTGATCAGGGTTGTTGGTCAGAAAACCACGTCAGCAGACTACCTAAACAAATAACGTTAGCAAAGACATGTGACAAACCACGTCAGTAGACCACGTCGGAAAATACACATGGAATAATCGGATGATGAAATGTGTCAAGAGGAAATTGGCTCATTCCATGTCAACAAGTGACGTAAGCAAGTTACTTCACTCCAGGAGAATTGCTTTGGGATTTTTATCATGAACGAATGTCAAAAGTCCCAAAGTCTCGAAGGACAAAGGTCCAAAGTCGCTCTCAACCATTGATATCAGACACCCTTCGGATACCATCCTGACTATTATATCAAGGAGATGAACATGTGTGACATTGAGAGATCTACGTCAATGTCAATAAGAAATTGTGGCATACCACGTCAATAGTCTACGTCAGCAAGGACATGTGGCACAATCAGAGAACAACAAGTTTCAAGTTGAAATCAACATTTCAGGTACATGTAAATCACGAATCTGAGTGACATGTGGCAGCTACACGGCTCGTGACACATCATCAAGTGATGCAAGTAAGTTATGTCACTTTGGGAGTTCTACCACTAGCACTCACTCAAAGTCCCAAAGTCTTGAATTCCAAAGGAGATCTTGATCGTCGATTTAATATTCAACTGCATCCTCAACCATTTATCAAAATACAGTGAAAGGATAGCGTAAGCATAATGGGTGAGGTCGTGGAGTAAAAGGTGGCCATCCATATCAACGCTTGATTAAGTCTTGGCCGTTGGATTAAGACATGAAGTATAGGTCCAAGGATCATACATGACCATTGATCTAGTTCTATGATATAAATGTGAACCGTCCGATCTGTTCGACGATATCGTATTCGGGAGATTTGAAAGGTTGGAAGTCATGAAGACCTGAAGGGCGAAGTCCTGAAGTTCCATCAGTTGTCCATCTCATCAGAATATTGGATCATGACCATTGATGTGATAAGCGCTCAAGCCCTCATCTTGCCTCTCATGAGGTCATCGTCGTTGGTCATATTATAAAGAGATTTAAAAGGGAGAATGTAATGCATCGCTTGAATTTATAATCCCTTGGTTCTATGCCTATGATCATATGAACATGGTTTGAAGTAAGTGATTATTTATGTTATCACAAAGATGAAGGACATCGATCCATCTTGTGATCGATTTATGAAAGAAAAGGGGATGCAAGGTTTAAACAATGAAGACCTAAAATGATGACCTCTGGTGGTCCCAAAGTTGTTAATAAACAAGTTGGTTATTGCACAAGTCATCTCAATGACTTAGACAAGTTATGAGCATAACCAAGTATAAATACAACCATGATTGGTTCACTAGAGGGTGTGCTTTGTGCAATAAGCATACAGTCTTGTGGAAAAGATAGGCTCGCTGAGAAAGAGCAGCCTGCAAGAAAAATGAAGGGGATACGGACTTGAGGTCTATGTGAATATCAAAGAGAAGAAGAAGTGATAGAAGGCACAAATATCAGAGGAAAGACAAAGTGAAGAAAGCGTGGATATCAAAGGAAAGATAAAGTGAAGAAGATGAGAATTTCAGACAGAGGATGAAGTGTTGTGATGAGCGTTGATTGTATACCTCTTATCATGAAACAAAATTGATTCATTAATGAATCGTTGTTACTAGAGTTGGTTGAACTCTAGTTGGATACACTGTGTTCTATCAGTAAGTTGGGTCTTGCCTAAGAGTTGGTTCTCTCCAAGGAGTTGGTGATCCTTACTTCAGTTGGTGCTGAAAAAAAATAGTTGGTGTTGGGAAAATCCTTATTATTATATTCACATATATTCGTATAAATTATATACAAACATTTGGTATCTTCTGTGTCCATTGTGATTATGATTTGATTATTCTTAATCTATTCAAATATGTTTTAACTACTAACTTGTAAGAAGAATAAAAGTTAGAAAAATCCACACACTTATTCACCCCCCCCCCCCCTCTTAGTGTGGGTGGTGTGTTCAACAATTGGTATCAGAGAGGGTTCCTTCAAAACAAATTTTAAACACTGGAAGGTGGATCCTGAAGAAATGGTGGACAGATGTCTCTCTCCGTAATTGAAGCTCCCTTATTTGATGGAACATATTATTCTTCATGGAAAGAAAATATGAAATAGTATTTGAAGTCAAGAGGATCTGAAGTTTGGAATTTAGTAGTAAGAAATCCCTGGGATTTAACTACATCAAAGAATATATAAAATATTACAATCCAAAGAAGAGCAGGGAAGAACAATGAAGTGGCATTGAAGATTCTTCTCAATGGATTATCAGATACAGTCAAGGCAATCATAGGACTATGCACATACACCAAGGACTTATGGCTGAAATTAGAAAAGATGTATCAAATCAAAAGTAAAGACACAGAAGACATTCCTATCAAGGATGAATATGAAGACTCGGCCATCAATAAAGGTATAGAATCTCCACAATATTTTGATTAAAATTATGTTGATATTGAATCCTCCCATGCAAGTGAAGAAGAAGACTTAGATACAATAAAATAATGTTCTGTTAGCATTTATCTCATGGAAAAAGTAGAAGAAGAACTATAAAAGGCCAAACAAAAGGTTGATTGGAGTCTCTATGAATATTGCTATGACCATAATGAATCAGACTGTAGCTATTTTCATGACTACACTAAATAATTTCTTGAAAAGAGTCAAAAGAATGTCTTGGAAATAAAGGAAATGTTCAAGAACAATGAAAAGATAATATATGAGCAGGACAATTAGTTAGAAGAGAAAGAAGAGGAGATTGAGAAGCTGAAGAAATAAATCAGTCAAATAAAAGAAAAGAAGAAGGAAGATGATGAGCTTAGAAATCAAAGACATATCCTGGAAATAAAAGAAAATCTCAAAGGCAATGAAGAAATCATGTCTGAGAAAAAGATTCAGTTAGAAAACAAAGAAGAAGAGATCAAAAGATTGAAAAAAAAAGTTGTTGATCTAACAAAAGAAAAGGAAGAGGAGATCTAGAGACTGAAAAATGAAATTAGTCAAGAAAAAGAAGAGGAGATCGAGAGACTGAAAAGAGAAATCAGTCAAGCAAGAGAAGAAGAGAAGGAAGATGATGAACCAAGAAAAATCTTTGCAGATCTGAAAGATCTAAGGGAAAGCTATGTCAAACATAAAATCCAACTTGAAGAAGCTAAAAGAAGGGAGGAGGTAGTGAGGAACCATTGGGACAAAAAGGAAGAATCATGTCATGAGATGGAAGCATAATTTGTGGATCTTAGAAAGAAGGTTGAGAATTCAAACAACCAAATCAAGTTCTTAAACAACTCCATGACCCTGGATGACATCTTGAATAGTCAGAGAT
>ML778339.1:442214-459526 GCA_009831015.1 Picea engelmannii
CGCTGGCTCGCTTGATGACGTGTGGATGCTCCTGCATCAACAGGTCTGACACAACTCCTTCATTTGTAAAGGATTAAGAAAGGTCTCACACAACTCCTTCATTTGCAAAAGGTGAAAGAAAATATAACTCAGTTTCTTCACGTTCAAGAAATAAAAGCAACACTACAAAATTTAGAAGATCAGATCAAGGAAAACATGGAAAATTATCCCATGAGAGAAATTTAGCCCCTAAAATCATCCTTGTTTTCTTCAATTGGGGATTGTGACTCTTCAAGCCAACTCATTATGAAGTTTTGTGATACTAAAGTGGAGCATCACCTTCCATATCATGTATCCTTCCAGATTAATATCTTGTGCATAAAGAACGTTATTCAGAGGGCTTTCATTGACGAAGGTGCTTTGATGTGTGTCTTGTATTTGTATTGTTGGAAATCCATTGGATATCTGGAACTTACCCCTTATCCTACTCCTTTAAACACATTCAAAGGGATATCCTTTAGACTACAAATTCTCATTTCCTCTTTTCCAATCCAGTTAGGAGGGAAGAGAATTCCTGTGAAAGTTGAAGTACTCAATGCTCAGATCGACTATATTTTGTTAGGAAGGATTTGTACCTATGTGATTATGGTTTCCCTACCTTTGGTATTTTTATTTTTATTCTTCCATCATAAAGGAAGGATTGTCATGATAGACCATATGTTTTTTAACCACTTTGACTATGCGAAAAATCTACGATCTATTGTCCCATTGATTGAAAACTCTCAGATGGAAACTGAGAGCATTGGTGTTGGAATGTAGCCTTTGCTCATGGAAAATTTAATTTCTTAGCACTAGTTTCATACATTCCCACTACCCTATTTGGATACCAAAATTCAAACCCCTTGGTCCCCATTACATGGGTAGGTTCCTTTCAAACTTTAGACTTTGAATATCTGTGGGTATTACACTCACCATCCAAATTGGTGAAAGTTCATGTGTATGATAGGATGGTCATGCCACTGTCTGCAGCAAAGATCACTTATCAATCAATCCAACAAGCTACTACAGACTCTGATCTGACTTCTTCATGGACAAAAGAAGATGATTAGTTTCGAGAGCCTATTTGGGCTCAAAATTATTAAACTTCCCTTGACTACCTTGACATTGTCTTTCCCTTCGAAGAAGCCATTATAGAGGAAATGAAAGGGTGAGAATGACCATGGGAAGATATGCATCATCGATTGTATTTCCTTCATGAGATCATTCGAGTTAAAAAAAGAGAGTTTTGGTCAGCTTTGAGTAGAGGTGTTGATCATTCTATGAACCCCTTAGAAAAGAACGATGTCTATGCTGAAGGGAACATGGCTAACATATCAAAAACCATTCTAATCGGCATCCCTAATACCCTTGATATAATAGAAAATGAATTTATCGATGCGAACTATTCTCCCTAAGAGATCCATGCATATACCTTTTTTTTAAAAGAGTTTCATGGCCTTTTCTCTTGGTCTTATGAAGAGATGCCAGACATTGACCATCCCATTATCGAACATGATATTTATACCTATAAAAATGCTAATCGTGTTCAACAAAATTTAAAAGCATTATATCCCAAGAAAGAAACAATTATAAAGTCTGAGGTAGAAAATAGGATTAAAGTAGGTTTTGTTTATCTGGTTCTTCTCATAGAATGGGTGTAAAACCTCATTCCCGTTGATAAAAAGAAAGGAACCATACATGTTTGTATGGATTTCGGAGATATGAACAAGGATTATTTGAAAGACAACATCTCCACACCAATCATTGACTAGATTATTGATGAGTGTGCGGGAAGGAAAATCTTCTCCTTCATGGATGGATTTTATAGATAGAATCAGATTCAGATCCAGCCCAAGGATCAACACAAGACATATTTTATATGTTGTTGGGGAAATTTTTCATATCTAAAGATGCCTTTTGGCCTTAAAAATTATGGAGCTACATTTAAGTGGGCCATGTCATTTGATTTCCATGTTTTGAAACAGAATGTTGAAGCTTATCTGGATGGCCTTGCTTTCTTCTCTTACAAGAGGGTAGATCATCCAACTCATCTTAGGCTTTCTTTCAAAATATGCCATTATTATCGTATTCGGTTGAACCCAAATAATTGCATCTTCTGTGTTTTTCAGGGTGTCTGTTGGGTTTCATAGTAACCAACAAAGGGATCATGTTTGATTCATTAAAGGTGGAGGAAATAGTTTAGCTGATTATTCATTTTGTTAAAGATAAGTTCTCTCTGCCATGTGTTTCTATGCTTATATATTTATGTCTGCTTTGAATTAATTAATATCTCTTAGATGTGTATCTTTAATGTGCTTGTTTTTTGGTTATTGTTGTGCATGGAATGTTTAAACATTATTTTATGTTGTCGCATGAATCTTGATTATTGCATGTGACGTTATGGTGTTCTTTCATGCTTCTTTATTAATTAAATTTTATGATAATTCAAAATCAGTTTTGATGTGAGTTTTGGAGTAGCGTGGCCAACCTGTGGGTGGATGGGTACGTTATAGATTGGTATCATATATTTTGGTTCAAGCATCAGACTAGTATAGGTAGAAGAAGTGTGAATTTGAGAAATTCAATGTGGAATACATTGATCTGAGCAAAATTGGGGAAAAAAGAAAGATAAGAGAGAATGATCCTTGAATTCATGGGTAGATTTAAGTTTCAAATAATTCGTATTGTCTAAGAAGTTTAATAGTTTTAATATATAGAGTTGCAGAGTCAAATTCTACTTAGAAGGTCAAATAAATTGTATTTTAATGGCCATTGTAGCATGGGTAAAATTTTAGAAAATCAACAGTTGAGATTGTGTTTGATCTCGAGATCAATGGCCTAGATTTGTCCTTGAAAATTTTAAAAATTGATCAAGTTTCGAAGTTTGACAAAATTACTAGATTGACAACTGAGATTCATTTCAGAGGTTTAGGAAAAGAGGAATATCAACAGTCCATATTCATTTTCAGCCATTTGGGAAGTTAAAGAAATTAATGATTGAGATCATCTTTGCTGGGAGATCAATGACCCAAATTCACCTGGGTTTTGGCCAAAATTGTCTAAGTGTTGAAGTTTTCCATTTGACATTGTTGATGGTCGATAGATCAGGGATCAATGAGTTTGGTGAAGTGTTGAAGTTTGAACAAATTACCTTCGATATCATTGATGGAAGATAGATCGTGGATCGACTATTTTGGTGAAGTGTTGAAGTTCGACCAAAAGACCTATGATATCGTTGATGGTGAATAAATTGGGGATCATCGAGTTTGGAAAAGTGTTTAAGTTTACCATATAAGATCGTCGATGGTTGATGGAACATGTTTCAATGAGTTTGGTGAAGTGTTTAAGTTCGGCCAAGAGACATCTAAGATCGTCGATGGTTGATAAAGACAAGAGGGTTATGACATGTCATGTTATGTCAACACCCATGTGTCATGCCACATCATCCCAAATGATGCCTCAATATTATGTGTCATGCCACATCAACATCCATGTGTCATGCCACATCAACATAGTTTCCACGTTAGACAAAAGATATGGTTGATGGTCGATGGTTGGGTCGTCCAATTTGAGGAAGTTTTTTCAACAATCATCAGGGATCGTTGATCATCGATGGACCGATGTTCGAGTGTTGACTAAATTGGTAGGGAGTTCCATTCACCAATGAATATCATTGACGATCAATAGCTAGGTTGTTCGGTTTGGATTTGTGCGCAAATAGGTTTTCGGGGAGTTGGGATGATGGTCGATGGTTGCATCAGCATTTTGGGGAAAGTGTTGCATGCAACAAAGGAGAACGTTGGTCACTGATGGTGATGGAGCATAGATCAACGATCCATATTACTTCAGACTTAAGATCGACAGTGAAGATTTCACTTAGGGAAAATTAATTTAGATTGGAATGAAACTTATGGGTTTTTTCCGTAGAGAGGATATCTACAAAAGTGTCATAGAGGGCCATTGTCCAATTCTACTTGGATTTGTTAGAAATTTCAAAATATTGTTTTTTAAATATCTGGGTCTAGCTCATTGCTATAGGTCTAGATTAAGCTGAAAATCATGGGGAGATTCCAGAAAGAATACATGGAAATAACCCATGAATGAATTGAATAACTCCCAAGGGGATTGGAATGGGGATAATGATATAGGCCAAAACTCACTATTTCGGGCCTCTTTTTGGGGATTTTTGAGATTTTCAGAGTAGGAAAAGTGACTCTAGATCACAAAACTGGAAAATTTTTCTTACTAAAATTTTTATATACTCATCAGGAAAAAAAAATTGGTTTAGTGAAATCTTTCCAGAAGTGCAAATATTGTGAGATAGCTAGTTTTGCTAATAATTCTAAGTTTGTAAAAAGGAGTGAAAAAAGACAGTTGTAGACTCCATATTACTGTAGTTTTTGACTGGTGTATCATATTGAAAATATGAGAAATATTATGAATTCTTTGTCATTATTATTATCTATGTCTCCTACAAAAGTTTCTCTAGTTCTTGGCATTTCAATAAAAATTACACCACTGGAGAAATTGCATAAATAGGGTGAAAGTGGCTTTTACAGGAAGCCATAAATTTAATCTCAGAGATCAGAATGAGGCATGAATGTAGTCGTTGGAAATATTATTCAGAGGATAATAACCTGGAATTATTATCATTTAGAAAACTGTGGTATATTTCTTCATGAATTGAGTAGGAAAATGACTTGTAGCATTAATTGACATTTTTTTTACAAAATGGTTACTTGTAGATTTTGAAGAATTAGAGGATATAAATATATTAGTTCAATATAATAATGCATATTTGGGACATGGATAAAGGAAAGGGAGCCTTCAATCATGATAAAGAAGCCAAAGGTCAAAATATCAATATTGGTAATGCATAGACATAATCAAATGGGTGTAAGAGTAGAGGGGAAAGAGAAACATTAATAGAGACTGTGAGAAGCCTGAAAATAGAAGTGCAGAGTTAAAAATAATATAATGATAGGTTGATGAGAGACAAAAATAAAATAAATTCTCAAGTGATGCAAATCCTAAATAGTTTCATAGGTAAGCAAGGAATGGATCAAACTCAAGGAAGGGGGAAGAAGGAAGACATTATGAAAGAAGAGATAACTACAAAATATGTAGTAATTCAAGAAGTGCTAGTAGAAATCATATAAATCACTCACCTCCTTACTCAACAAGGAAATTTGATGCATTTGAAGACTCCATAAGCAGTCCAGAAGTGTCTCATGTTAAACACGAAATAAGAAGACATGAATTAAACAAATTGCAAGGAGAGTTGAGGAAGCTTAAGACACCATCATTTGATGGTGAAAGTGAAACGAAATATGATGTTCAAGAGTGGTTTTTGGGAATCGAGAAGTACTTTCAGTTGCACAACTATTCATCCAACCTAGAAGCCATAATTGCAACATACTATTTGCATGGAAAAGTTGTTATGTGGTGGGATCAGCTGAAGCACATTGAGAACATTAATGAGAGCAAGATCACTTGGAAGAAATTCAAAATATATTTTCAGAAGGATTATATTTCATATCACTTCTATTACAATAAAATGAAAGAGTTATTTGAACTCAGGTTGTGAAGCATGACCATGGAAGAATATGAAAATAATTTCTTGGGATTACTGAAGTATGTGGGATTTATGAGGGATGAGAAGGTGAAAATACAAATATTTTTGAGTGGACTCCCATCCTTTTATAAGGAAAATATTTAGTATGATGAGCCTAGGACTTTGAAAAAAACTATCAGAAAGGATAAGTACCTATATGAGAAAGGAAAGGGAGGAGACTCTTTGAATAGAGCTTAAAAAGATAAGAAAAATGAGAAACCTGATCAGATAAGGAAGGGATTCAAACCTCATTTCAATAGAAACAGTCCAAATACAAATCAACAAGAACATTCTACTAAGAATGAATCCAAGAAGGAAGACTCCTTGGGAAAAAGAGGAATACCACCAATCCAATGTTGGGAGTGCAAATAAAATCACATGTACATGGATTTCCCTCATAGAGGAGATAAAGTGAAGACTATGGAAAACATCTAAGAGACTACAACAATAGAGGACATGGGTAGAATATATGCAACCTTAGAAGATCGACAAGTAAAGTACCGATCCAATATGATTGAAGTGGAAGGTAAGATAATTAATTATCCTATTTCTATTTTAATTGATTAAGGGGCAAGCCATTGTTACATTGATCCTAAAATAGTGGATAAATTACATTTGATGAAAAGTAAGATGGAAAATTCAATTTTGGTTTAGCTAGCCACTAGAACCAAAAAAAGGATCAATGAGATGGTCAAATATTGTCCAATAATTCTTAATGGAGTGAATACTAATGTTGATATGAATATCATCATGTTAGGATCTTATGATATACTTATTGGAATGGATTGGTTAGACAAGCACCATGTTGTCCTAGATTGTCATAACAAGACATTTACATGTCTTGATGAATAAGGAAAAAAGAGCACTGTGAAAGGAATTCCAAGACCCATTTCTATAAGGGATATTTCATCCTTAAAACTGAAGAGATGTTTTAGGAAAGGATTTAAATTATATGTAGCTCATGTGGAGGAGCCATAAAAGAAAAAAGAGCCAAGCCTTGAATATTTTTCATTATTGCAAGAGTTTGAAAATGTATTCCAAAAAATACAAGATTTCCACAAAGAGGGAAATATATTTCACTATTGAATTAGTACCAGGAGCTTCTCTAATATAAAAAAATCCTTACATAATGAGTGCACCAGAATTAAAGGAATTACAAATTCAAATCGAACAATTGTTAAATAAAGGGTACACATGCCCAAGTGTTTCACCTTGGGGATCACCAATACTATTTGTCAAAAAGAAGGATGGAACATTAAGACTATGCATTGACTTTAGACAACTAAATAAAGCCACAGTGAAGAAAAAATACCCTCTAGCCAAAATTGATGACCTATTTGATTAGCTAAGATGAGAAAACCTATTTTCAAAGATAGATTTTAGATCCAGATACCATCAAGTAAGAATCAAGGAAGAAGACATCAATAAGAAAACCTTTAGAACTAGGTATGGACATTATGAAGTTGTAGTGGTTCCATTTGGACTGATCAATGCACTAGTTGTCTTTATGTGCTTAATGAATGTAATATTAAGAAATTATATGGATACGTTTTTCATTGTATTTTTGGATGACATACTTATTTATTCTAAGCTTGAGGAAGAGCATGGACATCACTTGAGGTTGGTGTTGCAAATTCCAAGAGAACATCAACTTTATGCCAAGCTAAGCAAGTGTTCTTTTTACTACGGACAAATCCATTATTTGGGAACATTATTTAAGAATAAGGTATAGCAGTGGATCCATAGAATATTGAAGCCATTAGAGGATGGCCAACACCCAAGAATGTTTCAAAAATCAGATATTTTATGGGATTAGTTGAATACTACAACTGGTTTATAGAAGGGCTCTCTAAGATTGTTCACCCCATATCTTATTTGCAAAATAAGGGAATTAAGTTTGAATGGACAACAGAGTGTGAAGATAATTTTAATTTGTTAAGGGAATTACTTACTAGTGCACCTATTTTAAAGATTGCTAGCCCAAATGATATTTTTTTGGTATGTATAGATGAATCCAAGGGAGGACTTGCTGGAGTCCTCACTCAAAATGGACATGTCATTGGTTATGAGTCTAACAATATTAAAGAACATGAGAGGAATTATGCCATACATGATTTGGAGCTTGCTGCCATAGTTCATTCATTGAACACATGGAGGAATTATATCATGGGAAAGAGATTCGAATGAAGAACATACCATAGTGGTATGAAATATCTTTTTGAAAAAACTACCTTTAATGCTAGGAAGACAAGATGGCTAGAATTTTTAAGTGAGTGTGACTTCGAAATCGAACATATCAAATGGAAAAGAAAATAAAGTTGTTGATGCACTCAGCAGAAGAGTACATCTCATGCATGTTACAACCATTGGTATGCATCGGTCAAATTTGAAGAGCATAATTTTAGATGTTTTTGTTACAAATATTCATTACCTATAGGTAAAATAAAGCTTACAATAGGAAAATGTACAACAAAAAATTAAAGAGTATGAGATTAAGGAAGATGGATTACTTATGGATACAAATATAATTTATGTTCCTAGTTCTAGAGAACATAGGTCTTTGGTGTTAAAAGGAATTCATAATGTGACATATGCTAGACATCCCAATTACCAGAGAACAATTGCAGTAGTAAGAAGCCAATTATTTTGGCCATGAACGAAGAAGGATGTTTCTGACTACATTGTCAGATGTATGGAATGTCAGAGAATGAAAGTTGAACATAGAAACCCAACATATTTTCTTCAACCATTACCAATTCCATAGAGGAAATGGGAAGTGGTAACCATTGATTTTATAACCAAGTTTCCCAGGACAACAAGTTAACATGATTCCATAATGGTAGTTGTGGATAAATTGACAAAGGATGCTCATTTTGTTCATGTAAATATGACTCATACAACAACTAATATTACAGAAATTGACATGAGGGAAATTGGTAGGTTTCATGGGATACCTAAGGAAATTGTTTCAGATAGAGACACAAAGTTTACTTCAAATTCATGGAGGGGATTATTTAAAGGATTTGGTACAAATATGAATTTTAGTACAACATACCATCCAYAGTCCTATGGGAAGACATAGAGAGTCAACCAAGTGATTGAGGACATGTTGAGAATGTATGTGATGGATAAGTCATCTAAGTGGGAAGATTATTTGCATTTGGTTGAGTTCTCCTATAATAATGGGTATCAAGATTCATTGAATATGAGCCCATTTGAAGATTTGTATGGTAGAAAATGCAATACTCCAATGATTTGGGACAACCCATTTGACATAGTAGTACTTGGGCCTAAATTTCTTAAGGATATGGAAGACCATATGGTTAAAATTAATTAGAATTTAAAGGAAACACAAGATATATAGAAACGTTATACAGATAAGAATAGAACAAATAGATAATTTAAAGTGAGAGAGCATGTGATTTTGAAAGTGAATACCAAGAATATCTCATTGAAGTTGGGAAGTTGTACAAAGATAGCAGCCAGATTATGTGGTCCATTTGAGATATTGGATAGAATAGGGCCAGTTGCATACATGCTTGCATTTCCTTCTTCCATGAATGTTCATAATGTATTTCATGTCTCTTTTCTGAAAAAGTATGTATTGATCCTAACCATGTTATTGATTGGAATTTGATTTAGGCGGAGCCAGAAGGAGACTTTCAAGTCTAGCAGGTGTGCATATTAGATAGACTACACAATGGAAATAATTATACAAGCATAGAAACACATGACAGAGAGAAATTATCTCTAACAAAATGAATCACCAACTGGCTGTAGACCAAGGAAGTTCCACCCAACCATAGACGTTGCTATTCCAAGTCTCAGCAGTAAGCCACCCCTGAGCCAAGGCTATGAATCCACAAGGATGGTTCTCGAGTCTCACTCATCTTCCCAAACTAGTCAACACTCAATCTCTCACAGGTTTTTCAATATAGAAATCCAAAGTACACCGACTCTCATTTATTATTAATAATGTATTTTATTATTAATAATGATCAAAATATTACATTTCCTAGGCACTCTGGCCTCTTTTAATTGTTTGGGAACTCTGACCTTTCATAAAATAAAAAAATGCATTATTTAATATGGGCAATCAAAACTAGGGTATTACATTCCCCTCTCCCTTACTTTGGCACTTTCCTTAGTGCATATACAAAACATAAATCAAAATTTCAAAATTCTTCAAAAAGCCATGGGTACTCTACCCGCATGGAATCTTCATGCTCCCAAGTAGCATCTTCAGGACAATAGCAGGTCCTATATATGCACATTTGAAGTGCATAGCCTGCAAAATAAAAGGGGTTGAATTTTAATAGTAGGATATTATTAACATGGTGATTAGAGGTCATGAATGGAAATTGTGTGGTTTTGTTGCAGATTATAATTCTAGATGTCCAATGGATAGGGAAGTAGGGATGAGCTTATAGAAGATAAATGAGTAAAAAAAGAGATACATAGGAGGAAAATGAATTTTGATAAAGGAAATAGAATGAACATATCCAAATTATTATTCAGCTGCTACATAGTCTGAATGTCTTTCAAAGGAGAACCAATAGAGATTCTCACATAAAACATGAACCCCATAGGTGAAGAATGTCACTAATGGACACACAAAGGTAAGGTAATAATTCATAGCCATGAAGGTAGAAATGTAATGATGGATGACCATATTTCCTGATCCAGATATATTTCGATGGCCTCCCACCTATTCCAGTTGGCTCATTTTGGCAGTTTTCCAATTTGGCAATTTTTTCCTAGTTTTCGGGTCCCTGACTTCCGAGACTGTTTTGAGGCCCTAAATAACGTATTTAGGGATTTCCATAGTTAAACTATAGACATAGTCTAATTTTGGTGGAAACATGTGTATTCCTCGGATAAACATTTCTAATGGGCTATCGTGCGCCTAAAACAAAGATCGTATGAAAAAGTTACGACCCCAGGAAGTTGATGTACTAACTTACCCAAATGGGGCCCACGTGACTTTTGGCGCTTCATCTCCTAGGGTTAGGTTTTTGGATGTATAGGTTTTTTGACATTCCTATTTATTGTAAAAAGGCCTTCAGAGCCTCATTGTAATCATCTTCTTGCGAATGACCGTAGTCATCACATCTCTTCTCAGAGATATGCCACCACCATTATAACAAGCTTCTTTTCCACTACATTTTATAGTTTCAACTTGTTTCCTTATTGACTAGAAACCAATTTTATTGTATATCAGTTATTCTGTATTAAGCATCTTTTGATAATAATATGTATTTATTTCATTCTTCTCATAAAATCTGGATTAATGGTATCAGAGCGGTCTGCTCCTTGTCATTTTTAATGCATGTCCCCAATGAGGTCAGGGTACAAAGAATCAGGTATCGAGATTGTTTCTCTTGAGGAAAAAATCTCTCGCATGCCCAAGAGACCTCTCTTGGAGGGAGAAAATAAATACGATGGGACAGGAGATCCCTTCAAAATTTTGATCAAGGAATCCCTCACGTAACAGAGGAACGAGATGATGGATAGTTTTTCCTAAATCCTTCGGCAAATACCAATAGGTGACACATCTTCGTCAAACGAAGAAACCACCCCCTTCAAGGTACAAATCAACTTCGATATTCCTATATTTGAAGGTCAGATAGATGCATATGTTGTAGACAAATGGTTGAATCTGCTAGATGGGTATTTCTTTGTCCATAACTTTTCGAATAGAGAAAAGACTACTTTTGTGTGCCTCAAATTCGTTCCCCATGTCAAATTTTGGTGGTAAACTTTCTATGAGAAAAAGAAAACATAGGAACCCTCTTTATTTACAGTCGCGGTAACCTGGGAGTCCTTTGGGGATGCTATTAAGGAACAATACTACCCCATTGGAAGTTATGATGACTTGTACACAAAATGGACCACATTGTAGTAGGAAAGATACCAAGCAATGCTCGATTTCATGAATATCTTCTATACCTTGTGCACCAAGCTGGGTATCAAAGATTTTGAGTGATCAGAATCTGGACTAGGGGTCAAAATTTAGCCCAAAAATGAAAGTGTTCGAAATCGCCTCAAAATGAACAAGTTCGTAGCCCTCGTCATTACGAACCCAATGCACTTCGAACGGGGTCAAATGAACATCGAATGAGTGAGATATTGTGATCTGCTCGATTTGCCAAATAGGCAAAAAAAAAAGATGTTGATTGTATAGTCTGTATAGCCCGTACATGATGACATGGAAGGTGTACAACTCACACGTGGCATATGATGTGTCAATGCTGAATTGGCATATGCTGACATGGAAAGTTTTTATTTGACAGATGTGGGCGAATAGATTTTCGAAACATGGCATTTAATTGGCAAATGGAGTGGTGCCACGTGGCCCAGGCATGGGCCGCCACATGGCACCATGGTAAAGGTTTGTTGTGTTAAAAATTTATGGAGTCCATGGGAATGGAACCCCGAACCTCCCCCATTGGCAAATGCTTTGGAAAAGTCCACCCAATCGACGCACCACCCTTTGTTTCTTGTTATATATATGTAAACAAATATATTTAAATTTGTTTAATATTGCAATTGGGGCGCATCCAGGCTGGGGCTTAGCCCCAACCCCTTGTTTCAATGTGTCTACCATGTGACCCTTTTCCACACGGAGTTTTGCGCATGTTTTTTTTTGTTAAATCATTAAGTTTTATGCGCCACCACTTGTCACATTTGTATGCGCCCATGGAATGAGCCCCCTTTTGTGCGCGGGAGATGTGGCCACATGGCCCCATGCGCCCAACACCTCTGAGGTTAGGGGGCTTAGTTCCCTAACTGTTCTACATTTTCATGCATATTGTGGGTATGTGCATGGTGCTGGGTTTAATAACAGAAAAATGCGCAAAGGCTAGGTTGGACACACATAGGTGTGTTTTGGCGAACCAGAGACAACAAGCTTGAAGGAGGAAAATGGCCGGAGGCATAAAATCTTCATTTTTTGGTCAAATGAGGTGCTGAAAAAGCCCAGCTAGGGGTTTTTGGATGTTCTGAATCCATTGGCACTGTTTTCAAAGGAATTTTAAGACTTCTTTTGTAGGTTTTACACCATTGAATTTCCAGGGAGCTCCAGGGAGCTTGAAGCCCCCATTGATGGAGGCCATGCTCAGATGAGCCCAAGTCTGTTTTCTATGACTAAATAGTCATTTTTGGCTAATTGTTATGCTCTGGACACATTGGGATAGGTTTCATAGGAATTTGAGGACTTTTATAGGTGTTTGTGCCACAAGGAAGCTCAGGGAAGCTCAAGGCCACATGTAGAAGAGGTCATGCCCAGATGAACCATGATCTGTTTTCAGAGTTCTATTAGTCATTTTTGGGGTTTTTATGTATTCTGAACCCAATGGTACAGTCAGTAAATCCATTGGAGTTGAGCAGTATCTTGTAAAATAATATTTGACAAACTAATCCCAGAGAGCCTAGTTCATTGATGGAGGCTCAAGGAGATGTAGCCCAGTTTGGGGTGAACTCCTTTATCATCTTGTCTTTGTTGTGAGTTTGTTGGCTTATTTTCTGCAAGTTATGTTTGTTGTGTATTTATTTAAAATACATATTAAACCTTACAAATACCTCACACATAAACATTTAAAAGAAGCATGAACTTGACACATAAAACCTCTTGCATAACTAAGACATTGAGAAAGGTCCTGAAAAGTTTATTTTGATGGAGTAGAGGGTGCTTTCATAGCAAAACAAGTTAGCCCCCTATTTTCATATCAGGTGGTAACAGAGCACAATTTTTGCTCATGTGATTGTCATTGATAGCTAGAGATTTAGCTATTGGAATTATTGTGCAAGTTTTGTGTTGAAGTTTGATATCTTGCAAGGATGGAGGAAGATTCAAACATTGATAGTTCTCATACATATTCATTATCCAAGTTCTTTGACAAAGATATGTTGAAGGAGTTTTTAACCATGAGAGATATGGTACAATATTTGTGGGAAGATAGAGAAGAGAGAATTTCCCTTCAAGAGCAGTTGACGGCCTTGAATGAGGAGAAAGACCAGCTTCTTGAAAAGTTGCATGAGAAAGAGACTCAACTCCATGAGGTGAAGGAAACCCTTACCAGGTACATGCATGAACATTAGGTATGTAATGCTAGTTTATCTTCAAATTCCTCTCAAGATGAATGCTTTGGTATTTTTGAAAATCACACTAGAGGAATAGGGTCCAAGTTATTGTTAAAAATGGGCTATGAAGGTAGAGGGTTAGGAAAGCATGCACAAGGAATTGTTGAGCCTATTGTTGTTGAAGAGAGGCCCAAGTATTGTGGTCTTGGATATGAATAGGAAGATGGAGCATATTCCAAAGTTGAGGAGACAAGGGAAAAAGTTCCAAGAACAACTTTTGTTGCAAGTTCAATCCCTCAAGCATGAAAAGCTTGTGTTCAAGATGAATGAAAATGTATGAAACAAGAGAGTTGTGACAGCCATGAGGAGGGTAACAGATTTGTTGGTCTTCAAAAGAGAGCTAGTAACTCTTCAAATTCACCTCCTCAAGAAGGCTATAAAGGTGAATGTTCAAGAACTTTTGTTGCAAGTTCAATCCCTCAAGCATGCAAAGTATGTGTTCAGGATGAATACAAATGTGTGAAACGAAAGAGTTGTGACAACGATGAGGACAAGAACACTATTGTTGGTCTTCAAAAGAGAGTTGGTAACTCTTCCAACTCACCTCCTCAAGAAGGCGATAAAGGTGAATGTTCAAGGTATATTTTTGCCTATCATTCAGTTGCTTTTGATTATGTTAAGCATGGTAAATTTGCATGTAAAAATGGAAGAAAAAGTCCATGTACATATTGCGGTTTAGATAACCATCATGTTTCAAAATGTTTGAAAATATTGACCACTTTCAGGAAACTTTCCAAGAAAAGACAACTTGAAAAGAGGATGCAAAAGATTTGCACTCATTGCCAAAAGAGGGGTCATCTGATTGACCAATGTTGGACATTGCATCCAACCACTCATCCACATCACAAGAGGCATATGGATAAAGAGACTGGAAAGAATGGAAGATGATATTCCATCATTGATGTGAGTCAAGATGATTCACAAGAAGGCGATTTTCAGCAGAAAAAGTCACCATTGAGTTGGCTTGGTAAGAAATGGTTGGATTTCTTAAACAAGTAAGGCTTTCATTTTTCTATTGTAGATGCAAATTTCAGCCTTATGTATTCATTTTTGTTGAAAGCATGACAAGTTGCAGCAATTTATCACAACTTGTATGATGCAAGTTCACATGTGAATGCAATTCATTTAAAAGCATTCGTTTTGTTCCACAACTTCACCAGGAGGGTGTAAAAGAGAGGTGTGATGCTCACTTGTTGCAGCCATTTATATTTTCATTTCCAACTCTTATGTACCCACATGTTTTTGGGTTTATGTACTTATGTTTGTACTTGAAGGAGAGTTGAAGAGTCATGCACATGCATGTGTTTTTTTGTGTGTGTAAACAATGAACTTGGTGATAGTTCATCCTGAATGACTCATGATTGTGTATCATGAATGTCAACTTGTCATTTTGGGAAGCTCAATATGTTTCAAATGAGTCTCGACTTGTGTCGATGTTTTCTTGACAACTATGTCGTGTTGTTCATTTTTTTCGACTTATGTTTTAGTCGATGGTGTTTGTCGGCTTGTAAGTCAATTTTGAATACACCAAGATGCAGGAAAACGCCATGTACTTTGATGAAGTACAAGATGTGACCATTGTTAGGACCACACAATGTACCTTTTTGCCCATACTTTTTGCCACTATTACACTCTTGATCACCCACATTTAAACTCATATTATCACTTTATCTTATCATTCCAAATGTATACAACGTCCCTTCTCATTACTATACGTTTAATCTATTTTGCATAATATTTTACATCACTCTCGTACTTAACCATTGATTAAAAATGTATAAGTGTTGAAACAGTTCAAATTGTAGATTAGCATTTGAGGCCTGTTGCTGAAACAACAATTCACAAAAGCTATTACACAGTCCATGGTCGACGATGCTGAAACAAAGAAGTTGTTACACAGTCCTGGGTCGACGATGTTGAAACACAGAAACTGTTACACAGTCCTTGGTCGATAATGCTGAAGAAGTTGTTACACAGTCCATGGTCAACAATGATGAAACATAGAAGCTGTTACACAGCCCATGGTCGACGTTGCTGAAACACAGAGGAAGTTGTTAAACAGTCTATGGTCAACGATGCTGAAACACAGGAAGCCGTTACACAGTCCGTGGTCAACAACAACTCACACAGATTGACTACAACATCCGCACTGCGATCCAAGCATCAACTATCCCCGTGGATGAAACAACCGCGATTTACAATGCCAAAACAACATGCAACAACAGCAACAAGAAAAGAACTGTTACTCCAGTCATAACAGCAACACCTCATTCAACACTTGTAATAACATTCTGTTGCAGGAGACTAGGACATCCTATTCCAGTTTAGAAAGTCGATCCGACTAAGAATAGGAACCAGATATACACCTATAATTTCTTGATCAATTGTACCGAAGGGATTCTCCTCTTTAAATAAGAGGAAATCACCATTTGAAAGGATCCAATTTTTGTACTAAGAAAGTTTCACAGAGAAGGACGTACTTCATTGTCAGATTGTAATGTGATACATTGATAGATGAATAAAAGATTGTTTTGAGCATCCTTCTCTAGCCTCTTCGTCTCAGGGGAATCTTGTGAGAAGGGAGGGCCCAACTTCCTCACAAGATTCACCCATTAGTTTTATAGTGTGTTAGTGTGATCTCTGTTTATGCCTTGATTAATTTTTTCTTTGCTGAAACACTACTGAACTCTGTCTTGTTAAGAATTCTATTTTATTGAATGTTACATTGTTTTCATGAGGTTCATGCTTGGTTAATTGTTAATCATTTTAATTAACAATATTGTGTGATGAATTTATGAAGTGTGCTAATTAGAGACTTGTACTAAAGGTTCCTGATTAAAGGAAGGAACTAAGGGGTCCTGTTCTCTGTTAGAAGTAGTCAGTTTTCAATTATTTTCATGAGTGTGCTAATCCGGGACTGGTACTAAAGGTTCCTGCTTAAAGGAAGGAATTAAAGGGTCTTGTTCTCTGTTATAAATAGTCAGCTTTGAATTATTTTCATGAGTGTGCTAATCAGAGACTGGTACTAAAGGTTCCTACTTAAAGGAAGGAATTAAAGGGTCATGTTATCTGTTAGAAGTAGTCAGCTTTCAGTTATTTTCATGAGTGTGCTAATCAGAGACTGGTACTAAAGGTTCCTGCTTAAAGGAAGGAATTAAAGGGTCCTGTTCTCTGTTAGAAGTAGTCATCTTTCAATTATTTTCAAGAGTGTGCTAATCAGAGACTGGTACTAAAGGTTCCTGCTTAAAGGAAGGAATTAAGGGTCCTACTCTCTATTAGAATAGTTAAGCCTTCAATGCATTAGTGAGTTCATGAAAGCGTGTTCATCAGAAACAAAGTGCTGAAGTTCCAGCTTGGGAATAGGGTCCTGTTCTCTGGTTACAGAACAATTGTTCTTTCCTATTGCAGTTGTTATTTCAATGTAATCTAGGATTCTTAGATTACTCATCTCTTTAATCTCTGCAATAAGTAGTTTGCTTTTTTGTAATTCAAGCTAGGACTTCAGTTCATTCAAGACAAGTGTGATTAATATAGTTTC
>ML778339.1:463015-484406 GCA_009831015.1 Picea engelmannii
TTACCATTCATTGATCAGGTGTTAGATAATTTGTCAGGAAAGAAATTTTTCTCATTTTTAGATGGTTTCAGTGGGTATAACCAGATCAAAATTGCACCTCAAGATCAAGATAAAACCACTTTTACTAGCCCTTGGGGAACCTTGTCTTATAGAGTTCTCCCATTTGGACTATGTAATGCACCAACAAACTTTCAAAGAGTAGTTTTAGGAATCTTTTCTGATATGCCTAATGACTCTATGGAAATCTTTATGGATGACTTTACTCCTTATGGTGTTTCTTTTCAGGAAGAACTGCAAAACATTGAGAAAGTGCTCAAATGATGTATACAAGCCCAACTCTCCTTAAGTACAAAAAAATGTCATATGATGATGAGTCAAGGAATAGTGCTTGGACATTTTATCTCATCTCAAGGAATTCAGGTAGACCAATCTAAGATACAAGTCATTAAGGATCTCCCTACTCCCAAAACCCAAACAGAGGTAAGAAGTTTTCTAGGACATACTGGATACTACAAAAGATTTATCAAGAATTTTTCCAAAATAGCTTCTCCCCTGTTTGTGTTATTGATGAAAAATGTTGAATTCAAATGGACTAATTTTTACCAGGAAGCATTTAATACACTTAAACATCAGTTATCTACAACTCCTATTCTTAGAGGACCTGATTGGACACTTCCCTTTCATATATCCTCCGATGCTTCAGATACTACAATAGGATCTATCTTGGGACAAGAATAAAATCATCTCCCTTATGCTATCTATTTCATCAGCAAGAATATGACTCCTACTGAACTCAATTATACAGTCACCGAGAAGGAATTCTTAGCAGTTATCTACGCCATTAATAAATTTAGACATTACATTACTGGCTATTCTACCTTTGTCCATACTGATAACTCAGCCATCAAATACTTAATGAACAAACCTATCACAAATGCTAGAGTCACCAGATGGTTACTTTTATTACAAGAATTTGATATTAGATAGACCAAGAAAAGAAAAGAAAATGTAGTTGCTGATTTCCTTTCTCGGTTGACACCTGATGATGATACCCCAGTAGATGATTCCTTTCATGATGAATATCTATTTGCAGTTTCTGCTCACTCACCTTGGTATGCATACATTGCTAACTACTTGGTTGTAGGGAAGTTACCACCACACCTATCCCACTGAGAGAAAAAAAGTATCATTCATCAAAGTGCTCGGTATAGTTGGATAAGTGGGTATCTTTTCCATACAGGACCTGATCAAGAAATCTGAAGGTGCATTACAGAAGATGAAGTTTATGATCTACTAAAATCTTGTCATGATGGCCCTTGTGGAGGGCATTTTTCCGATAAGAGAACAACACATAAAATTCTCAGGATGGGGTAATATTGGCCCTCACTCTTCAAAGATGCAAAGAAATATGTCCGAGCTTGTGATAGCTGCCAAAGAGTTGGCCAACCTAATCATAGAGATGAAATGCCATTAAACCCCCAGATAGTACTTGAACCATTTGAAAGATGGGCCTTAGGCTTTGTAGGACCCATCAACACCCCATCCAATCAAAAAGTTTATATAGTGGTCTGCACAAACTACATGACTAAATGGGTGGAAGCCAAGGAAATCCACAGAGAAAATGAAGAAGCAGTTATAGATTTTTTATTTAAAGACATATTCATTAGATTTGGAGTACCAAGAGAATTAGTTACAGATGGAGGACCTCCTTTCACTTCTCATGGGTTCAAAGCCACCCTTCAGAAATATCATATTCATTAGAGAATGACTACAGCATACCACCCCCAAGCCAATGGATAGGTGGAAAGCACAAACAAAGTAATAGAAGCCATTCTCACAAAAACAGTGAAGAAAAATAGAAAGGATTGGTCCTACAGGCTCCCTGAAGCATTATGGGCCTCCAGAACTACCTGGAGAAATACTACAGGATTCTCTCCCTATGAATTAGTATATGGAAAGAGTGTTGTATTTCCTGTGGAATTTGAAATAAAAACCTTAAGGACTGCCTTAGCTGTCAACCTTTATTTGACCGATGCACAGACAGCCAGGTTGCAGCAGCTTAATGAATTGGAGGAGAAAATACTAGACGCCATTCAGCAGGCAACCATAATTCAACAGAAAAGATCAAAATGGCATGACAAAAATATAAAAAACAAGCAGCTCCAAAAAGGTAATTGGGCCCTACTGTATGACTCTCGGTTCAAATAATTTCAAGGGAAACTGCATACAAGATGGCTTGGACCTTACGAGGTAGACACTGTTTTCCCCAATGGAACAGTAAGGCTCCTCACAATCGATGACTCCAAAACACTGTTACTTGTAAATGGTCATCGGCTCCGTCTGTACCAGCGCCCTATTTCCAAAGAATATTTTAAGGCCGCATGCATGGAAGACTCCCATTACCTCTTTTTAGAGGGGACTTCTACCCCTCATTGCAATTAATTCTTTCAAGTTAATTTCTTTAGTATTAGATTAGATTTTATTTACTAATAATCCCTGTCAAGAAATACCATGTTACAATCGATTTTTGCAGATTCCCGATCGAAGCATAGGCCACTAGGAAAGGACGATCCTACATCACAAAAGACAAGGTTTCCCGATGCTGAAACACCACTGTTCAACACTTTTGACTTTTCTCCAATGCTGAAACACCATTGTTCAGCACTTTTGACTTTCTTCTGTTCCTGAAACACCACTGTCAGCAATTCATTCCCTTTTCTTCATTACTAAAACACCACTATCAGCAACCCCACACCTTTATCGCCCATCACTGTTCAACAACCTTTTACCACCTTCCCCCATTTCCCCATAGATGAAACAACACCGTCCAACAATTGTCTCACCTTTTCTTCTCTGTTGCTGAAACACCATTGTTAGCAACTTTTCATCATTTTTCCCACTACTGAAACACCAATTACAACAACTTTTCGCCTTCTCCCTATTGCCAAAACACTACAGTCCGACAATTCCTCATTTTTTTTTTCCCATAGACGAAACAACACCGTCCAGCAATTGTTTCACCTTTTCTTCTCTGTTGCTGAAACACCATTGTCAACAACTTTTCATCATTTTTCCCATTACAGAAACACCAATTACAACAACTTTTCGCCTTCTCCCTATTGCCAAAACACTACAATCCGACAATTCCTCACTTTCTTCATCAACGAAACAACACCGTCCAGCAATTGTTTCGCCCTGTTTTACCTGTTGCTGAAACACTATTGTTCAGCAGTTCTTCACATTTTCTCATCAACGAAACAACACCGTCCAGCAATTGTTTCGCCCCATCTTTTCTGTTGTTGAAACACCAACTTTTCAATTTGTCAGCAAGCTTTAATGCTCTCATACTATAATTCGTACTTCCAGGCAGCAAATCCTTGATACAATTCATCTAACAAATCAAAAGTCTCCACCACGACTACTGCAGAACTACCATAGACAGGCATTATATTTTGTTTGCAGCACGAATTAGAAGGTAAGGCGAGGTATGTAATTTTTATGTAATGCAGTTAAGCTATAGTTAATGAGAAGATTCCAAATCATTATGACCACTCGAGTGCAATCATTATTAGCCACACTTGATGGGGGGGGAGGACATATCAAATCTTTTATACCATCATTTCACATGAATTCACCACCGTCGTTCCTATTTCACCATCCTTTCGCGTGTTTTACCACCATTTTCATACCTTCACTCAGAAAACTCACTCTGCGCAGAATATGTTACTCAAACTCTTTGACGATGTACTTTACCGAGCTGGTAGCTATGGGAGGCTCTGTTATATGGAACAAACCCGCCACGACAGCACTGTTAGAAAATTATCCAGTAGCTTATCAAATTTTTCAGCAGGAAGGATGGCTCAGCTATTTTCAGAGACTCCAGGGGTATGATGAACAACAGGTTCTGCAATTCGATCAAAACCTTCAGGAAGACCATTCTATTATCCAAGGGGTCTGAATTTCAGTAGCAGAAGAGGATATAGCACAGGTTTTGGGTCTTCCCACTGATGGCATTCGCATGTTCAGCCGTAAACATATCATTCGGAATGCCCAACAGAACTTCTTCTTGCGAGAAGAACAAATTGAATTTAAAGGCTGGGGTGTTCGACTCAGCTCATTGCCACACCCATGGCCGGAAGTTGCAAAATTTGTCAAACATTACCTTACCTGTGAAGGCCGATACCAGGTAGTCTACCAGCATGAATTTCTTCTATTGTCTCATTTACGACATAATAGACGGGTGAATATTCCTTATTATTTGCTTGGTTTCCTTAAACATATGGCGCACTACTGCATAAAGGCTAAAGATCCCACCCTTTCACTCACCCATCACTGTCTCGTCCAAATTCTTATCCAAAGGGTTTTTTCCCAACAAAACCCTCCACTAAAAAACCCACCCATAAACCCCCAAAGAGCTGCTGAAATTACTGAAAACCTCCAGGAGCAGCAACCGCAAAACCCCCCAGACTCTCCAGAAGTACCCAATAGCCCACCCACAGAACCAATCAGTCCAATCAATCCCCCTACCATACCAAGCCTACCTCATACCTTACCAGAATCATCCACTCCCACCCTTCATATTCTTAGCGATGACTCTGAGCCAGATAATTCCCCCTGCCCCATCATTGAGGAAAGACCCCCATGTAAATGAAAAAAAATTCCCTTCTTTCTGCCCTTCTTACAAAAGAAGCGAACAAGGGCCTCAACAAGGCTAGCCATTATTGCCACTAACCTAGACCCCCAACCCATCCGACTAATACCCCGTACACCTCCAACCTCCCAAATCCCGGGATCTTTGCCTATTCCACCCATGGGCACTGAAACACAAGAACCAGATGCCCAAGGTGTTGCGACATCATCTGTTTTCAATCAAGTAGCTGAAACAAAAGAACCAGCTACTCACTCAGTAGCTGAAACACAAGAACCAACTACTCACTTAGTAGCTGAAACACAAGAACTGACTACTCATTTAGTAGCTGAAACACAAGAACCAGCTACTCATTCAGTGGCTGAAACACAAGAACCAGCCATAACTGCCACACAAGAACCAGCTACAGCTGAAACAAAAGAACTAGCTGCTGATACTGATACTGAGATATAGGAATCAAAGGTTCAAGGTGTTGTAACATTACTATCCTTACATCAAGAGGCTGAAACACAAGAATCAGCTGCCATTCCTGTAGCTGCTCCACAAGAACCAGCTAGTGAGGCTGTGACTGCCACACAAGAACCAGTCATCCCTCAACCAGAACCAATAATGGCCTCTATCTTGCTAGAAAATGATTTCTTAAAGTCTGAACTGGAAGCATATAAGCAAGAACTAGCCATGGCAAAGGAAGCATATGAGAAGGAACGTAACTTGCACACCCTAGCTAACATTGCAACCATGTCAGAGGATACTACAACAGAGAACCCGTGTAAGGAATATATGTGTTGTTAGTGTGGAGATATCTACTATCAAGCATGTTACAAGGTAATCCAAATCCCAATGCTAGGAGCTCCCCCTACTTCTTCAAATTTTGCAGTCAAAGACGAAGAACCTGCTGTTACATAAGAACCAGCTATAGCTGTCATACAAGAACTAGCTACAGCTGAAACAAAAGAACTAGCAGGACCTCCCAAGCTTAAGACTGAACCTGGCCCTGCAACAAATGTCAAACTTGAAACCCTTTCTTTTGTTAACAAATCCGTACAAACATTGTCTAGTGAAGAATCTTCCCTTCCCGGCTAGACCAATATCCACACTTTTGTGGAAAAATCTACTCAGACCTTACCTCATCCCACTATTTGCAACGCTGAAACACAAACTCAGCCATGGGATGAGCAGGCAGTAATACATAAATGGAAGGAACAGTATGCTACTACACAGGACAAAAGCCTGCAAGAGCACAGAAAAATCTGGATAAATCATACCTACTCAAATTGGGAAGCTTTAGAGCAGACACGTCAAGAAGCTCGTTCCCTAAAGAAACAGAACAAAGAATTGAAAGGCAGATTGGCCCTGGTATTTGACTTGACACAAAAGCTATTAGCCACAAGAAAACCATCCTCCAATTACTCCTTGTTCCTTATGGAACGACTCACATGGTTTCAGATCAACTCAATCACAGAAGGCAGACCCCATGCAATACTACACCCAGCAGATTTTCTCAAAACTTTTATAGAAGAATCTGCTAGGGATGAACACCTCCTCTGTGAGGCATATTTTCATAATGAGGCCATTCCCAAGAATAGATAGTTGAACCTTAATCCTCTTGTTGGGGACATCCAGATCCGGGCATTCACCTCCTTTCTCCACAATCATATCATATGGCAGGACGACTTCATGGCTGCCAAGCACAATGAGGATAACCGCCTTCTCTGGATAAGACCAGAACCACAAAATGAAACCACCTTTGTCATAGAATATTATCAGTTCTTAAAGAAACCAGGTATGACTGAACATGTTCAACAACTATAATCAACAGTGCTTCGGGATTGTCAGCACTTCATCAGATCCATAGAGATTGTTTCCCTTCAGGCAAACAACTTGTTTTGGCAGCAATCCACTGAGAAAAGACAGGACACAATCATTTTAGCCCCACTAACCTTGAGGTAGAAATCTCCAGGGTACCTAACTACATCCAATGTGTTCAACAATGTGTTGAAACATGGATAGGGTACTGGTTTTATTTTCCTATCCTCTGGTTGCCAATAGAAAGATATCAAATCCATTATAAGATACCTAAGAAGACAGAAACAACAGCCTGGCAAAGGTTACAATGGGTCCAAGGGTTCAGAGTGCCAACGGAGAGTACCTCCCACAGCTACTGCTTGAGTAACTTGCACGCCCAGAGTTGGTATTCAGACTCTGATTCAGAGTGAAGTTGCCTGAGGACTTGCAACACTTTAAGTTGGGGGGGATGTTAGGACCACACAATGTACCTTTTTTCCCATACGTTTTTCCAGTTTTACACTCTTGATCACCCACATTTAAACTCATATTATCAATTTATCTTATCATTCCAAAGGTATACAATGTCCCTTCTCATTACTATACGTTTAATCTGTTTTGCATAATATTTTACATCACTCTCGTACTTAACCATTGATTAAACATGTATAAGTGTTGAAACAGTTCAAACTACAGATTAGCATTTGAGGCCTGTTGCTGAAACAAAAATTCATAGAAGCTGTTACACAGTCCATGGTCGACGATGCTGAAACACAGAAGCTGTTACACAGTCCTGGGTGGACGATGCTAAAACATAGAAGTTGTTACACAGTCCTTGGTCGAAAATGCTGGAGAAGCTGTTACACAGTCCATGGCCAACAATGCTGAAACACAGAAGCTGTTACACAGTCCATGGTCGACATTGATGAAACACAAAGGAAGATGTTACACAGTCTATGGTCAACGATGTTGAAACATAGGAAGTTGTTAGACAGTCCATCGTCAATAGCAACTCACACAGATTGACTACAACAACCGCACCACAAGCCAAGCATCAACCATCCCCGTGGCTGAAACAGCCGCGATTTGTGATGTTGAAACAACATGCAACAATAGCAATAAGAAAAGAACTGTTACTCCAGCTGTAACAACAACACCTTATTCAGCACTTGTAATAGCATTCTATTGTGGGAGACTAGGACATCCTATTCCAGTTTAGAAAGTCTATCCAACTAAGAATAGGAACCAGATATACACCTGTAATTTGTTGATCAATTGTACTGAAGGGATTCTCCTCTTTAAATAAGAGGAAATCACCATTCGAAAGGATCTAGTTTTTGTACTAAGAAAGTTTCACAGAGAAGGACGTACTTCATTTTCAGACTGTAATGTGATACATTGATAGATGAAGAAAAGACTATTTTGAGCATCCTTCTCTAGCCTCTTCGTCTGAGGGGAATCTTGTGAGAAGGGAGGGCCCACCTTCCTCACAAGATTCACCCATTAGTTTTATAGTGTGTTAGTGTGATCTCTGTTTATGCCTTGATTAATTTTTTCTTTGTTGAAACACTACTGAACTCTTTCTTGTTAAGAATTATGTTTTATTGAATGTTACATTGTTTTCATGAGGTTCATGCTTGGTTAATTGTTAATCATTTTAATTAAAAATCTTGTGTGATGAATTTATGAAATGTGCTAATCAGAGACTGGTACTAAAGGTTCCTGCTTAAAGGAAGGAACTAAGGGGTCCTGTTCTCTGTTAGAAGTAGTCAGTTTTCAATTATTTTCATGAGTGTGCTAATCAGGGACTGGTACTAAAGGTTCCTGCTTAAAGGAAGGAATTAAAGGGTCCTGTTCTCTGTTAGAAGTAGTCAGCTTTCAATTATTTTCATGAGTGTGCTAATCAGAGACTGGTACTAAAGGTTCCTGCTTAAAGGAAGGAATTAAAGGGTCCTCTTCTCTATTAGAAGTAGTCAACTTTCAGTTATTTTCATGAGTGTGCTAATCAAAGACTGGTACTAAAGGTTCCTGCTTAAAGGAAGGAATTAAAGGGTCCTGTTCTCTGTTAGAAGTAGTCAGCTTTCAATTATTTTCAAGAGTGTGCTAATCAGAGACTGGTACTAAAGGTTCCTGCTTAAAGGAAGGAATTAAGGGTCCTGTTCTCTATTAGAATAGTTAAGCCTTCAATGCATTAGTGATTTCATGAAAGTGTTTTCATCAGAAACAAAGTGTTGAAGTTCCAGCTTGGCAATAGGGTCCTATTCTCTGGTTACAGAACAGTTGTTCTTTCCTGTTGCAGTTGTTATTTCAATGTAATCTAGGATTCTTAGATTAATCATATCTTTAAGCTCTGCAATAAGTAGTTTGATTTTCTGTAATTCAAGCTAGGACTTCAGTTCATTCAAGGCAAGTGTGATTAATATAGTTTCATTTACTACAACTCTAGGTTGCTTTTGGAATTGAGCATATATAATGCGTGGTTACCTTTGAAATAAACAAACTTCCCTGGGTTGACAATTTATGTAGCACTTGATTGTTTAAATTAATTAAGCAATTATAGTGACCAACAACCATTTGCTTGAAGAGAAAAAAAACTTTGTTGGCATCATTTTTAGTCTTGTATAAATTTGTTTTCAAGATTGATGGTTTTCTTGGTTTGTGACAAGATGTCGCAGGAAAGTTTTTGCAGCCATTGTAGAGTGAATTGAGTTGATGCCAAAGAGTTCACAAGAGGGACTTGATTCTCAGTGGGAAGGTTGGCAGTCTTCCAAGAAAAAAAAGAACAGTGGGTCAGCAACAACCAGAGAACAGTGGTTGAGGGACATAGCCAGTTACAATGCAAGGCATGTCAAGGTATCTAGGTGATTATCAAAAAGAATTTTCAAGTAGAATCAATTGATAGAACTTGGAAGTAGAAGAGTATTGAAGCTCAAGAAGATAATCAACATCTTTTGTGGGTCCAAAATCCTTTCAGTTGGAAGGTGTGATCAGAATCTGGACCAGGGGTCAAAATTTAGCCCCAAAATAAAAGTGTTCGGAATCGCCTTAAAACCAACAGGTGCATAGCCCTCATCTTTACAAACCCAACGCACTTTGAATGGGGTCAAACGAACATCATATGAGTGAGATATCGTGATCTGTTTGATTTGCCAAATAGGTAAAAAAAAGAGATGCTAACTGTACAGTTCGTACAATCCGTACATGATGACGTGGTAGGTGTAACAATCACATGTGGCAGATGATGTGTCAATGCTGAATTGGCATATGCTGATGTGGCAAGTTTTAATTTGACAGATGTGGGTGAATAGATTTTCAACACATGGCATTTAATTGGCAAATGGAGTGGTGCCACGTGGCCCAGGCATTGGCTGCCACATGGCACCATGGTAAAGGTTTGTTGTGTTAAAAATTTATGGAGTCCATGGGAATGGAACCCCAAACCTCCCCCATTGGAAAATGCTTTGGAAAAGGCCTCCCAACCGGCACACCACCCTTTTTTTCTTGTTATATATATGTAAACAAATATATTTAAATTTGTTTAATATTGCAATTGGGGCGGTTCCGGCCTGGGGCTTAGCCCCAGCCCCTGGTTTCAATGCGCCTACCATGTGACCCTTTTCCACATGGAGGTTTACACATGGACTTTTTTATGTAAACGGTTAATTTTTATGCACCACTACTTGTCACATTTGTATGCGCTCGTGGAATGAGCCCCCTTTTGTGCGCAGGAGACGTGGCCACATGGCCCCATGCGCCCAACACCTCCGAGGTTAGGGGGCTTAGTTCCCTAATTGTTCTACAGTTTCATGTGTATTGTGGGTATGTGCATGGTGCTGGGTTTAAGCATGGAAAAACGCACAGAGGCCAGGTTGGACACACATAGGTGCATTTTGGCGAACCAGAGACAACAAGCTTGAAGGAGGAAAATGGCAGGAGGCCTAACTTCTTCATTTTTTGGCCAAATGAGGTGCCGAAAAAACCTAGCTAGGGGTTTTTAGATGTTCTGAATCCATTGACACTATTTTCAAAGGCATTTGAAGACTTATTTTGCATGTTTTACACCATTGAAGTTTCAGGGAGCTCTAGGGAGCTTGAAGCCCCCATTGATGGAGGCCATGCTCAGATGAGCCCAAGTCTGTTTTCTGTGACTGAATAGTCATTTTTGGCTAATTTTTATTCTCTAGACACATTGGGATAGGTTTCAGAGGCATTTGAGGACTTTTACAGGTTTTTGTGCCTTAAGGAAGCTCAAGGAAGCTCAAGGCCACATGTAGAAGAGGTCATGCCTAGATGAACCATGATCTGTTTTCAGAGTTCTATTAGTAATTTTTGGGGTTTTTATGTATTCTGAACCCAATGGCACAGTTATTAAATCCATTGGAGTTGAGCAGTAGTTTGTAAAATAATATTTAACAAACTAATCCTAGAGAGCCTAGTCCATTAATGGAGGCTCAAGGAGATGTAGCCCAGTTTGGGGTGAACTCCTTTATCATCTTGTATTTGTTGTGAGTTTGCCGGTTTAATTGATGCAAGTTATGTTTGCTATGTATTTATTTAAAATACATATTAAACCTTACAAAGATGTCACACATAAACATTTAAAAGAAGCATGAACTTGACACATAAAACCTCTTGCATAACTAAGACATTGATTAAGGTCCTAAAATTTTTATTTTGATGGAGTAGAGGGTGCTTGCATAGAAAAACAAGTCATCCCCCTATAACTTATCGAATAGAGAAAAGACTACTTTTGTGCTCCTCAAAGTCATTCCCTATGTCAAATATTGGTGGGAAACTTTCTATGAGAAAAAGGAAACATAGGAACCCTCTTTATTTATAGTCGCGATGACCTAGGAGTCCTTTGGGGATGCTATTAAGGAACAATACTACCCCATTGGAAGTTATGATGACTTGTACACAAAATGAACCACATTGTGGTAGGAAATAGACCAAGCAATGCCCGATTTCAAAAATATCTTCCATACCTTGCACACCAAGATGGGTATCAAATATTTTGAGTGACATCTAGTTCTAAAGTATCACATTGTTCTGCATAGATACATCCAGTTTGAAATGGATTTTCTAGACATCTCATCCTTGGGCAGGGCCTAGCGATACGCCATCAAAATTGAGAAGAAGCTCAAACAAAAAAAACAGAAATTTGGGCCTGGGAACCCCTCACAACAAAATCCAGGAAAGGGTGGCCCCAACCCACAAAAAAAAGGATAGAGAAAATAAGGACAGCCTCAGGACAACCAGTCTTGGACGCAAGTAAAGAAGGACACCAAAAAGACAAATAAAGGTACCAGGAAGTGGTGTGACTTCCATAAGATCCCCTGGCATAACATTGTTGATTTCCACTCAAATTAGTCGTTGGTGGCTGACATGAAATCCTCTGAATCAGATGAGGGTTTCGACTCTGAGTTAGAACTAGAAAGGGGGAGACGAATCATTGAAACAACACCTAGTGCTATCGTTTTTATGACCAAGCTCCATCCCGGTGAACTAGGCGAGCCAGAGGAAGGTGAACACCTTTTTCATTCACAGATGTGAGTGAAGGGTACCCCACTACACTTCATCATTGATAGAAGTATCTAGAAGAATGTCATCTCAACAGAGATTGTCAAACAACTCACCCTACTGACAACAATGCACCTGTAACCATACACCATCGGATGGCTCTGCCAAGGAAGCTATATTGGCATCAGGAAAATATGCCGCATGTCATATGACATCAAGCCCTTCAAAGACGAGGTATTGTGTGATTTTTCCCTCCTCGAAGTTTGTAATGTTATTTTGGGCCAACCATATTTATGGAAACGTCATCTTGTATATGAGTCTTGGCCTCGTAGTGTTATTATTACTTTGAACAAGAAATTGTGCAATATACTCGAGGAAGTCCCACCTAGTGTTATTTCCTTGATCTTTTCCAAGAAATGTAGGAATGTTATCTCTTAGATGGGGAAGTTTTTTTTCTTCGTGATTCGCTCTTAGAATGAGCGAAATATCACAGCCACATACAGGTTCTTCATGACCAACATATCCACACACCAGAAGCAAGTAGATAAGGTCATGGAAGAATACTCAAATATCTTCTCCTCACCTACTGGGGTACCTCTACACTATCAGGTCAAGCACGCCATCGATATGACCCATGATGCACCTCTTCTTAATGAGCCAGTCTACCATCGCTCTCTGTTAGATATTGAGGAGATCAAGTGACAAATCCAAGAACTGCTCCAAAAGGGACACATTTGTCCCAACTCATCACCTTGCTGGAGAACAATCATGATGGTACAAAAGAAAGATGGAACCTGGTGACTCTTTATTGATTATCAAGCCCTAAATAAAATCAAAATCTGAAAATGGTACCTGATTCCCCGAATCGAAGACCTCCTTGATCATCTCACGGGGGCCAAATACTTTAGTAATATTGATCTAAAGTATGGCTACCACCAGATCTCGATAGAATAGATATATGTATGGAAGACCGTCTTCAATTCAAAGGAAGGTTTTTTTTGAATGGTTGGTCATGCCCTTTGGTTTGACAAATTATCTAGCCACTTTCATGAGGATGATGGAAGATATCCTGCGGCCATTCACCAATAATTTTGTAGTGGTTTATTTGGATGAAATCCTCATTTATAGAAATACTTAGGAATAACACTTGCAACATATTCAATAGATTCTACACATCCTGCAGAAGCACAAGCTATACACCAACTTGGAAAAATGATCCTTCGACATGGACAAGGTCCATTACCTAGGATAAATCATTGATCAACATGGAATACATGTGGATCTAGCCAAGATCCAAGTCATCCATAAATAGCCATCCCCAACCACACTCACTGAGCTTTAGAGCCTCTTGGACCTTGCCAATTTCTACCACAGGTTCGTGTTGGGATACTCCCATATTGCATGGGCCCTCAGCCAAGTAACCGAGCATGGTGGTAAGGATAAATTTATGTGGGTTTGGTCCCAAAAACAAGAATTCTATGATTTGAAGCAGTAATTGTGCTCATCCCCAGTACTTTCACTATCGGACCTGCAAAAACCCTTTGAGATTGAGATAGAAGCTTCAAACTATGTTGTGGGTGTCATTCTCACTCAACACATCCACTACGTGGCCTATCATAGTGAGACACTATCAGATGTTTTCTGTAAGTAACCTAATTACTACAAATAAATGTACTCCATTGTGAAAGTCTACTGCTAGTGGAGACATTAAATTCTTGGGAAGGAGACGGTCATCCACACTGATCACAAGACACTGCAGTTCATGTGGACACAAGGAAAATTGTAGAATGATTTCCATCAAAAGTCATCCACATACTTGTAGTAATTCCACCACAACATCAAGCATAAAATAGGAAGTACCAATCATGTCATTGATTGCCTCAGCAGACCGCTAATCGCAACACTCACCACGATGCTAGACTCTTTCGGCCATGAGCCATCGGGATGGCCCAAACTCTATGAGATAGACCCAGACTTCACCACCACCTACCAAATGTTGGGCGCAAACACAGTTGTTGCTAATTTCCATGTTAAGAACCAAATATCAATATAGCATAGAAAAACCTCAGAATAAGTACTCAATGCCTTGAAAAAGAGAGAAATTCAGATAATAAGCCTCTTCGAGGGGGAAACCTCCTTATGCCCACATAAATGTAAAATTACAAGATGATTCCAAATGAAAATGTATCCTTGGTATATATAGGAGACTAGGAGGTATAATTACAACTAATGGAATAAATCCAACATAAATAAAACAACAGTACTAATGTAATATGCCCAATTAAGGGGTAATGAGCCACTATTTAGGGCTTAACATGACCCTCCCCTTGAGACAAGTGTTTTCCGCAATGCTTGAGTAAATCTGGATGCTTCTGTATAAAAGACTCATCTTCCCAAGTGGAATCTTCAGCCGATAGTTTCCTCCATTTAATGGGATACTCTGAAATGGATATATTCCTTAGCTGGTGAATTCTTGTGTCAGTGATGGCTTCTAGCTCCAATATGTTTTGTCCTTCCTCATCAAGTTCTAGCAATATAGTTTGAACTGGGATCTTGTCACCTATAACCTTCTTTAAGCATGAAACATGGAAAACTGTGTGTACTCGTGAAGATGCAGGCAACTCCAATTTGTATGCCATAGTACCAATCTTTTGCAACACCTTATAAGGGCCATAGTACTTTGGTGATCATTTATTCTCCTTCTTGGCTTGCTTGAGGGACATTTGTTTGTATGGTTGTAGTCTTAAAAATACCCAATCCCCTACTTCAAAACTTCTTTCACTATGATGTTGATCTGCTTGTTGTTTCATGTGATTTTGTGCCATAGTCAGGTTGTCCTTTAATATTTGGAGAACTTGTTGTTAATGCTCGATGTGATCTTCCACTGCTTGAACCTTAGATTTTTATTTTAGAGAAGAAGTGATGGAAGGAGGGTGGTATCCATAGAGTGTAATAAATGGTGTCATTTTTGTTGTAGTATGAAAGGAAGTGTTATACCACCATTCTGCCAAGGGCAACCATTTGAACCATCGTGTTTGTTTATCAGAGACAAAGCAACGAAGGTAGCCTTCCAGAAATGTTTTCACTATCTCGATTTGTCCATCAGATTGAGGATGATAGGATGATCTATAAGCCAATTGAGTACCCAAACAAGAAAATAACTATGTCCAAAAATTTCCAGTGAAGATGGGATCTTTGTCACTTACAATAATCTTTGGGTTGCCATGTAGCTTTTGAACTATATCCATGAATGCAGTAGAAACTGTATTGGCTTTGAAGGGATGAGAGAGTGCAGAAAAGTGTGCGTACTTGGTGATTATATCAACAACTACCATGATGAGACTCTTTCCTTCAAACTTTGTTAACCCTGTGATGAAATCCATGGAAACCTCATCCGAACATTGTCTTGGGATGAATAATGGTTGTAAAAGACCTGGGGTCTTAATTCTTTCCACCTTATTTTGTTGGAAAACCAAACATTCTGCCACAAACCTTTGAACATCAGTTTTAAGGCCATCCCAAAAAAATTCCTTCTTGACCCTATGGTAGGTTTTCAAAAATACCAAGTGCCCTCCTACAATATGACCCAAATACTCTACCACCTTCACTCCAAAGAAACATTTGGATGGTTTGGCATATAGTTGTTTCTCCTTTAGTAGTTGTACSACCTTGTCAACATGTCGCACATGATCCTCCCAAGAATTTCTATAGATTAGTATATCATCAAAAAATACTAACACAAATTTTCAAAGGAAGGGCTTGAAAATGGAATTCATCAACCCTTGGAATGTGGAAGGTGCATTTGTAAGGCCAAAAGCCATGACCAAAAAATCATAATGGCCTTCATGAGTTCAGAATGTTTTTTTGGGGATATCTCTTCCTTCATTCTAATGTGATGATACCCTGAACGAAGATCCAACTTTGTGAAATATATTGCTCCATGTAGTTCATCTAACAATTCATCAATGATGGGAATGGGAAAATTATATTTAATAGTGATCTTGTTGATCTCTTTATAGTATGGACACATACGCCATGAGCCATCTTTCTTTAATACCATTACCACCGGTGTAGAGTAAGAACTTTGGCTAGGTCTAATAATTCCAGCCTCTAACATTTCTTCAACCATGCACTCAATTTCACTGTTGTGGGCATAAGGGTATATGTATGGCCTGATGTTAGGAGGAACACTCCCAATAATTAGGTGAATATCATGATCATGATTTCAAGTTGGTGGAAGACCTTTGGGAATATCTTCAAATACTTTGGAATTCTTATCAATGATCCCTTGGAGATCTTGAGGAATAGATGGCTTAGATGTTTGAACATCTAGTGAGCATAGTTGTGCAATAACACCTTGATGCCCCTTTTTCAATAATTTTGTCATGCCATTAGATCTTATCACCTTACCAGGTTTCCCTGTGATACCTCTTAACTCAATTTCTTTTCCTTCCAATGAAAATTTCATGAAAAGTTCTTGAAAATTAAAAGCCATTGTTCCTAACTATTGTAACCATTGGATTCCTAGTACAACATCAGCACCACCCATGTGTATAGAAATCATTGGACTATTCATTACATATTACCCCATAGTAAGATTGATCTTATTTCATTTTCCTGAGAAATTGATAGGTCCTCCATCTGCAACCATTACTTGAAACTCTGGCGTTGGATATACAAAGCAATTGAGAGCTTTGGCTAATTTATAGTGAATGAAATTATGAGTACTGCCAGAATCAATTAGGACTATTACCTTTTTCTTTCTGATATATCCTTCGATCTTGAGGGTTTGAGGAGTGCTAATTCTAGACAATACATTACAAGATATCAAGGGAGTCAACTCTTCAGATGAAATTGCTTCTACATTTTCATCTTGAGATGGTTCTTGTTCTTGTTTGTGTTCTTCTTCCTCTTCACAATCTATGTAGAATCATTTCCTCTCACCACACTTATGTCCCTTACTGTACTTGCTGTCAAAATTAAAGCATAAACCTTTTTCTTTTCTTTCCTCTAATTTTTGAGGTGTCAACCTCGTAGGTTGAGGTGTTTTAGAGCAAGGAGCATTATTCTCTCTATAGATGTTAGGATTGGTCCTTCTAGTAGCCATAGCCATATTTTTACTTTCAACATTTATTGCCACCCTAAATGAATTCTCCAATGATTTGGGTTCCCAAAGGCAAACCTCATGTTGAATGTTATCCTTTAAAGTTCCTATGAATACATCAATCAAGTGCTCATCTAGAATATCTGTTACCTTTATATTTAGTCTTTGGAAGATCTCAATGTGCTCTGTAACTAAACACTTTTGCTTGAGATTTATCAATTGGTTAAAGAAGGTATTGCTCCTTGTATACTCATAGTGTGTTATCATTTCTTCCATGAAAATTGTCCAAGTGATGAGTGATTTGCGAGAACAAATCCATCGATACCATACAAATTGATTGGGTTCTAAATATAAAGAAACAATTCATACCTTTTGTGTATGTGGCACATTATGTAGATCAAAAAATTGCTCCATCTGAAGTATCCAAGTGATTGGGTCCTTGCCATTAAAATTCCTCATATCGATCTTAGGAATGTGGTTGGTATTCAACCCAAAGTTGGAGTTTCTCCATTCTTGATTCACCTTCCTTGTGTCCTCATCATGAATTTCATAGGATACATTTTCACTTTCACGTGTCCTCTCTATTAGGAAGTTTTTAAATATTTCCATAATATCCCCTTTTAAACCATCCATCTTAGTATTTATTGCCTCAAACTTAGCTTCTTTTGAATCCATCATCTCTTGTAGTTCATATTTTGTTACTATCTTCTTTTGTAAATAATTTATGTCCCTACGCATTTCTTCACCTTCATCAAGAGTCCATGTAGAATTGTCTGTAGGATTATTTGGTGTATAAGTTCCCTTTGTGGGTGGCATGTTGGCTAGGTATCACTTTTAAACCTTGATTTTGAGGTGGTTCTACTAGACAATCTTTCTTCTGTTGTATCTCCAAAGTTTCAGCCCTTCTGGGTATGAAAAATTGTTATTTATATTTCTATGATATTTATTCTCTGCAATTCCACAGGTCTGATCAAAATTGGATGTGCCAAATGGAATTTATGGTAACTTCCCCACAACTTGATGATTTTTGGCCTTTCCAGGAGATCTTACTTGTATAGCATGCCCCGCACAAAATAATTGATATAAATTTTGAAACTTATACCAAAAATACTACAGACTATCCACTATCCAATGCAACTAGTCTCACTCAATTTAGATACTCTAGGAAGAAGTTATGATTGTTTTACCCGGAACACATTCTTGAGACTAGTCAATAGGACTAGTCATATACCCTATCTTCCACATGGTGTATATGAAAATGTAAGATGACCTAGAAGATTAAATTTTTACCATAGATACCTTACTAATTTCTGTAAATGGCCTCTGTATTTTAGGGTCTGAAACGTTACATAATTTTTCTTATAGCGAAAATTACGCAATGAATCAGTTCAGGATGATTCTAGAATCCTATCTTGCACAGGCTATATCTCCGAAATTATAAGGCCTCACGAGATGAAATTGTAACCCAATGTACCTTGCTCCATATACTAAATATCCTCCAAGTCGTTCCTTCTGAAACATTGTAGAAAAAAATTATAGTAAAAATTCTAAGGTGTCTCAGATGTAGCAGCGAAACCCCAAGACCTTGAGCTCTGATACCATATGTTAAGAACCAAATATCAATATAGCATAGAAAAATCTCAGAATAAGTACTCGATGCCTTGAAATAGAGACAAATACAGATAATAAGCCTCTTCGAGGGGGCAACCTCCTTATTCCCACATAAATGTACAATTACAAGATGATTCCAAATGAAAATGTCTCCTTTGTATATATAGGATACTAGGAGGTATAATTACAACTAATGGAATAAAAATGACATAAATAAAATAACATTACTAATGTAATATGCCCCAATTAAGGGGTAATGAGCCACTATTTAGGGCTTAAAATTCCATCTTCAGGATGGGATGTTGTGCCATCTGGGCCATATCTGTGTTCCATCAATTGAGTGAGAGAACCTGATATGGGAAGCCCACTACAGTCGGGTGGCATGACACTTTGGCATCGAAAAGATAGTGGAAATGCAACAAAAATATTTATATTAATCAAAACTTTTGTAGGAGGTCAACAAGTATATCAGGTCTTGCATTTCTTGAGCTATTGCCAAACTAAACACTAAGAAATAGGGCATGTATACCCCTATGCCTACACCTGATAGGCCATGGGAATCCATATCAATGGACTACATGTTGTGCCTCCCATCCACCAAGTGGGGAAATGACTATGTTTTTGTGGTTGTTGATCGCTTTTCTAAGATGGCAATTATGTCCGCCTACAAGAAGAGAATCACAATAGAGGCCACTGGCAAGATATTCTTTGAATGGGTCTAGGTACATTTTGGAATCCCACAAACCATTGTCTCATATAGGGACAATCGTTTTCTTATCACATTCTAGTTGAGCCTCTAGTCACTGTTGTACACCAAGCTCACCAAATCCACGACCTTCCACCCCCAGACAGATGGCCAAACCAAGTTCATAAATCGAATGATTGTGCATATCCTACACATGTATAATTCGAAGAACCCTGACACATGTCATGAGATTCTTCCCCATGTTCAACATAACTACAACCAATCATTGCATAGATCAACCGACCACAACCCCTTTCAGGTGGGGTTGGGATTCTAACCATTGGGTCCCATAAATGTTGCACTACCCCTTGCGGTCACCTCAACTGACTCATCTCTTGCTCCAATTGAAGTTGAAAAATCCACTCAGTTCATTGAGAAGATCCACCACATCTGCCAACAGGTTCAGGATATCCTACACAAGTCCAATGAAAAGTGCAAGCATCACCATGATCAACACCGGATGCCACATAAGTTTCAGGTGGGCGACAAACTTTGGTTGCACTTGAAGAAAGAATGCCTTACAGGACCCCATCATAAGTTTCACCCACTCCTTTATGTGTTGTACACCATCACCAAGGCTATGGGTGATAATGGTTTTGATCTCAACATTACTCCTTTCCTTGGTCTGCACCCAGTGTTCAACGTGGATCTCCTTCGACCTTATTTCCCACCATTATTAGACACGTCATACATAGAAGAAAAACTGACACCAACAGAGATCAACCCCGACTTCATAAAAAATGAATCCAATGATCATATTGTGGACAAAAAGGTCAAGGGCACTCACTAGCAAAAGATCCAACTTTATTGAGTTGTCAAAGTAGGGAAGCTCCTACACCAGGGCAAGTGGCTCACTTAAGGCCAAATTCAGAAAAACAATTCCTCCTATGATGGGGGAAATCAACACAATGGAGACCATTTCTTCCTAAGGGGGGAGGATTGATCCATATGGATTTTGGTGGCCTCCCACCTATTCCAACTGGCTCATTTTGGCAGTTTTCGAGTTTGGCAACTTTTTCCTAGTTTTCGGGTCCCTGACTTCTTGGGCCATTTTGAGGCCCTACACAATTTTTTTAGGGCTCTCTACAATTATATTCTAGATGGAGTTATATTATAATGGAAACATGTGTATTACTCAGATACACCTTTCTAACAGACTATCATGCACCTAAAACGAAGATCATATGCAAAAGTTACGACCCCAGGAAGTTGATATAATAACTTACCCAAATGAGGCCCACATGACTTTTGGTGCTTCATCTCCTAGGGTTAGGTTTTTGGATGTCTAGGGTTTTTGAAATTCCCGTTTATTGTAAAAATGCCTTTAGAGCCTCATTTTAATCATCTTCTCGTGAATGAGCATAATCGTCACATCTCTTCTCAGAGATAAGCCGCCACCATTCTAGCAAGCTTGTTTTTCATTGCATTTTACAGTTTCAACTTATTTTCTTATTGAATAGAAAATAGTTTTACTATATATATGTTATTCCTTGTTAAGAATATTTTGACAATAATTTGTATTCATTTCGTTATTCTCAAAAAATCTGGGTCATTGCCACAAAATAAAAGCAAAGGCCCCATGAGATAATGGGTAAGTCATAGGGATGGATAAATCATCTCTAGGGACTATTCTGTGAGGAAATATAAGGGATGATAGATATGACCTAACAAGTACAGATGAAGTATCTAGAGAAATAAAACTACTTATGTTATTAGAGTGCGTAGTGGAAGTATGGTGCAAGAGTAATTATTTAGTGGATGAAATAATGGAGGATCTCTTTTTCTTAAAACTATTAGTTGAGAAATGTATCATTCTGTTAGCGATATTTCTTGCTAGGGGGTTGGAATGAAATCAGAGGGGTTAAAACCCCACTTGTTCTAAGTTTTGGGTGATTATGCACCCATGGTAAGTAGCGAGCAGGATCAAGCAGCAGTGGTTCGCGTGCCTGGATCAACGACGCAAATGGAATTCCGGACC
>ML778339.1:484455-519309 GCA_009831015.1 Picea engelmannii
ACCCCCCCCCCCTCGCCTTTATACCTTTAAGCGGAGGGGGGGGTCCGAGATCCCATGTGCAGCTTCCCGACGGCCATGATTGCAGCGCCCAAATCAACGGCGCTCGTGCAGCCCCGCTCTCCTCAACTGCCATGTGATTAACCAGTGTGGGCCCTATCCCCGTCACTTCATCCTCCCTTCCGCCTTTCCCCTGCTGCCATATGCCATCCTTTCATCTCTCCTCTCCAGTCTGCGTGGCCTTTCCCTTCTCCTCATCATCCACTCACCGCCTGCCTCATGACCCGTTCCTCTCCACGTCAGCCTCTCACCCGAAGGTGAATCCTTTCCTTTTGTCATCCTTCTCTCATCGCGTCACACCTTTCACACACTTATAATCCGGCGCGAACATTCCTCCACTCCGTCCTCCATACCTGTTCCTCAAGATGTTCAGTTGTTCCAGGTGGCAGTGCGAGAAGTCATCCAGATCCCGAAGTGCTGAGTTGGCTAGGCCATTATCAATCCCAGGAAGCAGTTATTGAAGTGGTTGGTGGTGGCTAGACATCGTCTCTGCCATAATGGGGACATCCTACAATGAATTAAAGGCACGTTGACTCGTCCTCGGATCTGTCAGAAAGTCTGATCACATCTACCATAAGTTGCACGACTATTCAAAGATTGCGGCTACAGGGTGTCAGAAGCCATGCAGACGCAAAGCCTTCAATGCACCATCTCGATTTTTTTGCTGTTGTTGTTTTGAGTATATGTAAGCGTTTTTGCCATTTTTGTATCTATCGATGGTAGAGCTAAGCTCCCGACTGTAAAGTTTCAGCAAATACTCTGGTTTCCTGGTTATGCCTCTGTGTTTGAGATTTCTGGGTTTATAACAAACAGTTTCCTTTCTTTTCCATATTTGTTTCATCTTTTGCTGGAGGGTTCACAGTTGAAGGATTCACGTGGACTTAACAATCTTGTTGCGATAAAGGATTTGTTGTGGCATCTTTGTATTCTCTGGTATTTGTGTTTGAATATAAAAGGATTTTGTGTTCGAATGCATTTCTTCTTTAGTCTGTTGCATACCTGATGTCTGTGATAGACCATTGCACCCTTCTTGCGTAAGTCTTCCACCTACTCACCCTTTTACTACGACTCACTGTTTGGAGTTTATCAAGAGCTCACTCTTTCATGCATGCCTGGTCTAGTTTCAGAGTTGAGATTGTGCTGTCCTAAGTTTCCTTCCGTTTGATCACCCTTTAAAAACAAACCATCACACTAAAACTGATGGGCTTCGGGCTCTGCTCCTGCTAGCAATCCAGGAGTGACCTCCGAAAGCCAACATTTCTGGCGCCGTTGCCGGGGACGAAGTTGAAGATTTTCCCTGGGCAGAACGACAACGATTAAGCTGATTTCTAAAGGTGCATCAGATATTAGAACTAAAAGATTGCTGTTGTGCACCTGGCGACTCCACTGTGGTGACTCCATTGTTTACACATCATTGTTTCAACCGTGACTACTGTCAACACGCCTGGAAGCCGACCCTAAGGAGCTTTCTCGAGAAGGTTTCAGCAGCTGCTTTCTCAGCCTGAGGAGTTTCCTGGGGTAACGATAATGTTGAGATCTGGCCTTTGATGGTGAACAAGGACCAGGCACATTTGAAGTTGCGCGTCTTTCACCTAGCGACTCCATGTTTCGAGGATCGATTGGTGACTCCACTGGTTTGATATGGAGAAAATCCTTGCTCGCAGGTTTGCTCCTTTTGATTTCTCTGCTATTCCTGGTTTTCCTAATGTTGTCCCTTCTCTGGATGAATGGGGTGATTATTTGCCCATCTTTAGAAGATGTGAAGAGGACGACCCTGCTCATCACCTTGGTAAGTTTCATGAACTCATGCATCAATGGGAGATACATCATGAGGATGTATTGTTGAAAATGTTCATGTTCTCGTTAGCAGGGGACGCTCGTGAATGGTATCATTCTTTACCCCCTACTAGCATTTCCTCACTCTTGGAGTTTCACGTAGCTTTCACCACCTATTGTCTGAGGTTGTATCCCCCTGAGTTAATCTCTTATAACTGTTGTGAGGGATATCACCACTCTATACAAGATAAAGTTGTTTCTGGCGAAAGCTGTGAGGAGGACCCTGATGACTTGGATCAGAGTTCGGTCCTTTCTCTTCCACATTCGCCTGCATCTAAGGTAGGTTATGAAAGTGATGAATTTCCCAGGGAGGAGGATGACGCCCTGAGTAAACTGATGAAGCAGATGAAAGATCTCTCTGCCCAATTAGAATGGTTGAAATATGAATACTGTGCAGAAGATTTTCCAGTCTTTGAGGAAGACGCTCTGGACAACTCTGATGAAGAGATTGATGAAGATTTATTAGAAGAGTTGGCATCTTACCCCGAGGAGCTTTCTGTCTCGGATCAGAGTAATGAAAGGATGGTTGCGGAAGAGAACTATTCTCTTTTTATTCATGAGATTTCCCATGATGTATTTACATTTGGGATTGAAAAGGAGGATATGGAGATCGTTCCCTTTTTGCAATATGAAGAAGTCTGGTGCTCACCCAGCTTTAACGACTATTAAGTGGAGGAGCAGCAGAGCCTGGTATCACCTTTTTCTTGTTAGAAGAGACAGACCACTTATGATAGTTATGAATCAGAGTCTGAGCTCGATATGCTAGAGCAGGTCACAGCGCCTTATCCTCTGCTTTCTAAAGAAAACTATCATGAAGAAATCAGCCACCCTGAGCAGCAGTTGGAAGGGCAGAACCTTCCCATGGTCCCTATGTATGATGATTATGAATCTGATCCCTGGGAGAGTTATGAAGAGAAGGAAGAGGACCAAAGAGGAATGCTATTTACAGCCTGCACAGAGGTCACCGAGCAGTCGTTCGGAGAACATGACTTCCCCACGAGTCTCGTTTACGATGAATACGAATCCGACCCTCGAGAGAGCCAAGAAGAGGAAGCAGAACCAGAGGAGCAGTCGAGGACGCAGTTTACAGACTGCACAAAGCTAGTCAGCGGGAAGCCACCACTTGAGATCGGCAAGCCTTCTCTAGTTATTCGCCAACCTGTGCTTATCAGAGTTATGCAGCCACAGGTGAACAACCGCATGGTAGAGAAGGCTACCTGTCGCCAATTTTCTAGAATTTGCTACTCATTCGATGACCCTGTCAGCAAATACATGGAGTGGCATTTTCCTCAAGCTTTGGAGCCTCCATATACCATCCCAACTTCAACTTGCAAGACAAAGTTGAAGAGCATAGCCATTCTACTATCACGGTTACATCAACTGTCGGTGAAGACTGACAGAAGGAAAGGGCTTCCCTTCAGGGAGTTACTTGATTGGCTGTGGTGGAATTCATCTTTCACCTAGCCCCATGTAAAACATTTTATTAGCATTAGGACTGTATATAAATAAGCTCTTTTGAGCATGTATTTTCTTTGTTTAGATTTACTTTTCGGCCTGTATTTTCAACAGCAGGAAGTTTTAAGCAAGACTCCATAGCCCAACAACAAGGTGACTGGAACTGCAGAAAGTGTTCTTAGAGCATCACAGGGACAACTCTATCCCCCATGGAGCCAGATGTTAGCGATATTTCTTGCTAGGGGGTTAGAATGCAATCAGAGGGGTTAAAACCCCACTTGTCCTAAGTTTTGGGTGATTATACGCCCATGGTAAGTAGCGAGCAACATCAAGCGGCAGTGGTTCACGTGCCTAGATCAACGGCGCAAATGGAATTTCGGACCCCCCCCGCCTTTCTACCTTTAAGCGGAGGGGGGGGGTCCGAGATCGAGGATGCACCTCTCCAACGGTCCATATGATCGCGCCCAGATCAACGGTGATGAAGACCATTTCGGACCCCCCCCACCTTTCTACCTTTAAGCGGAGGGGGGGGGGGTCTGAGATCCCATGTGCAGCTTCCCGACGGCCACGATTGCAGCGCCCAAATCAACGACACTCGTGCAACCCCGCTCTCCTCAACTTCCATGTGATTAACCAGTGTGGGCCCTATCCCCGTCACTTCATCCTCCCTTCCGCCTTTCCCCTGCTACCATATGTCATCCTTTCATCTCTCCTCTCTGGTCCGCGTGTCCTTTCCCTTCTCCTCATCATCCACTCACCGCCTGCCTCATGACCCGTTCCTCTCCACGTCAGCCTCTCACCCGAAGGTGAATCCTTTCCTTCCGTCATCCTTCTCTCGTCGCGTCACACCTTTCACGCCCTTATAATCCGGCACGAACATTCCTCCACTCCATCCTCCATACCTGTTCCTCAAGATGTTCAGTTTTTCCAGGTGGCAGCGCGAGAAGTCATCCAGATCCCGAAGTGTTGAGTTGGTTGGGCCATTATCAATCCCAGGAAGCAGTTATTGAAGCGGTTGGTGGTGGTTAGACATCGTCTCCGCCATAATGGGGACATCCTACAATGAATTAAAGGCACGTCGACTCGTCCTCGGATCTGTCAGAAAGTCTGATCGCGTCTTCCATAAGTTGCACGACTATTCAAAGATTGCGGTTGCAAGGTGTCAGAAGCCATGCAGACGCAAAGACTTCAATGCACCGTCTCGATTTTGTTGCTGTTGTTGTTTTGAGTATATGTAAGCGTTTTCTCTATTTTTGTATCTATCGATGGTAGAGCTAAGCTCCCGACTATAAAGTTTCAGCAAATACTCTGGTTTCCTGGTTATGCCTCTGTGTTTGAGATTTCTGGGTTTATAACAAACAATTTCCTTTCTTTTCCATCTTTGTTTCATCTTTCGCTGGAGGGTTCACAGTTGAAGGATTCACGTGGACTTAACAATCTTGTTGCGATAAAGGATTTGTTGTGGCATCTTTGTATTCTCTGGTATTTGTGTTTGAATATAAAAGGATTTTGTGTTCGAATGCATTTCTTCTTCAGTCTGTTGCATACCTGATGTCTGTGATAGACCATTGTGCCCTTCTTGCGTAAGTCTTCCACCTACTCACCCTTTTACTACGACTCACTATTTGGAGTTTATCAAGAGCTCACTCTTTCATGCATGCCTGGTCTAGTTTCAGAGTTGAGATTGTGCTGTCCTGAGTTTCCTTCCGTTTGATCACCCTTTAAAAACAAAGCGTGACACTAAAACTGATGGGCTTCGGGCTCTGCTCCTGCTAGCAATCCAGGAGTGACCTCTGAAATCCAACACATTCCATCAGAAGTAGTATGGTTTCAAAGGTAGTGTCCAATAGGGAATATTGGTTGGAATGAAAAATTTCCAAGTGGAACTTGGCTAGAAAAGGTTTATATCAGGGAAAACATGGTGCACAAATGAGCAGAATGCTAGTGCATAGGGATGCATGGATCTAGAAGGATTCAATGACATCTACATGGAACAAACCAAGCTAAAACATATATGTAGTGGAGTGCATGATAGAAGTGATGCATGATGCATACAATAAATATAGAATGGTTCATGTGCATGAAGTAGGCATGATGAGATTAAGTGCTTAATGCATATTGATGTGGATTTGTGCATGTGGACATGCTTGTAGACCGAGAGTAGTCCATTGTTATATGTGGAATAATGATGTCATGATAATTGAATAAGACTAATTATGGATTGAATCTAGGAAAAAGGTTTATAGGATGTATGAAAATGATGTCGATGATGTTACTATTGTATATGAAATCCATTCATATGAATACAAAGGAGGATGGTGGGAACACTGACCAATAGGTTGGTGAAAGCAGCTCCCAATATTCTACAAAAAAGTTAGTTGATCAAGTAGAATCAAGTAATTTGATAACATCCATGCATATATGTGGTTTATTATGATGCATAAATGTTGAAGATAATTGAGGTAAGAATTCCCTCAGTTAAATTTCATTATTTGAATTGATGTAAGGCCCAAGGAATTTTAGTATACAAATGTTGTTTAACGCTCAATTATAAGAAATTTAATTGAATGTCATGTTATTTTGGTCATCAGATCATAACCAATTCAAGTTAGGAGACATATTCATTCTATAAAAATGAATTCCAATAGATATAGAAATGCGCAAGGACATGTTGTGGTTAGATATGGAAGGGTCGTTACGTTGTCCAAGTTCTCAATTGGTATTCCTAGTTATAATAAATGTTTGGATTGTAACCTCTTTTCTAACACCACAGGGCACTAAAGGATTATATTCTTGGTGTTGTGTATGGGTTGAAGAGGAAGGTATCAAAAATATTGAACAAGTAATTGGGAAGAGTTTGGCTGATGTTTTGAGAAGTTAGCTAGACCTTCCAACGCACCATCATTTCTTTGACCAATTCATCAGCACTTAAAAAACATTCATTGGCACTTTGTAATTGTGTTCGTCGAAGATTTGAAAAATTCATTCCTTCGCACACTCCACTATTAAAATAAAGATAAGGTAGTTAGGTATGTTACATTTCATTAACTCAGATGTTGCATATATAGAGTAGGAAGTGAACTTTGGTTTCATCTTCCAAGAGATCCAAATTTCTCTTCTTATTCACCTACGACTCTTCATATTTATTCCTAAATAATATTTACAAAGAACCTCAATCCCTAAGTATTAGGTAACTAAAATTCTTCCCCTTGATCCAAAGGGGTGTTTGTGAGTCCAAGTTTCATTATGAACATTTTTCAATTTTTCTCTTCCAGGCACTTTGGTGAAGATGTCCACAATTTTCTCATTTGTGGAACAATGTCTCAAGTGAATATCCTTAGCCTCTACATGATATCAAATTGGATGGTACTTTGTGTTGACATGCTTGGTTCGATTATGGAATATATTATTCTTGGCCAACTTTATTGTAGAAGTGTTTTCAACTAGAAGAGGAGTAGAATTCACTCGTTTTTCCTATAAATATTCAAGTACTTTCCTGAGCCACACAATCTCCTTTGTTTCTTCTGCAACTACCACATATTTTTTCTCTGTTGTGGAATATGTTGGAACTGATTATTTTTGTGATATCCAAGAGACAAATAATAATACAAGACTCATGAAATAGCCTGAAGTTGACACTACATTTTTTTTATTCCCATCAAAGTCTGAATAAGAATATCCAATCAGGTTGAATTCATCCACCTTATGATACTTGAGTCCAAAGTATTGAGTTCCCTTCAAGTATTGTAGGACTCTTTTTACAGAAGACCAATGTTCTTCACAAGGTTTTTGCATGAAACTAGAAATAATCCCAATAAAAAATGAAATATTTGATTTGGTTGTGGTAAGGTGGATAATAATTCCCACAAGTGTTTTTTACTTGGTTGCATCCTCAAATTCATTCCCCTTTTTTTATGTGAGTTTCAAATTATATTCCATTGGAGTAGAGAGAGGATTACACTCAACCATGAAAAACTTGTTAAACAATTCTCCAATGAAATTATTTTGGGAGATGAATATGTATTTTCAATTTTGAGTCACTTCAATGCCCAAATAGTAGTGAAGATGTCTCAAATTAGTCATCTTGAATCCTTTCTTCGACTCTTTCTTTATGGATGGAATATGGATTTGAATGTTCCCTATTGTAAATAGATCATCTACATACACTACATGATATATAAAAGTTTTTCCAACTTTCTTGGCAATCATAGTTGCATCATCAATATTAAAGTTCTTGAAATTCAATTTTAGAATATGCTCAATTAGCTTTTCATACTAGGCTCGTAGTGTTTTTTTCAGGCCATGTAAGGATTTAATGAGTTTACATATTTTATATTCTTATCCCTTCATAAAAAAACATTATGGATGGGACATGAAGACATTCTCTTTCAAGTATCCATTCAAGAATGAAATCTTCACATCTGTTTGATGAACTTTCCATCCATTTTGTGCTCCCAAGGAAAATAGAGTATGAATGGTAGTCCATTTTGTTGTGGGGGGGAATGTATTCTCATAATCAATACCTTATTTCTACAAAAATTATTTTTCCATGAGCCTCACTTTGTTCTTGTTAAGTGTCGAGTTCCAAGAGAGATACAACAGTAGGTTAGAAATTCCAGCTAAGAAAACAAGCTTTTTCTACTAGGAGAAGAGCAAGAAATCTAGGAAATCACTGGAGTTACGGAACTTTGTTGGGAATTTGTTGGGAACACGTAGTAAAACACTAGAGGGGGAGGATTATAAGGGTCTAGGTAGAATGGAAGTGATCTCTCTCTCCTTGTGATGTGTGGGGTTTACAAGAGATTTTTTTTTTTGTTCCTGAGTACTCAACAGATTGTTCCTATGGGATTAATTTAATTTTTTAGTTGATTCACTTCCCATCAAAATTCCCGAGAGTGTTGCTTTCACCATTGCACTATCATGGATTGGCTAGGTGGTGGCTTGTTCYTGATATATTTATGTGAAACAATGCCTATGGTTTGATGGAAAATCAGTCACCCTCAATCATGTTTTTCGGAATATAGTTCTTAAATAGATAAGTACCTTATTTATTCTCTTTGAATTTGCATGCGTGTTCAATTTATGAAAAAATTAATGTTGTATGAAGAGAAATATGTTAAAGAATTGAATGGATGCATGTTCTATGTTTTCTATGTGTAACAATGGTTGTCTCATTGATTAGTTCTCTTGATTGTGGTCCACAATAAAAGTATGGCTAGAATTTTGTAAAGAAACCATGTATGAATTTCTATAACTAATGGTTGTGTCTACTATTTTACCCCCTTAATATAATTGAGAAATGGGATAGATAATCATGGTTTTATTCATATGAAATTTACCATGGTTGGAGACATGTTGCATTTGGATTCTTGAATTCATCTCAATTGATTTGTTTGGTGTTTGTGCCTTGTGCACCTCAACACACACCTTTTGTTCCCCATGGTATCATTGATTTGTAAATGGTAGGCCCATGGCATGTCCATCTCACCAACACAAATACTTATGTGGAATAAAACTCTTCTTTGTATATTGATCTTACTTTACTGGTTGTAAGCCATGCAATATGCTGGTAAATAGTCGTGTCAACCAGAAGACTGATCAATTGACCCCCTAACAGTCAGATCAAAGAAATGATAGACAAGTCAACTAGGAGAAGGAAAAGTCTACTTTTCACAAGTCGTCTCGACTAATTATCTAGCAAGTCAAGTTGGAGGAAAATCAAGTCGACCAAGTCGATTTGACCCAAGTCGGGTCCATCAAGTTCAGTCAAATTGACCAGATGAAAACCCATTTGAACTGTGGGTGGATTTAGTCGACTTGGAAATTTTATAAGATTGATTAAGGGAGAGGAAAAAATCAATGGTGGAGATGAAACACTCAGAGACAAGTTGAGTCGACCAACAATGAAGAGTATATCTCAAAGGTTGAATTTAGAAACCAACTATGAAGGAAAACGTTTGGGGAGGTCATTTTAATAACCCATGGTTCATAAAAATTCCCAGGGAGATTTTGGAAACCTAGAGCAACCAAAAGGGTATGGAAGTCAATTTTTAACATTCACTGATAGAGAAAAATGTACAAAGGTCGACTTGAGAATTCACATATAGAGAAAAACATATAGAGGGAGAAATTGGTAGTAGGTGAATTGTCAAAACATGTATATGGTTCGTGGGTAGATAAAAAATTCTCTGACAACCCCAGACTTAAATATATAATACATATATGATTAATGGGCAAAGGAAAATGCCCTGGCAAGTAGAAAATGTGCCCAACAATAATAAACTATATGCGTAGGTGCTACCCAAAGAACAAAATGCATTAACTCACAGATATAAACATTTAAATGGGAATTTATTATGCTCAGGAAAAAATTACAAAGGGGTGAGTGATACATAAACTCTGTGTATTTTTACTCACTAAAATTACAAAATTGCATAGGCCCAGGCTCATAGAAACCTTCACTTAGAGTGAACATGAACATTAACTCCTTTTTCCACCAAAATTCAAGTAGGTTTCCCTCTTCAAGATTTTATTTTTGATATTGTCCTTCCTTTTTTCTCCTTGCCTCTCCCTTACATCCCCCTCTTTAATTCAACATTCATTGTTTTAATGCACTTCCTTTGGAAGGCCAACTATCACATGGTTAATTTCCACTTCCAATTTTTCCTAAAAGAGAAACATAAATAAATAATAATAATAATTAAAATTTTACAAAGTATATTGGGTGAGGTTCCAATTCAAATCACACCTCCTCATTTGCAAGATTTTGGTCCCAAAAATCTTCAACTCCCTTCAATATTCTTATTCGATCAACAAGAAGACTTTGGAAAATCTCAAAGAAATGATTCCTCCACTGTACGATAATAGTTAAGAGCTAAGTAGGGGATACCTTTGGAAAAACCATGTTGTCCTTCTCATGTCTGTGGATGACATTAACTACTAAAATAGGTTTTTGGAATACCACTTCTCCTTGGGTTGCAAGTTCCAACAACTCTTATTTCCCCTTGACCTCAAATCTCCAAGATTTCCTCTTGGTTGTCCAATTCTTGGGATGTAGTTATGGGTGAAGCCTCCAAAATTTTTCCTCCCAATGTCCAAACAGTTTGAAGTACTGGAAATAGTTCCTACATGGGATAATTCTCCTTCTAGAGTGCCAACAATCACTATCCTTATGACCCATTTTCTTTCAATAGAAACAAACTAGGACATAAATTTTCAGTCTTTGATGATGCTTGCTAGCTTGGTTGCTCGGTCTCCCAAGAATTGGAGAAATCATGGATGGTGGAATCATCTCTTTGTTTCCCTCTTCTATGATTATACAAGAAAATTTGAGTGGATTTCTACACAATCCTTTGTCCACTACCTTTTCCTCCATTGTTATAGCCTTAATTTCCACCCTATAGGGCAGAGAGGAAGTTATCAGAGGATTAAGCTAGAGTGCATATTTTTCCTAGGGCTTGACCCCTTTTGGATCCCTTTTTACCCCTTTTTAGGCATCCTCGCAGGACACCTAGAATACAAATAGGGAGGCCCTCTCACTACATACTAGTGGTTCAACCTGTGAGGCACTGTCAGATTTCTAGAATTAGGGAGTTACGAGGTGATAGGTGAGGGATGAGTTGGATATTCTAGAGACCACCAGGGACTCGAATGACGTGAATTCCTAGGTCCAAATCGAGGAGTTATGAGGTGATAGACGAGGGATGTGTTAGACCTTCTAGAGATCACCAGGGACTCGAATGATGTAAGTTCCTAGGCCTGGGCCTAAGAACTCACATCATTTGAGTCCCTGGTGGTCTATAGAAGTTCCAAATATTCCCTCATCTCTCACCTTGTAACTCCCTGATTCTAGAAGTCTAACAATGCCTCGTGGGTTGAACCACAAGTGTCCAGTGAGGGGTCCTAAAACGGGGTAAAAATGGCTCCAAAAGGGGTCAAACCCTAGGTAAAATTTGTACTCTAGATTTAATCCTTTGATAACTTCCTCTCTGGACTATAGGGTGGAAATTAAGTCTATAACATCCATGGGAATGGCTTCTTTTTTGGTTCCTCTTGCCTTGACGAAAGTGGTTTGAGATAAACTTTTGTTGGCTTATTGTCCACAGAATCCTAGAACTTCATGCTTGGGCCTCTTCCAAGCTACAATGGGAACCGAAATCCCTTATCCTTTATTTCATATCCCTTGGCCATCATAGCCCATTTTTCTCATGATCTTGGAACTGATTTCTCTAGTTTTCTTCTGAAAGTCACCAAAGGTATTTTGAGGTGAGTTCACCAATTTTTTCCTTTGTCATGGTACTAGCTTCGATATTGGAAATGGATGGGCCTTGTTTGGTCTCTTGGAAAGATAATTCTATCTTATTCAAGTCCTCTTCCTTTGTTTCCAAGTAATAGTATAGGTGAGTGGTGACCTCGGTGAAGATCGCCTCTTGCCAATTACCCAACTCAATGAATTTCTCCCCCAATTACAAGAGGTACAATCTTCTCTTGTCTAATTCTTCCCTCATTGCAGTGAAGGAGTCATGGAACTTGGTAATCTCTTTTTCCAAATTATCTACTCTTTGTCTCCAATACCAACTTTATTCTTGGATTTTCCTATTGAATTCTCTCAACTCTTCCAACTTATCCATGTTCAAGGCTTTTCCCATGGCAACGTCTTCAAGGCCCTTGGAAAACATGCTCTAATACCTTTTGATCCTTAAATGGCAGGCCTATGGCATGTCAGTCTCACCAACATGGATACATATGTGGAATAAAATTCTTCTTTCTATATTGATCTTCTTTGACTAGTTGTGAGCCTCGCAATATGCTGGTAAATAGTCGTGTCGACCAAAAGATGGATCAGTCGACCTCCCAATTGTCAGGTCGACGAAATGACATACAAGTCATCTGGGAGAAGGAAAAGTTGACTATCCACAATTCAGATCGATCAATTATCTAGCAAGTCAAGTCGAAGGAAAATTAATTCTACCAAGACAATTTCACCCAATTTGGGTCAACCAAGTCAACTCAAATCGACTAGATGAAAACCCAGTTGAACAATGGGTGGATCTAATCGACTTGGAAATTATAGGTGGTTGATTAAGGGAGAGGAAACAACCAATGGTGGAGTTGAAACTCTTATAGATGAGTTGGGTTGACCAAAAATGAAGAGTATATCTCAAAGGGATAGTTTGGCAACCAAATGTGAAGCAAAATGTTTGGGGAGGTGATTTTAATAACCCACAATGCATTAAATGCCTAGGGAAATTTTGGAAACCCAAAGAAACAAAAAATGTATGGAAGATGATTTTTAATATTCACTAATAAAGAAAAACATATAGAGGTTGACTTGAGCATCCACAATATAAAGAAAAATTTATAGATGGAGAAATTGGTAGTAGGTGAATTGTCAAAACGTGTATATGGTCCATGGGTAGCTAACAAACACCCCGACAACCCCAGAATTCAAGATATAACACATCTATGATTTATCGGCAAAGGAAAAGGCCTAAACAAGTAAAAAATGTGCCCAATAATAATAATCTATATGCACATGTGCTACCAGCTGAAAATTTACGTCAATGAAGTATGCATAGAGCACTACAACGCATAACAAAAGTACCCAAAGAACAAAATACATTAACTCACTGATATCAACATTTAAATGAGAATTTTATTGTTCTCGGGAGAAAATTACAAAGGGGTGAGTGATACATAGACTCTGTGTATTGTTACTTACTAATATTAAGAAATTGTAGAGGCCAAGGCTTAGAGACACCTTTGCTTAGAGTGAAAAGACACATTAACTCTAACTCCTTCATCCACCCAACTTCAATAAGGTTTCCCTCTTTGAAATTCTATTTCTTCTATTGTCCTTCCTTTTTTCTCCTTGCCTCTCCCTTCTATACCCCTCTTTGCTTCAGCGTTAATTCTTTTAATGCATTTCTTTTGGAAGGAGAACTTTTGCATGGTTCGTTTTCGCTTCCAAATTTTCCTAAAAGAGAAATGTAAATAAATAATAATAATCACAATTTTGCAAAGTATGTTGGGTGAGAATGCAATTTGGTTCAATAACCCCTTCCCTTATGATTTTGGTACTATCGATATTTGGGTGTATGGTTTACTTACAAAATGCGATCTTTGGTAGTATACTTCCTTTGGCAAAAAAATATTTGTAAATCATTTGTTTGGAATTGATATGCATAGAGAATGTTCTCATGGTTTCTTCGAAAATATATTTGAATGGGATATCAATCTAGAGGGAGCTATCAGATAGAGGGGTGATTCCCAAACCATATAAAATTCCCATTGAATTTCAATCAAGGAAAATACACCTATGTTCTCAAATTTATGATGAAGAGTTCAGGAATTGGTTTCTAAATTCATTCTTGAAAATCGACACCCAACTATATCTTTTAGTTGGAACCCTAGCCTCACCTACTATCGGTGAAATGCAAGAGAGTTTTAAATGGTGGTTGATGAATTTTCCTAGCGAGCAAATTGGTATGCATGTGCCATTGGTTCCATTTAATTTCTCTAGCATCGACAATGTCAAATTCCTTACCATCAATTCTTGTACATGCATTTACATCAACGATATGCAATTTCCTTCATATCAGTGAATGGTTAGAAAATTCATCGTCATTGATGGAAAATATTTTCTCATTGACTCTTAGAGCCATTTGTTCAATCAATGCCCCAATAGTTTCTTTGTTTTCAATGATTTTCCATAAGTTTCTCATTGGTTCTTTGACCGATTAATTGACACAACCGTAAATTTGTTCATCTATGCTTTGTACTTGTGTCCATTGACGCTTTGAATGATTTTTTCCTTCGATACTTCCTTAATTTTTTTCAATGGGTTTTTTTATTTGTGTCCATTGCCGCTTTGAATGATTCATCAACACTTCCATAAAATTGATTTATCACTTTGTAATTGTGTCCATAAATTCTCTAACCGATCAGTTCCTTTGCACTTTCTTAATTTTATAAAAAAGTTCATTGGCACTTTGTAATTGTGTTCATCGAAGATTTGAAAAATTCATTCCTTCACACACTCCACTATCAAAATGAAGATAAGGTATTTAGGTATGTTACATTTCATTAAATCACATGTTGCTTATATAGAATACGAAGTGAACTTTGGTTTCATCTTCTAAGAGGTCCAAATTTCTCTTCCTATTCACCTATGACTCTTCATATTTATCCTAAATAATATTTACAAAGAACCTCAATCCCTAAGTATTAGGTAACTAAAATCCCTCCCCCTTGATCCAAAGGGGTGTTTGTGAGTCCAAGCTTCATTCTGAACTTTTTTCAATTTTTCTCTTCCAATCACTTTGGTGAAGATGTCCATGATTTTCTCATTTGTGGAACAATGTCTCAAGTGAATATCCTTAGCCTCAACATGATATCAAATCAGATGGCACTTTGTGTTGACATTGTTGGTTCGATTATGGAATCTAGGATTTTTGGCCAACTTGATTGTAGAAGTATTTTCAACTAGAAGAGGAGTAGAATTCACTCGTTTCTCTTGTAAATATTCAAGTACTTTCCTGAGATACACAATCTCCTTTGTTTTTTTTGAAAGTGCCACATATTCTTCCTTTGTTTTGGAATATGTTGGAACTAACTATTTTTGTAATATCCAAGAGACAACTATAAATCCAAGACTCGTGATATAGCTTGAAGTTGACAATCCATTTTATTTATCCCCATCAAAGTCCAAATAAGAATATCCAATCAGGTTGAATTCACCCACCTTACAATACTTGAGTCCAAAGTCTTGAGTTCCCTATTGTTCCTGAGTCTATACTTAAGCTTAAAAGTACAGTGTCAAGGCATCCGGAAGTAGGTGAAAGATGTGTAAGAGGGTAATGTTTACCTTCGGTAAAGGAAACTAGGGAAGATTTCTACGTTGGCGTTGTCTAGCTTCCAACTGTTCCTGAGTAGTTATATCTTGTTCAATGGCTTCCCATGAACGTTCAAGTTCGTCCCGGTTATTAGCAGTTTTAAGGATTATGTCAAAAATGTTTAAAGCAATATGCATTTGGTTCGATAGTCCAGGTTCGATATTGAGTTGGGTTACTACAGGGACAGTCATAGAGGAATAGTAAGAATAGGAAAGATTCAAAGAGAGATTAAGTACTGTCTCGATTTGGTCGAAATAAAGAGAATTTTACGTTTAAAGAATAAAATTTGGAATGCAAATTGAAGGCTCTTTTCCATAACTGTATTATATTTTAATAAAAGGTGTGAGGTGAAGGAAAAACATTTAGCTTCATATAACGCAAGATTCCTGTCAAAGAGAAATCTCACATATAAACAGAAGAGGAAATTAGTAAGGAAATAACTGACATAGCACATAATATATATAGAATCCTGAAAGTACAAATTGGTCTTACACCCGCTGATAGCTGGTGCAGAGGAAAGACAATAAATACTTACATAAAATAGAAATCCTTTTGTTATAGTAGTGGTCGTACTAAGTTACAACAAAGCACATCAATTATGAATAATGGAATGAAATGAAACATGAAATATGAAGAAACAAACTTATAACACAGTCTGGATGGAATCGAGAATCTCCAAATTTGCTTATATTAAATTCTCGAATGCAAAAACTCTATTACCATCAATACCAAAAAGGTCCAGCCCTTCCTATTTTGTTCTGTGATGTATTTATACAACTTTACAGATCAGTTACAATCTCAACAGTTATACAAATTCGGTTACAACCGAGAGGAGCGCAATTGCTCCCTTTTTCATAATCTACCTTTACTTGGTGCCAGATGCTCTTCTTCGCGCTGATTCGATGCAAGCTAAACATTTTTCTACAAACTGAGATACGAGCCGTGAAGGCTCTGCTTGATAGCTGGCCTCGGCAAAGTAACATTCTTGGGCTAACTGTTGTAGCTTGTCCCCTATTTGTGCATCGACAATGTCGAGCGCACTTAATTGCGTGCTAGGTTTGAGCAAGTGCTTATCAACTTGAGCCATGTCCACCCTGTCCATATGAGAGATATCGGTCGAATCTCTCTCATCCTTTTCCTTCAGATCACATGAGATTTGTTCCACATTTATTTGCATTAATGCTTCTGCCTCACCTCGAATGTCAATATCTAACAGCTCACCATCTATGGAGTTAAAGGCTTCTTCTAAATATTGGGTTACCTTTTGGACTTGTTCTTTTCTCAGGGCAATGTTATGTTCCCAATATTTCAATAGAATATTTCCTCTGGTTTGTTCATGGATGGCAAGCCCAGGGACGACTGCCAAAAACCTGTTATTTGTGGTAATTACCGCATCCTGGAAAGCGACCCGAGCCGCTTCGGCCTCCCTTTCCCTGGTAGTTAGGTTCTTGGACACCTGATTCATCAACAAACAGTTCTCCCAAATCTCTTCTATCCTGGCAAGCAAATTCTGCTGTGCCGAAGATATTTTACTCCGAATCTCACTGGCTCGAGATTTAAATATGCCGATGTCTATTTATTTTCTCTCGGCGATTTCTACCCGAACCTGTAATTGTTCAATCAGATTTCTCTGTTGGCTTGCCTGCACTCTACCATCTCAGACCACTAACTGTGCTTGCTCAGGCTTGGTCTTGAGAATTTCTATTTCATTTTTGTCAGCTGCTCTGGCCTGTTCCATCTCCATGCTGGCTTGACCTTTAGCATTCTCTACGGCTGTAGCCAATCTAGCCTCGAGGGTCCTGATTAGACGATTTTTCCTTTTTAATTGGTTATTCAATTGCCCAATTGAGAATTGATTTGCCGAAGCATATGCCCCCAGCGTTCCCGTGATTTCAGTGGCGAGTTAGTCACTTTTCTTATTCTTTCCATCGGTCATGATTTTATATTTTTTCGCAGTGGATTCTCCTTCTTGATAGAACTCTCTTTTCATTACCACCATCCTCTTTTTATCAAAAAAGAATTCATTTGGAGGGAGTTCCTCTGATCTTATGGGCCTCAGTTCTTCATCAAGTATCCACCCTTCACCGACATTTCCCTGTGTTGACTGTAAGGGTGTGACCGAGGTGATAGGCTCTCCTATTTGTTTTTCCGAATCTCTTGGAGTACCGACGGGATTCTTCTCCTTTGGCGTACCTAGAGCCTCTATTTCAATCTCCTGCTTTTGTTGACCTGGTGGGCCTGGAATTTGTATTTCAACCTCAGAACTTTGTTCCTTTGGCAGGTCTGGAGTCTTCTCTTCTGCTTCAGGATTCTTCATTTGTTCACCTTCCTGGTGTTTTCCGAGGTCTGAAATTGCATCCTCAGAACCTTCAGCATCCTTCTGTTTCGCCTCGGAAACATCTAGGCTTACTCCTCTTAACAAAGCAGGAAGACAACTTCGTCTGTTTTCCTGAAATTTTAATACAGAGGCTGTGTCTTCGGGTGCTAAAGATCGAATCCGAACTAGCACTTCCCCATAATACCTCACCCCTAGGAAAATATCATCTGAGGGTGAACACTCGTGTTCAAACCTCTTCAGCCCACAATTAGCTAAATGGTTGCTTACAATTTTCTGAGGATCATGTTTTTTATACTCAATGGAGACCAAACTCAGGGTTTCCATGGCTGCAGCCTCGGCTTTGGCATGCCCGAAATCCAATAAAGAATAAGAATTTAGCCAAACTGGGAAAAACGGACATACCTTCTTTGAAGATTCTTTGAGCTCTTTACTCACTCCGCCAATCACTGTTTGTCGGGTGATCTCGCGATAAGCCAGCTTGTTGGGGATGAACAGTGGTAGTGCAAGCAGGGGAACAACAGCTCCGAAGACTTTGAAATAGGAAAACTCTGCTTCTACGTACTAGTCTGCTATACCACTCAGATTTGCAGCAATGTTGTCTGAGATACGAGGTGGCGAGTGACCAAAAATGGCGATGTGCAGGGGCACCATCACCCAGTTGAAAATTTCATAAATAAATTTGTCTGCTTTATTCTCCCACAGTTTGTCATGATACTCATGAACAGGTTTCTCTTGGGCTGGATTCCAAGCGCAGCTCATCAAAGGGAATGGTGTCATGGTACATATTGCGTCCATGATATACACAGACATGAAAAATGTGGATGGTCCTCCGCTCGCCTTCTACTCCCGATACTCTGTGACCTGGTTGGCCAAACTGTCCGAGAGTATCTTTTCCCAATTAAATGAGCAACCTTCTTCGAACCTAAACATGAGAGGCACCCATGCAATGTAGAAATGCGTCGTGTCCTCCCTTCTGAATAATCAGCATGTCATCATTGCCACATACTTATACTGTGGCTCCAAAGAAGCGATAGAATATACACCCTAGTCATTTGCTCTGAATTTCGCGGCGAGCGAAACCCAATCTTTAATCAAACCGGGCATGGTTTTGTCGTACTGGGTGCACTCTTTCTCTTTGAATTCCTCCAGGAACTCGGCACCATATGTATATTCAGATGCTGTCGGGAGCTTATACATGGTTTGGATGTGTTCCGGTCTAAAAGCCCCGACCGTGACCCATCGTTCGTTCATGATGGTTCTGGTGGGTAGGTCTATGTGATCGAACGCCCATCGGATCATATCATAATATGGGAGAAAATGTGGTCTGGTTGCTACCTTGTGCATTCCAGATTGAACAATGATCTTGTATTTAGTGTTCAAATCGTCCTTTTCATTGCCATTGGAGTCTGAATAATTCACCAAGTCAGTTTGTAGAATATCTAAAACGAACGACCAGCTAGGGACTGAGTCGAAACTCTGGGGTGAAGTGTCGGAGATATTATCTGTGCCTTGCACTGCAATCTCGACATTCGCCTTTGCTGCTTTCCGTGGAGCCATAGCTGAAACTTGCGTTTTTTCCCTTCTGTGATAAACCTGCGTATACATGCAGAAATTAGTTCACTTGGAAAATGACGAGCTCTGCGTGCTTGTGAAAATGTATAATGAAATGTAGCTATTGCATATATTTGAAAAAGCGGTACCTTTCAAAATCGATCTGTCAATTCAAAATTAGAAATAAATTTATGTCGTAAAAATCCGATCTTACACATAGATTTACCTTATCCTCCCATTAATGTCATAACTTTTGGTGGTTTGACAGTCATTCGGAGTATGGAGAGAAAATAGCTACCTCGAGAAATGTGCAAGCCTCTATGCGCAGGACATATTTTACCTTATTTTAAATTATCGAAACTTAGCAAGGTTCATAACTTTCTCGCTGTTCGCTGCATCGTGGATTTTCCTTTGACAATTTGAGTCTTCAACTCGCGAGACTGCGAGGTCTGATTTTGTTTAATTAATAGTAAGCAGGATTTGGAGTATTATTAATTTCATAATCAATTTATTCTCCATATCGCGACTCGGGACTTCGAAGACCATTCTTTGGGAGATTAGTATGCCGAATCGTGAAACTGTGATATGGCGATAATTAAGACTCAATTAGGGGGAAGAAAATCTTATATTAGGAAATTAATTAATCGTTCTATAATTACGTCGCGACTTCATGAATCGGGGTTTTAAACGGCGTAACTTTATAAAAGATAGTGCCGAGTGGCGAAACGTCGAGAATAGATTTAACCATGGTTAGTCCCTTTTTGCCTTTGATCATTGACCAGGGTTAGCCGGAAAGAACCTCGTGTTCTTAGCTCTCGGAGCTGTAGACACAAAAAATCGAACTTGGCGAATGCCGAGGCGCGAAACCCCAACGACGTCTAATCACTGAGTTAAAATATTTGACCCTGGTTACTATCTTGAGTGAAAATTTTAAACGAGTTCGTTGTTTCGCGACTCGGGATGTATGAATTTATGAGTTATATTTTCTGGCCTGCAAGATGCCAAAGTAAAACAAAAAGATTGACATTCTTATGAAAGTGGATTTATTTCGAGAGTAGAGCAAGCATCACTGCTTAATCGACAAGGTTTCAGAGCTTTCAAAGTGTCGGGGGAAAAAATCAAAGACCATCTTTAGATTTCAAGTCTAAAAAATTGAAAAATGTGAAGGCTTAACAAAAAACAAGGGCGGCTCCAACATAGGCTCCAACTAGGTATCCCGCCTTCCTGTGAGGTAGGAAGAACAGTAGATCACGTGCCAATATTGGGTAATGGAGTCATAAGCTAGAATAGGTAGAAAAAATTCCAAGGAAAAAGGATCGAAAGGGGGGAAAGTCTCTGCTCTTTACCTTGAGAGTTTTTTTTCAAAATCATATACTCTTTCTAAACACAGTTGTATTCCCTTTCACAATTTTCTCTTTCCCACTACTAACTTTGGTTATGTTTTAAGACAGTCGAAACAACCCTAGGAGATTCAACAGATCTTGTGATTCTCAGCTTGCTTTGAAAATCAGATTATATATATTTTTTAAAAATGGGAAGTCTCGTCTGAATTGGGATGTTGATCAGGTTTTTAGAAAGCATTGGTTACCAGAGTATAGTGATATTGTTGTATAATAGCCTTACAAATATCTCAGACATTGCTTCACTGCCAGTGAGCCTGTTCAGTACCCCGGTGAAGTTGTCTGGCCCCTTTCACTGAATTTCCTTTCACCACTTCAGAAAATATTTATGCATTTAAATGATGAGACGAGGGCAATCATTTCTGAATTTCCTTTCATCGTCTCCTGGACTAGGTGGGGGCAATCATTTCTGAATTTCCTTTCACCAACTGTCTTATAATTTACTTTTAAAGCACTAAGATGGGGGCAATTAGTTTGTATCAAGGATGATATCTGTGTAATATTTTGTATCAGAGGTCTGTCAACTTATTTTGATTACTCGGTATCAATCTTCCTTTGACCTTCACAACACCTTCGTTCTTAGGGAGACAGGGGAAAATAATATTTTTTTAAGGGGCATCCGGTTTGAGAAAGCTTTGATTCTACCGATGCTATTGAAAAACCTAGGAAAGTTAGGATCGCTCTAAATGTTCCTTCGCTTAGAAGGAGATCAAATAGTTGTGAAGACTAGATTTTCTATCAAGATCTATTTCAAAACCACTGAGGTTTAAAAAAAAATACTTTTATCCCTTCGCAATGACTCAGGAAGACAGTGACTTGCTAAAAGTTAGAACCGAAGATAGGCAGGATACAAGGCAGCGATTCAATGACTTAATATACAAAAGGGTCAAAACAGTTCGGGACTGGCTCTCGTAGATCTTTGGGGACAATTGTTATGACTGACTGTTTTTAGATTTAGTGTATTCTTTCAAATCATTTTAACTTGAAAATTATCAAGCCAACAATAATCCTGTTATCTAACCCTTATATTTGTTTGAACAATGTTACCTTAGTTTTCTTTAACAGTTTTTCATAACTAGTGTATTGAGAAAGCTCACCTCTATATTTACTTTTCACTTTCTTTGTGCATTATGAAACTATTCTAGGTATCACCTGTTTTGTGTCGCTCTATTTCTGACACCTACCTGCAAATTATTTTTCCTGCTAGTTTTTTCTACAGCTAAGATCCTGTAAAAAGCAAATGCGAATCTTATTAGAAATGTGTCGAGAGTTTAGGAACAAAAAACCAAAAATTTAAAAGTAAATGTTCAAGTGAAAATATATGTATGTACAAACATGAAATTTATTTATTTACGATTTTTTTTTTATTTTTTTTATTTTTTAACAAACATTATGTCATGTAATGTTTCAGATATCGCCCGTTGACAGGGGTGCTGAGGACTTCTCCGTCGATGTTCTCCAACAGGAAGGAGTTTTTCCCTTCCGAAGCTGAGACCCTGAATGGTCCATACCAGATGTGGTCAAATTTACCATGCTTCGCGGCTTCTTCCCTTCTCGTATCCCATCTTAATACTAAGTCGCCTGGGAGGAATTCTTTGTCTTTTGCCTTGAGATCGAACAATGCTTTCATATTGTCCTGGTACTTCTACATTTTCTCATCAACCTCCACTCTATGTTGTTGAACCTCGATCAGTTGGTTAATTCTCCTAGTTACATGATTGGGTTCTTCATTCTGATCCTTCCATAACTTCATTACTAGCAACGTTAAGTTTATAGGTAGAACCGCTTCTGTCCCATAGACCATTTGAAACGGTGAAATGTTGATAGAACTTTTAGTGCTGATGTGGTTTTCCCACAATGCGTACTTCAAGTGCACATGCCAGGACCTTTTATTTTCATCTAGTACTTTCTTGATTATGTTTACCAGGCTCTTGTTGGATGATTCGGCCAGCCCGTTTCCCTGGGGGTAATAAGCAGTGGAATGGCCGAGAACGATATTGCACTTATGACAGAAGCTAATCATAGCCATGGACTTGAAGGCTTGGGCATTGTCGGTAACAATCTTTCGGGGACAACCGAATCTTGACAAGATATTATCTTCCAAGAAATCGATTACCACTGAGTCTGTTGCCCTTTTGGTTGCAATGGCTTCCACCCACTTAGTAAAATAATCGGTAGCTGTTAGAATCCATTTATGCTGAGCGCTGGAGTGGGGATTAATTTTCCCTATAAAATCTAGACCCCATTGTTGAAATGGAGCTTCATTTTTTACTGGAACGAGTGGCAGTGCAGGGAGTTTCTGTTTACCAGCGAATATTTGACACGGGTTGCAGGCACGCACTTTGGCGTTGACGTCCGAAAATAGTTTCAGCCAATAGTAACCGGCCCTCAAGATCTTGTAGGTTGTGGCTCTCCATGCATGATGTCCTCCACAGACTCCTTCATGAAATTCTTCTATAACCCGTGGAGTTTCCGACTCAACCAAACAGACTAGTAGGAACCAGAGTGGATCCTTCCAGTATAGTTGATTTTCGACGATGCAATATTTTACAGCATGGAGTTTTAAAGTTCTGCATTTGGCTGGTGATAGTCCAATTGGACATTTCAGGTTTAACAAGTAGAACACTATGTCTTTATACCAGCCTGACGATATCTACTTTACTTCGACCTTGCTGGGATCTGTCTGGTCATTCAGCTCGTGCAGGTGTGCGTCTTCGTCTTCCCCTTGGAGGCAATTAATATCAAGAGCTGTAAGGTTCGACTCAGCCAAGAGTTTGACCAAACCCTGCCCCTTAATCAATTTAGTCGGCTTGACCTCCAGATCAAATTATTGTATTTTAGCGAGCCAATGTCCTCATTTTCCGTCGCTATCTGGCTATACCAATATATTTTTCACAACACTGGTTGGCACGTACGTGATAATTTTTGAATGTAGTACATAGGTTCTGAATGCTTTTAGAGATTTCACCATTGTGTACACCTGTTTTTCTAATATGTCATACTTTAGTTCGGCGTATCTAAGGCTCTTGCTAAAAAACACGATCGGTCATTCGAATCCTTCATCATCTTTTTACAGGAGCGTCGTGGTGATAGTATGCTCAGAAGCAAACAAGAAGATAAGGAAATCTTTCAAGTAATCCGAGCTTGCTAACACAGGTGACTCGCTGATGAATTTCTTAATATGCACGAATGATGCTTTAGCCTCAGTCGTCAAATTTACTCTACTATCTTTCTTCAACATTCCTGTGATCAATTTGACAATCTCAACAAAATTGGGGATAAACCTTCATAAAAAAATTATTGTACCTAAGAAAGATTGAATTTCTTTTATGTTTCTAGGAATATTTATAGTTTCTATTGCTTCAATCCTCTTAGGATCAATCCTGATCCCATCCTTAGATACGATATGCCCCAGAAGCTTACCTTCCCGCATAGCCAAATGTGATTTCTTTGGGTTCAAAGACAGACCATAGCTGAGGCATTTTTTGAAAGTCTGTTTTAGATGGATCAAATGTTCTTCATCGGTTTTAGAGAAAACCATCAAATCGTCGAGGTAGATGACTATGAACTTGTCTCTTTCTCCTATGAAAGCGATATCCATAGCGCGCTAAAATGTAGCCCCTGCATTCATCAAACCAAACGACATTTTATCATACATGAATGTACCCCAGGGTGTGGTGAAAGTAGTTTTTTCTCTGTCTTGCTCATTCATGGCGATTTGGTTATAACCAGAGAACCCATCTATCATAGACATTCAATTTTCTCCCACTACCTTTTCTAGGACATGGTCGATTTTGGGGAGTAGATAATTATCCTTGAGAGAACACTTATTCAAGTTTTAGAAATCCATGCACAGTCTGATTTCTCCGTTCTTTTTCCTAACCGGGACCAAATTTTCCACCCAGTCTGAGTACCTCAGAGGTACGATTATTTTCGCATGTAAAAGCTTCTTAACTTCCTTTTCAATCATGGGCAACAAAATGGGGTTAATTTGCCTAAGTTTTTGCCTAAACGGTTTGACCCTGGGCATCAAAGGTATCCTGTGGTCGATTATGGAAGTGTCATACGTTCTAAGCTCATCATAAGACCAGGCGAAAACATCTTTGTACTGTCTGAGTAAGTCTCTGTACTGAAATTTTACTTTGGGAGGGAGGAATTTAGATATCTTTACTATCCTGGACTCTTTCTCAGTTCCTATATTGCAGTCTTCCACTTCTTCTGGTTGGGGCTGCAAAGTGGATTTCACAGGTACGTCGTTCTCATCGAACAGTCTTTCTAGAGGAATTAATCCTTTCGGAATTTGGTTGCTTTTAAGGACCAACATACGATGATCCACTATTTTTTCTCGGAAGGTTTCAGGATCTTCCCCCTCTTGCATAATCCATATTGGGTCATTTTGATTCTCTTGGTCTGGATGAGTTTCAGAGAACTCACCTACTGCTATAAGAAATTTGTTGATTTGTTCGTCATCTTCAAAGACCTGCCAGTGTCGGATATTATCTGGTATAGAGGGTTTGTATCTGATTTCAATGTGATACTTCAGTTTGACGGTCATGGGAGGAGAAAAGGTCGAAGCTGCTTTGGCCAATGCGTCGACATGTAGATTCTCTATGCGAGGGATAAAATGGACCTTTATAGATGAGAAAAAGTTCTCCATCAAATCCCAAGCACAATTTTTGTATGTTCTTAGTCTGGGATGCTTGGCTAGGTACTGATGGTTTATCTGTTTAACTATTAGCTCTACGTCACCATAAACTTCCAGGTTATTTATATTTAGCCTTTTCACAGTCTCTAATCATAAAATCAATGCTTCATATTCGCATACGTTGTTAGAGCAATCTATGTCCCACTGTAGTCGGTAAGAGAAAGGAACAATGAATTTACCTTCGGGAGCCACTAAGAGAACTCCCGCACCTGCCCCTTCAAAACATAAGGCACCATCGAAATACATTTTCCAAACTCCTGTATTACACAGCTCTTATGTCAAATGGCTTGTCTCTTCTTGCTTCATGTCTAGTTCCTCTATACACCCATCCAAACCATCATCGAAAGACAAGATGAAATTCCCTAGATCCTGATCTGCGACGTAAATGGGAAAATTATCTGGGTTTTGAGGGTCACTGACTATATACGCTAATCTTGTTTCCCTGTACAAACGAGTGAACTGACCATCAAAAATAGGGATTGTGGCATATGTCATGTCCAACTGTAGAGAACCCCCCAACTTAGCTCCCCATGATCTAGATAACAGCATGCCATACTTGGGAGGAATATCTGCGATAACCACATCCATCAGGACACTCTTGACTAGGACCCGAGCCAGGTTAACTACCAGATCTTTTATCATTCCCATACATTTAACCTTTCTCAAATCAAAAGAGTACAGATTTCCATAAGGTCTTGTTATCTGGAGACCCAACCTTTCCATTATAATCTTGGGCATAATGTTATGGGAAGCCCCAGAGTCTAACATACAATTATGCAGCAACTGATCATGTATATTCAGGGTGATATAAAAGGGAGCGATGTTGTCTTTGGAGCCCTCAAAATGAGGGCCAAAGGTGATGTTAGGTCTGTCATCTTCTAGGTTGATAATGTCAGACTGACTTTCTATCTCATAGACACCCATCGCTTTGGCAATTTGCTTCCGATAAGTGGGATTTTTTGCTAATTCTACCAAGGGAATCGGTATCTTAATTTTGTTTAACTCATTTTCAAAACTGAAGGATGTGTTTACCTTGTCCATTTCCTTGGTTGAGACCTCCGAGTTTTTTATTTCCAACTTACTTGTTTGGATCACTTTATCACTCGTGATCGTATTTGAAGACGTAACCTTATCTACTGGTCCGGTTTCTTGTGTTTGAGTTTCAACTTTTTTCGCCTCGGACTCTTGAGTGCTTGCTACCTTGGTCTTGTTGCTGGGTAACAAGGTCTCTTCCGAAGGAGGTTCATCAACTTGCCTTTTTTGAAGGATTTTCTTAGGTTGATTCATTGAGGTGGGTTTACCCTTAGATCTTAGGTTGTACTTTGGTTGAAACTCGGCTATTATCATCTCTGTTTCTGGTTGAGATACACAGGGATCAGTGTGATCACCTTCTTCATCCTCATTAGTCGGTTGTGGGGTGTTCAAAGATTTTTCATAGTCTTCACGAGTTAGATATGGCTACGAACAGTCATCACCGAAATTTGCGACTTCATCTTCCGAATCTCCGAAATCTTGGAGGTCGTTTACCCCTATATAATTTTCATTTTTTAGTGGAGCTTGTATTTTTTGCTCTTCGTTCTTTATTTGTCTCTGTTGATTTTGTGGATTTGGGTTTCTTCTGAAGTCCTTTTTATTAGAAGAATCAGCTTTAAACTGGTCCAACTCCATCCTAGAGATTTTGTTAGAAAGTTCTTTAATTATTCGGGCGATATCATCTACTTTGTCATCAGTGTATCTATTTGAGCCCAAAGGACCCGCTGGTTCTCTATAGCGTCTATTCTCGTGGTTTATTGTTTCTACTTTAGCCTTTAATTTTCTTGAAGCCATCATATTAAATTCTATTTTGACCGCATCCTCTTGCAATCTATTTAGGGTGGCTTCTCTTCTTTCTTGTAAAAGTTGTGCGAAATCTAGCTCAAAAGCTCCCGCGAAGGTTACTTTGGCTGAGGGTTCAGAGGGTTTAATTGCGGTTGGAATCTTATTATATAGTTTGTTGAACCTCGGAATAAATTCCATAACTGTTTCTGATTTCTTTTTCTTTAGGGACCCAAAATCGGTAAGATAATATAAGTGGTCTTTTTGCTCTCCCCATTGTCTAAGGAAAGCATCTTCTAAAGCGTCATATGACAGGATAGAAGCTGCAAGGAGGCTCTGAAACCAAGTTTGGACCTGTCCTTCAAAGGTCTAGACAAGTAGTCTCAAATAGACATCTTCGTGCTCGATACCAAAGACATCTACGAATTGGTCAAAGAAATTTATATGCTCGGCTGCGGTTAGATCTCCCTCCCCAGTGAACTTAGGAAGATTTTTGATGGAGTTTTCAGGAAGATCATGTAGGGGGACGGGAAAAACTAGGGGAGCATATCTCGCTACTACTTTAGCAAATACTCTGGGAGGGGGGACAAGCCCTTGACCTCCACCTCCTCCTCCAGGAGCACCTCCACCACCTCCTCCGGTGGATACCATCAATTATGGTGGGGAAACAGGCGAGACTGGGGAATTCAGTTGAAGAAAAGATGGTATGTCAACTATCGATAGACTTTCAAAAGGATCTTTTCCCTTGTGTATGGATGGGAAAGTCTGATGAATCTCACTCCTAACTTTAGAGCAGTTTGTTGTCTGATCTCGGGTATCAAACATAGGACCGCGTGAAGTAGAAGGTTCTGAATGGTATTTATTCTTTAAAAAAATTTCAGGATTATTAACAGGCCTGATCAGCTTACCATCCAGGTTCTGTCTGGTACTCCTTCTAAGGAATGCCAGTTTTTTTTTTTTTTTCGTGGAGTCGCCAAGTGAAAGATTAAAAAAGCCTTAAAATTGTGTGTACTCTATGTTCACTATCAAGGAGTAACACTTTCAATGAAATAAATGTCGTTTTCCCATGGAAAAGATTTCGTAACTTCATTCCCCGGCAACGGATCTAGAAAGATGTTGTTCCTGAGTCTGTACTTAAGGCTTAAAAGTACAGTGTCAAGGCATCCAGAAGTAGGTGAAAGATGTGTAAGAGGGTAATGTTTACCTTCGGTAAAGGAAACTAGGGAAGATTTCTACGTTGGCATTGTCTAGCTTCCAACTGTTCCTGAGTAGTTATATCTTGTTCAATGGCTGCCCATGAATGTTCAAGTTCGTCCCAGTTATTAGTAGTTTTAAGGATTATGTCAAAAAGGTTTAAAGCAATATGCGTTTGGTTCGATAATCTAGGTTCGATATTGGGTTGGGTTACTGCAGGGACAGTCATAGAGGAATAGTAAAAGTAGGAAATATTCAAAGAGAGATTAAGTACTGTCTCGATTTGGTCGAAATAAAGAGAATTTTACGTTTAAAGAATAAAATTTGGAATGCAAATTGAAGGCTCTTTTTCGTAACTGTATTATATTTTAATAAAAGGTGTGAGGTGAAGGAAAAACATTTAGCTGGATATAACGCAAGATTCCTGTCAAAGAGAAAACTCACATATAAACAGAAGAGGAAATTAGTAAGGAAATAACTGACATAGCACAGAATATATATAGAATCCTGAAAGTACAAATTGGTCTTACACCCGCTGATAGCTGGTGCAAAGGAAAGACAATAAATACTTACAGAAAACATAAGTCCTTTTGTTATAGTAGTGGTCGTACTAAGTTACAACAAAGCACATCAATTATGAATAATGGAATGAAATGAAACATGAAATACGAAGAAACAAACTTGTAACACAGTCTGGACGGAATCGAGAATCTCCAAATTTGCTTATATTAACTTCTCGAATGTAAAAACTCTATTACCATCAATACCAAAAAGGTCCAGCCCTTCTTATTTTGTTTTGTGATGTATTTATACAATTTTACAGATCAGTTACAATCTCAATGGTTACACAAATTCAATTACAACCGAGAGGAGAGCAATTGCTCCCTTTTTCATAATCTACCTTTACTTGGTGCCAGATGCTCTTCTTCGCGCTGATTCGGTGCAGGCTAAACATTTTTCTACAAACTGAGATATGAGCCGTGAAGGCTCTGCTTGACAGCTGGCCTCGGCGAAGTAACATTCTTGGGATAATTGTTGTAGCTTGTCCCCTATTTGTGCATCGACAATGTCGAGGGCACTTAATTGTGCCCTAGGTTTGAGCAAGTGCTTATCAACTTGAGCCATGTACACCCTGTCCGTCTAAGAGATATCAGCCGAATCTCTCTCATCCTTTTCCTTCAGATCGCGTGAGATCTGTTCCACATTTATTTGCATTAATGCTTCTACCTCATCTCGGATGTCAATATCTAACAACTCACCATCTATGGAGTTAAAGGATTCTTCTAAAGAGTGGGTTACCTTTTGGACTTGTTCTTTTCCCAGGGCAATGTTATGTTCCCAATATTTCAATAGAATATTGCCTCTGGTTTGTTCAAGGATGGCAAGCCCAGGGATGACTACCAAAAACCTGTTATTTGTGGTAATTACCGCATCATGGAAAGTGACCCGAGATGCTTCAGCCTCCCTTTCCCTGGCAGTCAGGTTCTTGGACACCCGATTCATCAACAAACAGTTCTCCCGGATCTCTCCTATCCTGGCAAGCAAATTCTGTTGTGCCGAAGAGATTTTACTCCGAATCTCACTGGCTTGAGATTTAAATATGTCGATGTCTATTTCTTTGCTCTTGGCGATTTCTACACGAACCTGTAATTGTTCAATCAGATTTCTCTGTTGGCTTTCTTGCACTCTACCATATTGGACCACTAACTGTGCTTGCTCAAGCTTTCTCTTGAGCATTTCTATTTCATTTTTGTCAGCTTCTCTGGCCTGTTCCATCTCCATGCTGGCTTGACCTTTAGCATTCTCTGCAGCTGTAGCCAATCTAGCCTTGAGGGTCCTGATTAGATGATTTTTCCTTTTTAATTGGTTATTCAATTGCCCAAATGAGAATTGATTTTCTGAAGCATATGCCCCCAGTGTTCCCGCGATTTCAGTGGCGAGTTGGTCACTTTTCTTATTCTTTCCATCGGTCATGATTTTATATTTTTTCGCAGTGGATTCTCCTTCTTGATCGAACTCTCTTTTCACTACCGCCTTCCTCTTTTTATCAAAAAATAATTCATTTGGAGGGAGTTCCTCTGATCTTGTGGGCCTCAGTTCTTCATCAAATATCCACCCTTCACCGACATTTCCCTGTGCTGACTGTAAGGGTGTGACCGAGGTGATAGGCTCTCCTATTTGTTTTGCCGAATCTCTTGGAGTACCGGTGGGATTCTGCTCCTTTGGCGTACCTAGAGCCTCTGTTTCAGTCTCCTGCTTTTGTTGACCTGGTGGGCCTGGAGTTTTTATTTCAGCCTCCGAACTCTGTTCCTTTGGAGGGTCTGGAGTCTTCTCTTCTGCTTCAGGATTCTTCATTTGTTCACCTTCCTGGTGTTTTTCGAGGTCTAAAATTGTGTCCTCAGAACCTTCAGTATCCTTCTGTTTCACCTCGAAAATATCTGGGCTTACTCCTCGTAACACAACAGGAAGATAACTTTGCCTGTTTTCCTGAAATTTTAATACAGAGGCCATGTCTTCAGGTGCTAAAGATCGAATATGAACTAGCACTTCCCCATAAGACCTTGCCCCTAGGAAAATATCATCCGAGGGTTAACACTCATGTTCAAACCTCTTCAGCCCACAATTAGCTAAATGGTTGCTTACAATTTTCTAAGGATCATGTTTTTTATACTCAATGGAGACCAAACTCAGGGTTTCCAGGGCTGCAGCCTCGACTTTGGCATGCCCGAAATCCAATAAAGAATAAGAATTTAGCCGAACTGGGAAAAACGGCCATACCTTCTTCAAAGATGCTTTGAGTTCTTTACTCACTCTGCCAATCACTGTTTGTCGGGCGATATCGCAACAAGCCAGCTTGTCGGGGATGAACAGTGGTAGTGCAAGCAGGGGAACAACAGCTCCGAAGACTCTGAAATAGGAAAACTCTGCTTCTACGTTCCAGTCCGCTATACCACTCAGATTTGCAGCAATGTTGTCTGAGATACAAGGTGGCGAGCGACCAAAAATGGCGATGTGCAGGGGCACCATCACCCAGTTGAAAATTTCATAAATAAATTTGTCTGCTTTATTCTCCCACAGTTTGTCGTGATACTCATGAACAGGTTTATCTTGGGCTGGATTCCAAGCCCAGCTCATCAAAGGGAATGGTGTCATGGTACATACCACGTCCATGATATTCACAGACATGAAAAATGTGGATGGTCCTCCACTTTCCTTCTGCTCCCAATACTCTGTGACCCGGTTGGCCAAACTGTCCGAGAGTATCTTTTCCCAAGTAAATGAGCAACCTTCTACGACCCTAAACATGAGAGGCACCCATGCAATGTAGAAATGCATCGTGTCCTCACTTTCAAATAATCGACATGTCATCATTGCCACATACTTATACTGTGGCTCCAAAGAAGCGATAGAATATATGCCCTGGTCATTTGCTTTGAATTTCGCGGCGCGCGAAACCCAATCTTTAATCAAACTGGGCATGGTTTTGTCATACTGGGTGCACTCTTTCTCTTTGAATTCCTCCAGGAACTCGGCACCATATGTATATTCAGATGTTGTCGGGATCTTATACATGGTTTGGATGTGTTCCAGTCTAAAAGTCCTGACTGTGACCCGTCGTTCATTCATGATGGTTCTGGTGGGTAGGTCTATGTGATCCAATGCCCATCGGATCATATCATAATATGGGAGCAACCTTGGTCTGGTTTCTACCTTGTGCATTCTAGATTGAACAACGATCTTGTATTTAGTGTTCAAATCGTACTTTTCATTGCCATCGGAGTCTGAATAATTCACCAAGTAAGTTTGCAGAATATCTGAAACGAACGACCAGCTAGGGACCAAGTTGACACTCTAGGGTGAAGTGTCGGAGATATTATCCATGCCTTGCGCTGTAATCTCGACATTCGCCTTTGCTGCTTTCCGTGGAGCCATAGCTGGAAATTGCGTTTTTTCCCTTCCGTGATAAACCTGCATATACATGCAGAAATTAGTTCACTCGAAAAATGATGAGCTCTGCGTTCTTATGAAAATGTATAATGAAACGTAACTATTGCATATATTTGAAAAAATGGTACCTTTCAAAATTGATCTGTCAATTCAAAATTAGAAATAAATTTATGCTGTAAAAATTTGATCTTACACATAGATTTACCTTATCCTCCCATTAATGTCATAAATTTTGGCGGTTTGACAGTCAGTCGGAGTATGGAAAGAAAATAGCTACCTCGGGAAACGTGCAAGCCTCGATGAAGGGGACATATTTTACCTTATTTTAAATTATCGAAACTTAGCAAGGTTCATAACTTTCTCGCTATTCGCTGCATCATGGATTTTCCTTTGACAATTTGAGTCTTCAACTCGCAAGACTGCGAGGTCCGATTTTGCTTAATTAATAGTAATCGGGATTTGGAGTATTATTAATTTTATAATCAATTTATTTTCCATATCGCGACTCGGGACTTCGAAGACCATTCTTTGGGAGATTAGTATGCCGAATCGTGAAACTGCGATATGGCGATAATTAAGACTCAATTAGGGGGAAGAAAATCTTAGATTAGGCAATTAATTAATCACACTATAATTACGTCGCGACTTCATGAATCGGGGTTTTAAACGGTGTAACTTTCTAAAAGATAGTGCCGAGTGGCGAAACGCCGAGAATAGATTTAACCATGGTTAGTCCCTTTTTGCCTTTGATCATTGACCAGGGTTAGCCCGAAAGAACCTCGTGTTGTTGGCTCTCGGAGCCGTAGACACAAAAAATCGAACTTGGCGAACGCTGAGGCGCGAAACCACGACGACGTCTAATCACTGAGTTAAAAGATTTGACCCTGGTTACTATCTTGAGTGAAAATTTGAAACGAGTTCACCGTTTCGCGACTCGAGACGTATGAATTTATGAGTTATATTATCTAGCCTGCGAGATGTCGAAGTAAAACAAAAAGATTGACATTCTTACGAAAGTGGATTTATTTCGAGAGTAGAGAAAGCATCGCTGCTTAATCGAAAAGGTTTCAGAGCTTTCAAAGTGTCAATGGAAAAAATCAAAGACCATCTTTAGATATCAAGTCTAAAAAATTGAAAAATGTGAAGGGTTAACAAAAAACAGGGGTGGCTCCAACATTCCCTTCAAGTATTTTAGGACTTTTTTGTAGCAGAGCAATGTCCTTCACCGGTTTTTTTCATGAAACTAGAAATAATCCCAACAACAAATGAAATATTTGATTTGTTGGTGGTAAGGTAGATAATATTTTGCACAAGTGATTTTTACTTGGTTACATCCTCAAATCGATTCCCTTCTTTTTATGTGATATTCAAATTCTATTCCATTAGAGTAGAGACAAGGTTATACTCAACCATGCCAAACTTGTTCAATAATTTTCCAATGTACTTATTTTGGGAGATGAATATGTGTTTTCAATTTTGAGTCCCTTTAATTCCCAAATAGTAGTGAAGATGTCTCAAATCAGTTATCTCGAATCATTTCTTCGACTTTTTATTTATGGATGGAATATATATTTCAGTGTTCCCTATTTTCAATAGATCATCTACATACACTACAAAATATATAAAAAAAATTCTAGCTTTCTTGATAAGCAAAGTTGCATCATCAAGATTAAAGTGCTTTAAATTCAATTTCAAAAGCTAATCAGTTAGCTTTTCATACCAGGCTTGTAGTTCTTTTTTCATGCCATATAAGGATTTAATGAGTTTGCATATTTTATGTTCCTATCCATTCAAAAAAAAAACATTATGGATGATACATGAAGACATTCTCTTTCAAGTATCCATTCAAGAATGCAATCTTCACATCCGTTTGATGAAATTTCCATCCATTATGTGCTCCCAAGGAAAATAGAATATGAATGGTAGTCCATTTTGTTGTGGGAGAAAATGTATTCTCATAATCAATACCTTATTTCTATGAAAATCCTTTTTCCATCAACCTCACTTTGTGCTTGTCAAGTGACAGGTGCTCAGACATATTTGTAGCACCCGTCCAATACTTGTTGTGAACCCTTTTTCCCGTTTCCATTCCATCTTAATACAATTGCGTTCACAATGAAGCATTTTTTTCAAGGTGTAATTATTCTCTCAACATGCCATTTTAATACTTATTCTTATGCATTTTCAGGAGATTATCACCTCTTTTGCTAACAATGGTATATAGAAAAAAAGATGCACAACTACCTTCCCAACACATGAGTTACAACTGTTGAGTATGAGATACTATAACTCCTTGGTTGAACATAGCTACTAAAAATATGGGTTTCTAACACTGTTGTTGTGACTCTTGTTGTTGTTGCAATTCTTAGTGTTGCAACTCTTGTCATTGCTACAACTTTTAGTGTTGCGACTCTTGTTGTGTTGTGACTCGTGCCTCACCGTTTCTGTAACTCTCACTATAGGATTGTTGTTGCAACTCACTACTACTGTGACTGTTACACATTATTTTCTTCATCCCTATGATTGTTAATGATGTAAACCTATCTGTTGCCTTCAGAGGGATCAGTGGACTGAGTTCCTAAAGAGAGAAGGGAGAAGAACTTTTCCTGAGAAAAGAAGTTGCATTTTCCTATGTAAAAAACCTTATAAAAAAAAGAGTTC